>JAWVMQ010000180.1:0-313002 GCA_036321185.1 Trypanosoma lewisi
TATCTGGCCAATGTAGAAGATGCGGTCGGCATCGGTGAGCCACATGTCAAGCTCACTGCGTGCTCCGTTCATAGAAGGCACTGCCTGGGTAAACAGCATCACTTTCCTTCCACAAATGATTATAGGAACAAAGCCGTCTCGAATACACCCACGGCTTTCCCGTGACACAGAGTCATTCAACAGGTTTGAGGGTGTCCCTAGAGTCTTTTTCCAGTCTCTCCCCACATATTATCCGATTCGCACATCATCTGTTCGCCACCATAGTACTAAGTGATCATGAAGAGTCTTCCGATGTCCCATTCGACGACAGTGGGATAGGTGCAGTGCTCAGAAATTCCGCCTCCTACCACACTCCACGTAGTCTCATCAGGCCTCAGGTACATGACCGTGGTGATGACTTCTCCATATTGTGTCTCGAACTGCACAGGAAACACCAACATCCTATCACTCATCGTGGTGATTGGAGCAGTGATATTTCCGAAGAAATGTAGCAATCTTTCTTGTCCACTACGAAGAGGCAATGTCATCTGCAGGGGAACAAATCTCATCCAAAAACTTGCAGTTGCACCATCGTCCGGCCCCAGCAAATGAACAGTCGGCTGCCAACCAGCGGCTCTCCCTCCAGTGTAATACCGCATTTCACGGTGATCCAGATTGTCATGTCCCCCAATGAAGGCGAGCAGCGGCCTGAAGGTTGTGGGTGACTCAGCTGGTGGCAACACACATGAGGGATACGCACCAAGAGCAGTTGGACCAATGTATAAACGCCACGTGTTTCCATTGTCCGTGCTGATCTGTGCAATCAACTGCATATGCTGCTACTCCCTTCGCTGCACGAACCCATCGAATACGAGCACCAACAATGGCCTCCCACGTCACACTCACCTCCAAGAGTAGGGAATTGCGGAGCACATGACTGGCATCGAAAGTTTGTGAGTCTCGCGGGGTCATTTTGAGGATGCGCCCAACCAGAAAACGAGAGCATTGGAGACTGGGGCATGTCTGCAATTGTCCATCTCTGCGCCTATGTTCTCCTCGGGCATTACTGTTAGTTTTCTTCCCTAGCCCATCTCGAATAGCGGCACAGCAGCGATGCTGATGCTGCTAGATGTGCTTGGATGCTTTATTCTCTTTGTGTGGGTGAGAAAAGAGCAGAGAAACAAAGAGCACGCCAAAAGAAAGAGAAAAATGGGGAGAGAAAACATCACACAGACGAAGAAATACACACAAAGGAATGAGAGTGTGCTTTTCAATGTAGTCAAGAAAATTGCTCGGCCACACAATCAAGGATACGAACAGCAGATAAATCCTCTACAGTTGGTGGGTGAGAAAAACAATCACTCAGCCTGCATTTCCCTTTTGACTCCACACATATACACACAGAGTCAAAACACCACCACAATTCTTGCAGAGATCATCAGCTACAGAACAAATGAAACAAAAAAAAGGAATGACGAAAAAAAACACCAAATGGTATTCACAAGAAGAAGGAAATGAGAAATGTGTGTCGTAGTGCCACTCTATCTCTTGACAATAGGAACACTTGAGGACAAAATTGTGTGTGTGTGTGTGTATTTTACAAGGCTCTTCAGTCTGAACCTTCAGTATTCTTTGATTACAACAACGCGCTTCTCCAGTAAAGGAATCACATTATCTCCCATCAAATTGTATCTCGAAATCTCTACTTTCCGCATGTGTACCAAAGGAAAAAGAAGTGGCAGGGATGTCTTCAGATTCTCAGAGGATTCCACATCAAGCTTCTCCATATAATAAGGTGAAGAGCACACCTCAGTCAAGTCCTTCTCTGTGATTGTCATATGATCCAAACGGAGATATGTTAAGTATGGTGCTCCTGTAATTCATTGCAAAGCCATAAGAGCAATACTATAGAGTGAAAGAGATCGTAAATTCTGAAGCTCATACATACCCACAGTAGGCACGTCAGCGATGTTGACATAACAAAGTTCGAGTTTCTCAAGATCTTTAAAACGTCTCACGCAGCGGGACATCTCAGCAGGATCCACTTTCCCTGTCCACATATTCACTTTTCTCAGTGTTGGAATAATTGTAAAGGGTTTCAACCCGCTGAAAATTCTTGCAGTTCCTCATCGATACGCTCTGCAACGAGGAATGATCTTTAAATGGAGCCAAAGAGGTCACATTACGACAGCCATCGATGTTGAGAATACGCAGCTGCCCCAGCTCACTCAGCACTTCAATGTCGCGGTCTGTGATTTTTGCACCATTTACATCAACATCCAACAAACTTGCATTCCGCGAACTAATGATAGTTGCGATACTCTCCATCTTCCACAATGCAGTTCCTTTAGGTTCCTCAGTTCGTCAATGGAGCTCATAGTTACATCAGACGACGGAAGGCTTTCAGTGTGTAGGACCTGCAAGGTGCGAAGGGGCTCCAAGACGCTACCATTCAATCGCCCGTGGAGCTCAAATAGAAAACCAATCCATTCCGTTCTTAACATTTTCACTTCAGCAACGGGAACATCACGTGATTCCGCCTGCAAAGAAGGAGGAACTCGACAAGCGTTGTGACGTCACAAGAGGCAATAAAAAGACTGAGTGGCCGCTTAATTACATAAGACAAAGGCTTCAACTGAGCAACAACGGCTGGAGCAGGCATAGCATATCCCCTATTTGGTCGTATTCCGTCTGGAAAGGTAACCAAATGAGTACCAACTTTGGCGCTCTTACGATCAACTGTGGGGAAATGTATTCCGCCAGTTGGAAAAAAGAAAAAGAAAACTGAAAGCATCGCACTTGGATGGGTTGCCTACCACACAGCGACTTCCCGTTTTTCTCTACGCTCAGCAATTGCTCTGCAATGTCAGCGAAGACAGCAGTCAAACCAGGAAACACACAATGCAACGTATCCACATCAGCGAATGGAGAGATGACAATGAACATTGCATCACGATCCTTTTGCGTCTGCTATCTTTCTGGCGCTGCGTCGAAGAAAATAAATAAAAGGAAGACAATGCAAATAAAATATACCACAAGAACACACCTCAACCATGACCATCATCATTCCTCTTCCTTTCCTTTCTCAGTCAATATTTAAAATCACCCCTGTGTTTGAAAGACTTCCCACAAAATGAAAACTCACTTGTAAGCCTGAGCTGCCTCGCATGATGTCTCATGCACACACACACACACACACGTACACACTCAGCCACCTGCTCTGCAGTACAATTCCCAGTCACATCGATGTCTTCCCAAACATCAGTCAATGCGCGCCATGTAGACTCTGTTGCAGGAGGAATAAAGGGATAAAAGGTCTGGTGTGTGTGTGTGTGTGTTTCACATCCCTCGTTGGCATGGTCCCACTGCAGTCTCACCGTAATAATAAAGAATAATGAGGATTCATTTTGCTGCTCCCTCATGTTATACGTTCCTATGGAGTCTGCGGTGTTGATATTCAGCAGTGCAGGAAGAATGGAACTCCTCCCACAGTAAACAACGACAACAACAGTGCAGCCGATTCGCACTACTGCAATGCAGGCAGAAACCCGGAGAAAAAGAGTGAGACATTCATACACATGTAGAGAGACGTCGCTTTCCCGCTTCCATCAACTGATGCCACAAAATTTGTGTTTCTCTCGTGGAATTTGCCTCCACCAACAACTGTCCTTCTCATTTTCCTTTGAGGAAATCCACCTTGGCATTCTCTCTTTCTCATTGTCAGCCATAATAGGTGGCTTGGCTGTTTATGTCAGAAAGAAACAAAATAAATGTGGTATGCGGTTGAATTGGGAGGAGAAAGATACCGCCGCGGTCAAGGACACACGAAAGACGACGATGAATCATCCACACAGAGAGGGAGAAACACGGACGGCCTCCGCGGTGAACCTCGTGGAATCCGCCGCACTCCCGACTATGAAAAGAAGAATAGACAACACTCGGAGAGAGAGGCGGTCATTGACACACGATTACACAGTGAAGAGAGACGACATCATCAAACCCCAGAGACATGTATGTATGCATGTTCCTCAGCGGAGTTCAATTAATTCGTTTCTCAGGCAAAACAGGCAGACGCTCCAAGTGGAAGACACAACAACAAACTGATGTCACTGCCAAGTCGCCACAACAACAACTCATCCTTTTGGCTAACTGTAAATAACGGTCGTCTCAGTCCACACATTCTCCTCTCTCTCAGTGCTTGTAAATGATGCTGCAACGTCCGACTATATGTGCATATACACATTCATGCATTTCAGCCACTCTTGTGCGTTTCCTTTTAACTTGTGAGATAGAGAGTAGCGGCATCATGACACCGTTAGGAATATGAAAGACAGAAAGCATACCATGTTGTCACCTCTATCTCTATGCATCTAAATAGGAAAAAGGAAAAACAAAGAAAGAAAAGAAGAGGACTCTGAGGTTTTGCACAGGGGACAGAAGGTCGCGCGCTCATCATCAGTGATGCTCAGGCATCTCTTAATTCATTTCTTCTCTAGTTGTCCGTATGAGAAAACACACCATGGATGCCACATCATTAACCCACAAACAAACAAAAAGCAAAGACTTCGCAGAACTTTTATGGTAGCCCTCTGCAAAGTGTTCATTATTTGTTGTATTTAATATACAGCCACCAAGAATCCACATGATGGAAAAGAAGAAGAAACGACAACAGTGCTCACAAAATGCACACAAAAATATCCTCAGGCATGATGAATGACTGTTTGGGGAGATATATCTGCATTTTCCTTCTTTAGTATTATGTCCCACTTAAGTGCATCTATATATACTTCCCTCCCGACTTCTACCTCTAGGTGCATCTCCATATATATGTGGGAGATTGTAAATATAATATGAAAAATAAAAATGAAAATGTGTGTTTGCTACACATCCGCCTCTTCTCATTTCCCGTGGCTCATCAGTAACAAAAGAGAGAGAGAATGACAATGTGCACACACAATACGAATGCATCCCCACAGCCCACACACATATGGTACACATCTTGATTGTGCCAGAATACAAAAGCTCTTCTTCTCGGTTTGTCTGTGTTCAATTCACGAAGATCCCTCACACGCGCGGGGGAGAGCAGACACCTCCACACGCACACTCTCTTCATTTGCACACTTGCTCTTCCAATGCGAGGGTATCATAGATAGACGTTGTTCTCTGGAGGAAATGTTCTGGCACCTGTCGCCCCGTTACATTTGGTTGGTTTTCTCCCTTTCATTCCTCACTATTTAATTCAGTGTCGTAACGAAATACGACTACTGCTCCCCTGCTCTCGCTGAAGGCTCAAACAGAGAATGATGGTCATCTGTCGTTTGCACTCATTTATTACACTTTTCCCCTTCTCCTGCACCCACACACATAAGAGGTAAAAACAAAGAAAGAAGAACATAATATTATTAACGGTGGCCATTGCTGTAGAGAATCCACGAAGGAAAATATGCGCACAACACTCTGCCATGCGGACAGCAACATCCAGAAAGCAAATTGTATCAAAAACAGATCAACACATAACTCTATCCCTTTTTTCAGTCCCAAAGACAATTATCCACTCATACCCATGAACATATTACCCGTTGAAATGTAAAACAACAGCCCTTACTATTATTATTATGTTACCGTCCCTTAAATTCCTTCAATGAGAGTCACTTCCATCAGCACAAGTGCAGTAGGAGTGACCTGAAACGCAAAACAAAAACAAAAACAAAACTTAATAAAACAAAACAACAACCATCAATACACCACGGCACACACACACACACACACACAGTTCCCAGAATAAACTCGTACTGGGTACTCATCCCAATTTTTTCATCCACACACAGAGAGATACTACAAAATAGGGAAAAGACAGTCATGGAATCCTTTTCATTCACCACAAACCCCAGACACATCTTCACAGGATACATTCAGCACGTGCTGACGTACCTTATTGTCCCAGAACTCCACAGTGGATTATTCTTCATTTTCATCCACAGCTGTGTGCTTGCTGACTTCACAGTTCAGCCATTTCTCTATTAACTCACTATCGACGTGTTGCAGAAAAATAATTTCCCACGTCAAGCCTTGGGCGAAGGCTTCCCAATTCTCAAAATAGTCCGCCATATCCTCATTGAACTCCTTGAGCACTCTGGTTGTAATATCATGGGGCTTCACTGGACTTGTTCGTACTCCAACCAACTTCTTCTGCGGTGCTTTGATGAAAAAGAATCCATCAAGAAAGGGAGGAGAGCTCCTTAAGCCCGGCACGTACAACACTCCACAACTCACTTTACTCTTCTCAGGATAAACCATTTTTGGAAATAATGGAGCCGAGTCCTTAGGACACAACTGGGGGTTCATTTGAAGCACACAAGAATGTGGTTCACGTCCTGCTGGTGGCATCAACTCGATGAATTTATCGTGCGTCCCTTCCACAAACTCTGTATTCATAAATGCACACACACCATACACTTCCAGAGATGATGCAAACGGCAGGTTGGAGAATTCCAGCACTGAATGAAGAGCACGGGGCGACACCATAATAGCCTTCGCCAAAGAAGACAGTACTTTGCCTCGGAGCACGGCAGAGATTGGTGCATTCCAAAAGTACTCTATTCCATCGTGTTCCGTGACTAGTCGAACAGTTTTCACAAGACCATGAAACGGATTTTCACCATACCAATGACTGGCCTTGTTCACTTGAAGGTATCTCTCAACAGTCGATGGATTAATATTATGCACGCCCCCCCCCCTAACATAACGCATTGGCTTATGTGCATAATCACGATCAAACACAAAGCGCGTAATTGGCCCTATCGGCGTTATATGTTCTTCAACACTGTGCCAGTCATCTCTTTGCTCTCTTGCACATCCATTGTGCTTCATCCAAGCACACATTGCCTTCAAATCACGCTCACCTGGGCAATTCATGACAATCCTTAAAGCACCCTTTTTCTCCTCCCAGCCTTTGAATCTCTTCTCATATGGGGCTGAGATCAGAGTCATGCCCCATCCAGTGGGAGGCAATTTCAGAGAAGGGAGTTCATTACCGACCCGCACATCGTGTATAATATATCCCCTGATCCCGCGCAGAGACATATCGTTCAAAATATTCCGAAGCTCCCCATCGTCACGCAAATACATCACTGTTTCGGTATTCTTACCAAGCACATACGTTGAACTCATATCATAGTACACAACCACGGGAATTTGTCCGATATCAAAATGCAACAGCTGATAAAGAAGGTATGGCCCAGCAGCCGCGGATTTCTCTATGCCTTCCGTTCCAATCAGCACACGTCGCCCCACCTCAAACTTTTCTGATTCCTAAGTGTCAAACAACCCAGTTGGATCTCCTTCAACAATCCGCTACACTCGCTCCACTTCAATGTTAACAAAACAGTCAATAATATAGTTGCCTGTGCATAGTGAGTACGGCCATTCCTTTTCTGATGTGAGTGCCGTCAGTCTTGGACGTGGTGAAGAAAACTGTTCTATTGCATCATCCACCCCGAGAGACCAACCCTTCACCTTGTACTTCCATGACTCTTGTGGTGGTATGCCTTCCCTTGCTTCCATTCCCATCCCATCACCACCACTGCAATCATCAGGAGCTTCCACAACATGGCTCCACTTCGCATCATAAACGGACTCATATAAACTATCTTGTGCCTCCAATCCAGGCATTACGCTGATAGATACGCCGTCACAAGGGCGGCATCCAAAATTCTCTTCATGGTTTCAGGCACAGTTTCCCTCACCTCCTCAGTAGCTTCTGACCACTCTCGAAGAGTGAGCACATCATTATCCCGAAGACCAGATACACATTTAGTTAGAAGCGCATAGGTCTGGTAGGATGGTGAATCCATAATGTTCTTTAGTGTCTCCTCATTGTCGATATATTTGCCAGGCTCCATAACAAATGCCTTCATTGAAGGGTTCTTTTTCGTCACGACGTTATTGTAACCCAATTCGCGTTGAAGGAAATCTTTCAGCTTAATGTCTGCAGTGTGATCTTGCCCCCCAAACAACACTTCTTTTATTGTACTGTAAAGAGTCCATTCGGGTCTCCTTTTTTCTCCTTCTTTTCAGGAGTCACATTTGGTTGATCATTCGTGTTGTTCCAAGACTTCATTCTCGCTCTCACGCGTCGGCTTCCCTGCTCCGTATTGGGCCAAATAATCCTCTCGTTACTGCTGCTTGATGCTTTGTTCCTCCTGTTAGGCATTATTTCCTCCCCCTGTTCGCCCGAGTTAATACTAAAGAGTAATCCACAAAAAAAAAAAGCAAGACAAAAAAAAGTCAGTAATTGGTATAATGAACAACTTCCACAGAAAAAAAAAGAAAAGAGCCATCTACAATTTAGAAGGGCAGTATAAAAGGTTGGTGCCCACCCCTTTCACGAGTTCTCATCACTGAATTCAATATTCCTGCACATTGTATCTAGGTGAAAGTCACTTTTCATGATCAAAATGAGTATTTCGTTTGTGATGGTGACACTATATTAAAAAAAAAAAGGATAAAAACTGAAAGGGGAAAAGCCATGCATCAGAAAACGCCTTCTTGCCGTGATAATAATATGAACTCGAAGGGCATTTCTTCTTTTTCTTTTGAATCCCGGCAGTTCCACATAGAGGGAGAGTCTCGGGAAATGCAAAGAAAGATGCATTTTATTTTTCCTGATGGTAAAGAGAAGCTTTTGCCCTTTTACCAATGCCGTTGGCAATGCCTTTGCGCATAGCGCCTGCAAAAACGGAAAGAAATAAAAACTTCTCCAGACCGACCTGAAGAAGGATGAAAGAAAGAGCGTCTTCGTCTAGCTGCGAAGAACGTGGGCTCTCCTTTTTCGTCTTTGGAAATGTTAATTCGCGTGCCGCTCCTTCTCTTCCGTTAAGCGCCGCTCCCGCCATCAGATCGAAAAACCCCTGTGCGGCGCCGAGGCGTTCGGGCGTTTGCTCCCGTCAGGGGCCAGGAAGCGCGGCCTCACGGCGGTCCGGTTCAAAAGGGGCAATCTTTCCGCCTTGTTTGTTCCGTTCGCGGTCGTCGTGGCGCTGCCTCCATCACCGGTGCCGACTGGGTCTCCTGCTTCTTCCCTGCGTCCGGTGTGTGGCGGGGTGGCCTGTGTCCGGCTTGTTTTTTTATTCGCCCGGCGCCCTGGCGAGGAGAACGACGGAGACCAAAAGGAGGGGGGTCGCTCCGCCGGCGCCAGCTTGTTTTTCCCTTGGTTGTTTGTTTCCCGTCGTTTTTCTTTTTTGGTTATGTCCCGACGCAGTTCTTTTAGGTTTCGTTTTCACTTTTTGTGTGTGTAAATGGAGCTTGTATGGCTCCTTAGCGCGACAGCACCCTGTCAATGTTAATGGCGACGTTTCTCATATCGAAAGACGGATGTGACTTCTTTATATATATATATATATATATATATATATGTGTGTATTGGCGTTTTCTCTTCAGTTTCTTTCTTCTTCTTTAAATAAGTTCTTCTCTTTTCTTTTTTTTTCGTGGTATTTTTCTTCCCTTTCCTTCGCTGACTTGTATTGAGGCTGTCAATGTGAAGAAGAAAAAAACGGTTCTTTTCCTCGGAGCTCGAAACAAAACTGGTAATCCAAATGGAGGTAATTAATAAATTTTGATGTCCCCCTTGTTTTGCTGCCCTCTTCCCTTCGTTCTTTACGCACGTCATGGGTTACGATAACAAGAGCCTCTCCCTGAAACAAATGTTTTATTCTATCGTTATTGTGAGAAGGCGGTGTTTTTGTGGTTTTGAAATATGTTTTTTGTTCGTGTTGTTGTTGGTGTTCCTTTCTTTGATTATCCTGCTTCTTCCTCTCCCTGTTCGTAGGGACTGTGAATAGGTTTTAATAGCTTTTTGAATATATTTTTTGCTAACCCCTTCCCTTTTTTTGTTATTATTATAACAGTTCTTTGTAGGCAATCTGTCCTCAATTGTTTTTCTTTGTGTGTGTGTGTGTGTGTGTGTGTGTGTGTGTGTGTGTGTGTGTGTGTCTGTGTGTGTTTGTGTGCGCTTTTTTTTGTTTTTTTTTATCCATGGTATTGTTTTGGTTTGTTTTTAGGTATCACATTTACCTTGCTTCGTCTTTTTAGATTAAGCAAGATCAATTATGTTTCGTCAAAGTTTGCGGCTTTCAATCCCGAATCTTCGGGATCTTATGCATCGCCTGGACTATTTTGAAAAGGAAATTATAGATTTGAAAACCTTTCGTAAGTTCGCTGAATCATCATCTTCAAATCTCGCATCTACCTCAGCGCCTCTTGCAAAGGGAGAACGGACGGAAAAAATGGATGTGAGCGGTGATGAGAACAATTCTTTATCATCTGAAGAGTTTATGGAATTAAATCAGTTTTATGCACTTCAAAAGGAACAGCGATTGCCTATGGTCAATATGTTGCATATACGAAATATTGACGATCTCTGTGCCCATGGACGAGTTGTTCATCGTGAATATTTGGTGCGTGTGGCCCGTAGGTCCCGTGCATTAACCCATGCACCTATGGGTTTGTCTCTAATGCCTTCTATTCAAGAACTACGTCGATGGTATGATTGTACTTTTCATGGAGTGAAATGTGTTAATCCCCCTACTAATTTGGAGAGTGCACGTGAATTTGATTCGCTGACTCGAGCTATATTTTCAAGACACTCTAACGTCAGTGCATCATTGGCTAAAGGTATGCATGAGCTTGGGCAACGTGAGAAGTGGGACGAATGTGATTTTTCTGATGAGGCATTCGGAGAAATATTTGATGAACTTCAGAAGTTTTTCGACGAGTTCTGTACCGGCCGTGTGAGACTGCGTTTTTTGGTAGGCAATTATATGTATTTATCTACAAGCGTACTGCAAGTAGAAGTGAAAGATTCAGAGAGTGTGACTGCTCCTTTATTTTTTGGCCATGACCCTGCCGCTTTTGCTGGTATGATATGTCGTGAATGTTCGTTAGTAAAAGTCTTGAGGAGTGCAATTCATGAGGCAAAAGGTTTTTATGATGAGTCTGAAATTGAACTTCGTATTGCCGGCGATAAAAATCTAACCTTTCTAGGTGTCCCATATATTATGTATGATATTTTGTCTGCCATGATTAATGATGCCATTAAGGCGAATCTTCTTCGGCAAGAAATGTATGGTGTGGATTGTACACCTGTTCTGGTGACTCTGGCTCAGAGAAATGAGAATGAAGAAATTTCAGTTCGCGTATCCGATACGGCTGGCGGAATGCCACTTGAAGAAGTAAGTCATGCCTTGAAGTATTGGTCGTCATTGAAGATCAATGACCACGCGTCGAAATCCTCTAAAACGTGGATTCACAGTCCTATAAGAATGGCATATGCACATTGTGCAGCGAGGGTAATGGGTGGTGATATTTCTGTGGTATCAATAGAGGGATACGGTACTGATCGCACATTGTATTTTCCTCGTACCGGGATTAGGGGCATGTATATTTAGGACCTCAAGGGGGAAAGAGAGAGAGAGAGAGAGTTGCTTGCTTATATATATATATATATATATATATATATATATTTGTTATTATTCTGTGTTTGTATCTTGTATTTGTTTTGTTTTGTCTTACGTTCACTGATACTTTCTGATGTGTTCAAGTTATATTAAGAAGAAGAAGAATTGTCATCCAGCGGTTTGGTTGTCGTTTTTCTCGTCGTTGGTAGTGATGGTGGTGCGAGACTTTTTCATCCCATCTTGTGTAAAGCATACGTATATTCCCGTTCGTATTATTGTTTTCTCTTTTTTCTGTATTATACATATATTGATATATAGTTAGGTAGGATGCCTCCAGGTCCAGGAAGTGGAAAAATCCAGTTCTCGTCGGACCGAGAAATGGCACATGTTCGTCAGGATTTAGCTGTCGTGAAATAAATTCTACTGGTTGTAAAAAAAAAGGACAATGAGCAGCTTCTTGCCATACTGGAAAGGCACACGATCGAAATTGCACGCTTGAACGATGATTTGGAGGAAGCTAGGCGCTTATTTCAGAGTCACAGACATGGATTCGAAATGGAAGTAACATGTCACCAGCCTAGTCAAGCATCACTCGAAAAGGGACTTTCTGAGACTCTTGATGTGGGTAAACGTCTCTCAGATCTTTTACATAATGTAGGAAAAGAGGAGGATGTGTGAGGCTAAAGACATTAATGAGGGACCCTCGGCGGAAAGATGAGACAATTCATTGGTTAGAATATCGTAATTGAAAGTATGAGCACGATATTCGACAACTAAATCGCATGATAAAAGAGAAGGATAATCTTAAAAGAGAAGAAGTAGAAGAAATGCAATTGAAGAGTTTTAAAACCTTGACCAAAAATCTTCTTCGTAGAGAACAAGTAGCTCATTACAAAATTGAATTATCATCTACACTTGGGAAATTCGGGCAAATGTCCGATAATTCTGTCGATAGCCAACAAAATGTTCTTCGTGGAGCGTTTTCTTTTCTTATACTTTATCGGCAAAGACTTGTAGAGGCAAATGTATCATTGAGGGATCTTAAAGATTACTTGGAAATGACACTCAATCACAGTACTGATTCACTTGTGCATATGATAAATCTAGTACTTTCTTGTAGACCTCCAACAGTTGAGAGAGAGTGTTCACGATAGATGAAGAAGTTTGAGAGGGAACGTAAAGGTGTTGATTCTTTGATATGGCGGGACGGGTATGAAAACATGTGAAGATGTTTTTGCCTTCTGTGTACATGCCAGTCGGGATGCCTGGTACTGTTCAAGGCATTCACTTTAGAACATAGGGTTTTATCAAAGCGGATCTATGAAACAGTGAAATTTGTTGCGCAGATCTTGAAGGATTTAAATTACAAAACAATATTTGTTCCTTCAGCAGCGTCTTTTTCGTACACCAACGCTAATTGTAATGAATACATCCAGAATCAACATGTACATTCGTTAAACGAAGGCTTTAATCTGCAACTACAGTTCCGTGACGAAGAGCAGAAAAAAAAAGGATGCTGAAATTACAGAATTAGGATCCTTAATTTCCTTGTGGGAAGGAGAAAAGGATTTACTCTGTAATGAATTATTAAGAGCGAAACAAGATTCAGTAAATGGCTCACCTATTGGCAGTGCAGCAAATTTTAATAATTTAAAAAACAAGTTGCAAGAAAGTGTGGGGTTTACCGAAGAATTGGCCGGCAAAACTTTGGGTGCATTAAAACCGGAGAAAGAAAGGGAGCGAAAAGATATGTTAGAGGTGAATATTTTACTAAAGAAATGTCTGGAAGAAAAAGCTGCTAATGTAAGAAAGCATGAAATTGTTACTTCTTGAAGGCAAAGGAAGACGAACTCTCTCTTAAAGAAGAAAATGGTGCTCTTCGGAAACAACAGCGAAAAAAAAAACTTAGAAGTTCTTCGTCCTCTCCGTGTTGAATTGTTGGGAGCCAAGAAAGCTATTGAGCTACTGTACACGGAATTGAATTTTGCTGAGGGTCAGAAGGAAAAACTGGGCTTTTGGACATCCTCTTCAACGACTTTTCTTGTGCTGGAAAGGGGATTTCAAAAATCCCCACTTGGTGCGAGGATTGTATGTTTACCCAAATCTTTGTGAATAGTCGGGTTTTGCATAAACGTGTACTGTGCCTATCCATATATATTTACCTTTCCTCATATGCACCTCTGTGTCTGTTTTTTTTTTTTCTTCCTTATTGTTATTATTGTGTTGTGAGTAAGAGTTGTCCCACATGAATCAAAAAGACACTAACGAATTAAAGAGAGGAGCGGGTTACCTCAAGGAAAAGGCCATCATTGGATTGACTCTTGTTACAGGCGATGATTTGGATCGAGCAATTATGAAAGTAACAAGTCATATGCTTAAGGCGCCAAAGGAGAAGCACCTGCAACGACTCTTGGCTACAACGTATGGGCATTATAAAAGTGATACTCGAAATGGGAAAAATATATGTGACTATATTGTTTCAGAACTTGAAAAACGAATGCACACGCATAACTGGATTGTAGTACTTAAGACTTTGGTGACATTGCATCGTTTAATGACAGATGGCTCAGACGAAATCAACAGTTGTATACAACGGAATCGAAATATATTTTGTGTTCGAAATCTGAAGGATCTCTCTGAAACTCCAGAAGGAGCGGCTCAGTCTTTGTTCATCCGTCGGTATTTGGGTTATCTTGAGGAGCGTGTGATTACACAAGAGACAATTGGTATTAACAATCGTTTGGAAAGTGTTGAATTCAGTTCTGTTTTACGTTCCTTGGATGTGGGTTCTCTTACCCCATTATTTGAAGCACTGCTAGGCCAACTTTCAGCTCTTGTTGAGGTGGACTACAGAGAATCCATAGTAGATAACTTTTGTACACTTGAAGCATATCAAAGACTTGTGGATGATGGGAAAATTTTATATCAATTGCTTTCAAATCGAGTCATATTTATACTTGATGGCTTTGGTGACTTCCCCCTTCCATTGAAAAAAAAATGGTTGGAGCTGTACCAACAGTACAGTGTGCTTGCGGAAAGACTACGTACGCTATTTGACTCCATGAACAACTCATCCAAGGTATTTTCTCAGCCCCCTCCGCAACTAAAAGCCCTACCGAATTCCCTCTTGACGCAACTGGAAGACGATGTTCGCTTGAGTAGTATCCCAAAGGAAGATATGACGGAGACATTGGAGAGTTTGGGAATATCAAGTGTTTCAAGAAAGAAAGAAAAGGAAAATACCTTTGAACAGCCATCATCCTCACTTCGAGAAGCAGCTGAAGAGCCATTGCCGGTTAAAGAGCCACCCTCCTTACCACCACCACCACCACCTGTTACTAAAACGGAGGATGTTACATTTTCGATGGACGACCTCTTTGTGGGTCCACCTGCAGCAACGGCACAGTCAGAAGTTCCTTTATCTTTGACTGATCCCCCACAAGTACATCAGGATTTCCCATTCCTGAATCCTCAAAGTGATGGAAATCTTGAAGCACAAGCGTTTGGTAATAACTATACTTCCGCAAGTGCTCCGGTTGATGATGGATGGTCATCTGGCGCCCCAATTTCTTGGGAACCCACTCCACCCGTGCAATTCTCAACATTACCCCAAGCTACAAATGATATCCATCATACCACATGGGGTGGGCCTCCTTCCATATCAAAGGATGATGCTCCAAAGAAGGATACTGCGAATGTTTTTAAGGAACTATGTAATGATGGGAAAAAGGGTTGGTATTCCACGAATATGTAGTGTGATCTTCATTGTTTTTATTTATTTATATATTTGACCAATTGTCAGTAAAGAAGATACTAATGTTTTTGTGCTCCGATGACGAAGTAGAGTAGTAAAAAGAAAATTTATTGATGTTTATGAGGGTTTGTCAATTGGTGATTGTTTGTATATATATTCTCTCTCATGACCTCCTTTTTGTATTCTCCCATCGATTTTTTTTTTGTTCATTTTGGTATTGCTTTTCATTTGTAAATCAAAATCAAAATCAAATTTATTTTTATTTTTCATTTCGGAAATATATTATTGTTTATTTTCTGCTCATTATTTTATATCAAATGAGGGAAACAGTGTTTCTAAAGGAGTTCTGTGCTGAATGCTATGAACGAGTGCCGGAAGCTGTGGCCGCGGGGGCTCAGCGCGTTGAACTGTGTGCCCGTTTGGATGTTGGTGGTGTTACACCCTCCGCTGAGTCCATCCAAAAGACTGTGGAGCATTGCCACTCGAGAGGAGTTGTGGTGATGGTTATAATACGGTGTAGAGAAGGTAATTTCTGTTACACTGATGAGGAGTTTGAGGTGATGAAGGAAAGCGTGATGCTGGTGAAGCGCTTAGGAGGCGATGGTGTTGTTTTTGGTGCCATTGATTCTCTTGGCAATGTGGACACTCGGATCAACATTTTAGTCTCTGCCGCTGAAGGAATGTCTCTGACGTTTCACATGGCTTTTGATGAAATTCCTGCTGACAAACAGTTTAATGCCCTTGATGTTTTAACTGCTTATGGATTTCACCGTGTTCTGACGCATGGAGGACCCTCCGGCACCACTATTAAAGATAATCTTAGTCACTTGAAGGAATTGGTTACATATGCAAAGAACCGAATATCAATCATGCCTGGAGGTGGCGTTACGACTTCGAATGCGGAGAAAACTGCCAACCATCTGGGCGTGACTGAACTTCATGGAACACGGATTGTCACATTTAGGCAGGCGCGAATGTAGCTTGTTTCCTCATAAAAGACACATTATAAGGCAAAAAAAAAGAAAAAATTCTCCTTACTATATGGTATTTTTTTTGAGTTCTTTTCTTTTCATTTTTTTGCTTTTTATGGACAGGAGCGTGCTTCTTTCTCTTTCTTTTTTTTCTTTTTTTTATTGTATTATTTATTTATTTTTGTGCGTGTGTGTGTGCAGATGAGCATCTGTGTGTTCCTGCTGCTTATTGTTATTTTATGCCTTTTTTTTCTTTGTTGCATATTCTTGATTTATTTATTTATTCATGTTGTAAGTAACATAAAAGAGGAAAGGAGGTAACCATGCGATCCCTTCGATTGAATAAATCAATCACATTTATTGCTTTAGCGCGATTACAGTCAGGGGGCGGCGTTGGGCGGTATCCACGACGTGAACAGCAACAACAACAGCAGCAGCGGTTTGGCGGCCCACGTGACGGCCGTCCTTTTAGGGGAAGGCCTCCGCAGAACTTCTCACAAGGAGGAGGCCAGCGCACTCCACTAAATGAGCCTCAGTTGGTGGCGAAGCTCCTGGAGCTCTTCCCGACCGGAAAATCGTGTATGCCTGCAAACAAGTGGGCTTCGTCTATTCCAGAGGACATTCAAGAGGCACTGGTCCCTTTTGGGGGCTTGGCCCAGTTTACCGCATCTCAAAGTAATTTTTTCATTGTAAGAAAGGAGAATGGGACGGTGGTTATTTCGCTTTCCACAATGGGGTCTACATTGTGCGCTAGGAGGGAGAAAAATATAAAAAAACGCGAAGAAAAGGCCGCCGCATATGCTTCCCGCCGTCATGACGAACCAAGACGTCCGAGATGATGCTAAAATAAATCTGTTTTTGACGCGATGTTTTAGTATTTTGCACATTCCAAACAGAAGAGGAACGAAATGGGGAAAGCAACAAACTCAGAAAGAAGATAAATGATATGTAGTGGTTTTGCAATATGGGTCCAAGAAGCCAGTCGAAGAAACAAAGTGATCCTGTATTCCTTTCTTTCGTGGGGGGAAAAAAACTTGCTTCGATGAATTCCCAATTTTATTTCCTCAATCCTTTTTTTTTTGCGCATTTGCATGTACATATCAAAAACAAAATAATAATTAAAAAGGGCAGTATTGTAGTCATGGTGCACTACTCCAGGAAGCCTCAGGTGAGCTCGAAGAGCTCAAAGGCAAAGGTCAGTAATCTTCGTTGCCACTTCAAGAACACGTTTGAGACTGCCAATGTCATCAACGGCATGCCCCTTCGCAAGGCGCAGCAGCTCTACCGTCAGGTTCTTGCAAAGACCCGCTGCATTCCCTTCAAGCGCTACAATGGCAAGACGGGCCGCACCGGGCAGGCGAAGGAGTGGGGCCAGACCAAAGGACGTTGGCCACGCAAGTCTGTGGTGGCGATGCTCTCACTCCTGAAGAATGCCGAGGCAAACGCCATCGAGAAGGGTCTTGACCCCAACAAGATGGTTGTTAAGCACGTCCAGGTGGATCAGGCTCCCCGCATGCGTCGTCGCACATATCGTGCCCATGGCCGTATTACGCCGTACATGTGCAGTCCCTGCCACGTGCAGCTCTTCATGACGCAGCCTCAGGAACGCGTCCCTGTGCCGAAAAGCCAGCCGAAGAAGTAGAGACTCTGATTGCCTGCCTTTATGGTTTTCTTGTGTTTTGTTTTATGTTTTTATGATTTAAACAACTACAACAATAACTCGAAAGTTAAAAAAAAGAAAACATATTTTACTTTATTTTCTTTCTTCGCAATGTCTTTCGCGTTTGGCATGACGTATAATTTGACCCTTTCCTATTCAAGGGGAGTGGAGGAAGAAAATCCGTTGTTTATAGTGACGAAGTATGTGCCTTCTTTTTTTTTTTTAACTTCTTCAGATAAACTGACGATTTCTCCCAAGGCTGTGGGGAATGTTCCTCCGGTCACTTATTGATCGTGTTGGACATGCTTCCAAGGGAACTGCAGATCGAGTCTTGGTGTCTCGTTATCATGATAGGCTAATAGATAGTCGATACTGGGATTGTGCAACACCTTCCAAATCTCTTGCCGTGTTGGGCGTTTTAGTTCGATCAGGCGCAATAATAAACAAACTGGATAAGGCTGCCTCAGGAGCCTTGAGTGCAATGGGCCCTAGTATGACAAAAAATGAACAAGCTCTTTTGTGGCGATGGTCATCGTTATTACGGTTAAAACGTACCACTGACTTTTGTTCAAATAGTTCCTCTCAGTTTGATAATTCAGATATGACAAGAAAGGATGCCAACGAGGATGTTATGATGTTGTATTCTCTTTTTATAAAAGATTCTCAAGCGACATATTCATCAAGGGAAATGCCTGTCGCCCTTTCAAATGATTCAGTACTTGAGTTAGACGCCATGTCCTCTTTAATGCTCTTGGAAATGTCACTTTCGAATGTGTTCCAACATAATGCCACTTGGCGAAATGAAAATATTACTGGAGCTTTCCTCACCCGTCTTCGATATCATGTGATGAACAGTGATATGATTGGGTTTAGGGCGGTTTGGTGGATTCTTGACGTTCTTAGTGACAGGGAGTCATTTTTGGCTAGACGGCCGGTTGAAAGCGGTCGTTTATTTAGGGCTTGTATTCGACGTCTTCATGCTATTCTTCCAGAATTAACAGCTGCTGAGTGTCTATTGATATTCCCATCGTTGAAAGGTTTCTTGTATGATAAACCGTTTATTATCTGCGAAGATATTGTGAGACGTCTTATGATCTGTGAATTGGGGGAATTATCAGAAGTACCAAATTCAACCATAATCCATACCCTGCGGTGTGATAGTCTGGCTCCTTGCTTTCGTCGTAGACTACACCAACTACTCTGTGAAGATTACCGTATGGGAGATCTTGAAAAGGAGGATTGCTTATTTCTTCTTTCGACAATAACCACTACATCAACACACACTGGTATTGAGGGTGAAGAGAAGAATCATGAAGAGGAAAATGATTTTCTTTTTTGTGAGTCACTTTTCGCTCAGCTTTACATCACCGCAAAAACCATGAATCCCATGGAGTGTGTCACTGCGCTCGAATACATGGAGTCTCTGGTTCTTTCACAGTATTCAGTGCCTGCATCATGGGACTTGTCGGAACGATTGAAAAAAAGATTTTTTTTGGTGATGAAGCAAAGATGGAAGCAATATAATCAGACATCGGTGGAATTAAAACATGAGCTTGAGACTGTGCATCGTCTTGAAGGACTTCTCAGAAGATGTGTTCTTCTTCCCTTTCTTGTTGAAGACTCAGCAGTGATTACTGAGATTGTTAGAAAGATTGTTTATCGTCTTGAAAACCCCACGAGTGAAGTCGTGGACTGACTGGCTGGCTGTTTGAGTGAGTGCACGCGTGCATGAAGAACTACAACAAGTAAAACAAAAGAATAAAACTTGGCGGTGATGCAGAGAATCTTGATGTTTATATGCATTGTGAGGTGATCTTCTGTATCTCTGTCTGTGCGTGCGTGTCGGATTAGGTATACATATATACCCTTTGTGTAAATGAGTCAAGTGTTTGTGGGGTGAGTGGGTGGGAATGTATGAATGTCTTGTGGGTGACTCTCAGTGTTTGATACTTCTTTAGTAATAACATTGCATATACGCATGTATTATTTTCGTTTTTCTTTTTCTCATTTTTTTTTTCATTTTTTGGAACTCTACAGGGATTCTGTGGAGGAATAGAAGTGACGAATGATGCAAACAAGTTGTATATGGTTTCTAATGGCCATGCTCTTTGCCGTTTTAGGAGAGTGCAAAGATTCTGTAGCGCTCATGTTCTCGAGAGAAATCGTCCTTCGCGGTGTTGGAGACGTGACATTAGACTCTTCTTTTAATACTCTGGCTGAGACCTGTGTCAATGATGCTATTAAACCAAGGGCTGTGACTACCAATTCTTTTGTACAGTCTTCAAATGTGGTTATTGTGGCCACTGCATGGCTTCGTGGGGATCCAGAGGAAGCTCAAAAGTCCGTTAATGAGTTAAACGCCATTTTTAACACTTGGGGAGATACTCCTAATCCCTCGTTGGTTGCTAAATTGAATGAATTGTCTTTGCTGAATTTGGGGAGACAACCATCCCTTGTCGACTTCAAGGATAATTGCTCGTATGGTGATGAAAGCATGGGTGAAACTTCTTCGGGATTTTGCTCTAATAACCTTACGCTTATTTTTTCTATGCGTGCGAACCCAGAGAATAAATTGGTCCAAGAACTCTGCCGGGTTTTTGCAATGCCGCATTGCTTTCTTATAACATTGGATAGCTCTGGGATGTTTGGAAGTTATTTTGTAGCACAAGTGACAATAATATCGCCTGACGTTGACCTGCTTCTTGTGAAGCTTATCAATCATGTTCGCTATGCATCGCCCCTTGTTGCAGAGTCCATTATTTCTATTGAGAGTTCAGGAGTTCGGTTGTACACTCAACCAGGGAATCCCATTCATACTTTCAAGGGAACTACCGCTAGCTGTCTTTCCCACTATTGGTACTTGATTTTTTTGCTGTTGCTTTTGCCCATCGTTCTCATTGTTGGGCAGCGCGTGAGGTACTGTGGGGAGGAATCCGGTAAAAGATCTATCCGTGACATGGAGTGGGATATTCGCAGCGGTGTCCGCTATAGGGACCGCATGCGAGCATCAGTGGCTAGCAGAAATCAATTTCTTTGTAGTGTCAATCAGGGACCTTATAGTCCACGAAATCAATATGCTGTTCATAACCCACAGTTTGCCTACTGGCAAAATGTGCAAGAACCACAGCAATTGCCACAACAAGCGCAAGGACAGGATCTATATTATGATCCCAATGCCATGTGGCAGTATGGCGGAGAAGAAGAGAATCAGCAATACCACACTACGCCCATGCGAAGTTAGCTAGATCATGAAAGGGGGAGTAGTGGGGCTTTGCAGTCATGTTCGTGGATATATATATAAGGGGAGAGAAAGACAATATATTTTTGTATCTGTGTATTTGAGCAATCAAGTTAGACGCGTATAGTTTTTTGTTTTTTTCTCGTTTGCATATCTTTGTATCCCTATGAGTAGGAGGATTGACCCAAAAGCTGAAGGGGGGAAAAATAGTAGAATAAACAAAAACAAAGAAAAATTGTATATATATGTTCCTCGACCTCAGTCATTTTTTCTCTTTAATGGCATCAATTGGACGTCTGTATCTCAACTGTAGATGATCGTTTTGAGTTACCATTCCCTAAGAATTTGCCTTATTTTTGTTCTTCTGATTCCACCCAACGAAACCAGCAAACACAAAGAAGAAGTAGAAAAAGGAGTCATTAAACGACAACAGGAAGAAGGCTCTACTCTTGATCTTTTTCTTTCTTTCTTTCTTTTTGTTGTTATTCTGTCATTTGAATTTCTCTACCGGCTTTGCAATCTTTCGTTGTTCTGAGTGGGGTGTTCATTATTTGTGTGTGTGTGTGTGTGTGTATTATCTAAGCCTATGGAAAAAGAATGATGCCATGCAATATTATATGTCTTATTAGTGAGGATTTTGTTATCTATTCTTCCATCCCCCATCTCTCCTTTTTTTCCAGACTAGAGACTCATCTTTTTTGAAGGAAAAGAAAAATACAAAGAAAAGAAAATGCCGCCCTCCTCTCCTCGCGTAGTAGGCGAGAGGGGACCCTTCTGATTCTTTTCTACCATTTGTTGGTAAATTAATCCCCTTCAATTTCTTTTTCTTTTTTTTTTGAGTCTTTTTCTTTTTTGTACATTTCCTCTATGGAGAAAATGTATCCACTGATCTTGATACGAATACAAAATGTCTGAAAAATAAGATGAACCGATCGCGAATGCTATGTTCCCATTTTCATTTTTTCTTCTTTTTTTTTTCCTGTGCTGTTGTGTGATGGAGCATTAGAGACAAATAAGAAAAAGCAAGGAAAAAATTATATATATTATTGCTTTTATAGTTCTCTCTTTCTTATGCTACGCCTCAGACCCTCTCTTCTGAGTGCGTCCTTTATTCAGCGCGTCTCAAAGACTGCTGAATTGACCAAGGACTACACACGATTAGAAGAGGAGCAAAAACAACTCGCGGAAATGGAGATGAAACGAAAGGAATATGAAAATTACCCGCTGCGTTATCGTCTCTTGGAGTGCAAGCCTGGTTTGCCGCTGGCATTGACAAAACTGAAGTATCTGCTGGCGTGTCGAAGGACACACCCTGATGCCGGTGGCAATGCGGAAGATTTTTTGCGGGTGAGTCTTGCTTACCAGGATGTCATGAAGGATTATGGAGTGGAGACAGTTGAGAACAAAATTGTGAACTTGGGCAATTTTCAAGTGGATAACCATGAAGCGCAAAACTATTTGGAGGCTCGTGCCAAAATAACTAGTTTTATTCCGATATCGACGTTAGAGGATCATATTCAGAAGATTGAGGCAGTGAAGGCCCGTATTGGCAATGAGTTAGCGGAAAGAATAGCAGCGAACGATGATGAAGCGATGCTTCTTCTTGAAGACATTGAGGAGATCATGGAAGAGGACGGCCTCCGTACTGTTCGACTTGGGTTGCTGGAGGATGGCAGCTTGAGAGTAGAAAATAAGGTAATGCTTACCGATGGAACTGAAAAACCACTATTCCTTGAGGGTCTTTCAGTGAATCCAGAGGAACGACAAAGTGTGACCAAAGCAGTGGAGAAGAAAGTCAATCTGAGCACGGAAAGTGATGAGCCATCAGTAAAAGATGACACGGTGTCCGATTTGGGAAAAGAAGACACTCCTGACAATCAGAAGGCTCTCAGAACAGCAGAGGTAAGTGCTGAGGATATTGAGGTTCTTACGGCGAAATATAAAGTACAAGATCGCTCAGATGTGGCTGGACTAGCGTCTCGAACTGCTACAGAGGTGATGAGGAATACAGAGGAGGTGAAACAGATTCGTCTTGAATCTTCAATACTTTTTGTATTCTGCTTATGTATTTTTCTTATTCTGTACGTGTACATAGAAGGACTGATGCGGGCTAAGACGCAGCAGATGAAACGACCCGAGGCCGTGGAACACATCACAACCAACACGATGCTCCCCTGGTGGGGAAATGATGCTGAGTACGAAAGTCAAGTCAAACGTATTTTTGTTGAAGAGTGGCGTCGGGCTCGGGCGAGCTCTCGTCGTGTGCAGACATTTCAAGATGGTGTGGCCCGCGAGTCCTTGGATGATGAAACCAAAAAGGAAATGGATCTAAAAATATTTACTGTTACAGCTGAACGCCTTCGGGAGATGAGGGAACGTGCGGAGAAGCACCCAGGTCGCCAATAAAGAGGAATGATGGTGATACCTCTTATCTTCAAGTTATAGTTACATGCATATATTTTTCCTTTTCGTTCCCTTTTTTTTCACTTCTTCTGGGATTCGTTATGTTTCCAAAAAAGAGAGTGTGTGGGTGTGGGTGTGTGTCTGTAGTTCAAACTTTCTTTCTTTTTTATTACCTTGTATTCATCTATCTTTTTATAAACTTTCTACACCGTCCCATTGAGGGATGTTTTTATTTTTTTTTTTGGATTTCTTCTTAATTATTCATTATTCTGTTTTTTCTTTTTTCTTTTTTTTGTCTGTGTATGTGTGTTTGCTTTCTCTCTCTCTCTCTCTCTCTATGGGTGTGTGGGTGCTAGCTTAGGAGGACAAAAAGAAAAAAAGAAGCAAGTTCCAAAAGAATTTCTCTCCTACTGTGAGAGAAACAACATCAATAATAACAAGCAAAAAACGATGTCTGCTTTTTTGTTTGACGCTGGTGTACTCTACAAGGTGAGTTACAAAAATGGTGAATTGGCCCGTCAGTCTATTGCCGCCCCAATGCGGTCCAGCGCTCTTGTGGCCTGTTTTAGTTCAGAGGAATTTTATTTTGTTGACCGTGATTCACCTCATATTTTACAGCGATGGAAGGTGCCGCTGAATTGCACAAAGCACACGCTTTCTTGTCCTGTACACAAAATTCTTGTTCACTGTCAGAAGGTGTACTGCTGTGGCAGGGATGTCCTTCATGTTTTTGATCCTCTCTCTGAAGAAATTGAGGTATTGAAAGTTCATCGGGATATTATCGACATGGAGGCGGCAGAACACGGATTTGTTTTTTTAGGTGGTGACCATGAACTTTATACGTTTAAGGTCACTGGGGGTGCTAGGAAAGTGGAAGGAGGAAAAAATGCTCGTCTGTTAGGCCGTTATAACAACCATGTTGTTGCTCTTGTGGGTTCGGAGCGAATTTTGTGCGTGAATGAAAATGGTGAAGTTCGCGAAAATTTCTTCCCTTCATCCATTCGGACCCCTTTTATTTGCTTGGGTGCAGGTGATATGCTGGCTTTCAACACTGAGGGTGCTTTGTGTTTCTATGCTCATGATCAGAGTTTGACAGTAAGTGAGATTCGTGGAACTGACCCGAAACTTCTTTCCCTGCCCACAGCTCAAGCTGAGGATTCTTGCATAATTTGTCTCTGTGACTTTGGCGATGGCGGCGGGGTGACGCTGGACTGTGGGCATTGTTTTCATCGAGACTGTCTTGCAGAGTTTTCCTCCCGTGCAGACAGTTTTAGGGCAAGGGGAGAACATGTAGTCTTTACGTATGCCGTTTGCCCAGGAGGATGTGGCCTTCTTGTCCGTCATGCCGTAGCACCCCTTTCAAAATACATGGAGTTGCTGTTTCGGGAGATTACTAGTGATGCCGAAATTCGAATTCGGGAAACGGGAAACAAAACAATGGAAGATTTACTTTATTATATTTGTAACCGTTGTGAAAATCCTTTTTATGGTGGCGAACGTAGATGCTTCCGATCCAACAATAATGAACCTGCTAAAGACCCAAAGGATTTAATATGTTCTAACTGCAACAGTGACTTTCTCTGTCCACAACACAAACACAATTATGTTCTTTATAAATGCCGATATTGCTGCAATCCTGCAACCCATTTGTCATTTGGAAATCGGTACCTGTGTAATCGCTGTGATGGGCGCTGGGAAAATACTGAACCCGACCCCATACCGTGTCCTGGTCCGGAAAAATGTCCACTTAAAGCGTCGCATGGTACAGTTGGTTCAATTCCTCTTGATTGCATGCTTTGTGAAACATTTCTCGCACTAGATTCTATTCTTTTTAGTAACCCTTGAATTCAGAATCCACATGAGTGAGAGGGTGGGACTGGACTATTGGTTCTTTTGAGCTTCTTGAGTCAGATCGAGGAAGGTCAGATTTACGGAGAGTGTGTATCTCTGGATCCATAGGTGGAGCAGTATTTTATGATGTTTTTTTTTGTTTCTTTTGTCGCTCTTTCTTTTCTCTTTCGTTTCTCTCTCTCTGTCTCTCTCTCTGTTTCTGTGCGTGTATGTGGGAATCGATCTATTGAGAAGTATGAATCCAAAATAAAAGCAAAACGACAATAAAACAAGCAAGCAAACGAGCAAGGCAACAGGGTAATTGATATTATATCGACTAATTTGTATTACACATATTTAGATACATGTCGGGTTGGGTATACAAATGCTTTACGGGTAAACAACAACCACAGTGGGTATGGGATCTTGCATTGGAACTTCGTATCCCGGCTTTTTTTCTGGCATATGTGGTGTACGTCAATACCCGTTGTTACTATGATGCCCTGACCGCCTACGATGCCAACTCTAAATGGGGCATGACTCAGGGAAAACTGTTGGAACTTCGAAAACTGAATTATCGCTACATCAGTGTTCCACGATATGCAGTTCGCTACGAATACGAAGTAGATGGAAAAAAATACGTTTCAACGAGGGCCACAACAGGATCTCCTTATAGGAACTGGATGTCGTACTTCTACAATGACACTATTACCGAGTCTCAGTATCTTCAGGCAATCCCTATCCTCCGTGTGGGTGAGCGTTGCACTGTCTTCTACGACAAGAAAAACGCCGGGTCGCACTCAGCCCTGGCCCACGACGCCAACTCGTTTGAAATTTCCATTTTGGCATTTTTTACTGTCGTTCCCATGCTCATGGGATACCTCATAAAGTCACACTGGTGGATGCTTAAAAAGGCGTACCTACCGAACAAAAAAATGCGCGTTCGGTTTCCCTCAACGGCCCGTCCAGCCCCTCCTCATCCTCCCCCGCAGGGGCAAGAAAACATTTCGCACATCTCAACGCCTCCAAATTTGTGAAGGTAGTGAGAAGAAAGAAAGAGTAACCAGGGAGAGGAGAGAGAAAAAAGAAATAAAATAGAAAGAGAAAAGTGATGCTCCTGTTCTGTGTCTGTGTGTGTCTGCAAAAGGGATGGGCCCCTGAAATCGAAAGGCTGCCAACAGACCCTCCCCTCTCACACATGTGCATAAAATATTACGTGGCAATGCTCTGGGGTCAGGATTAGTGGATCTCTCACGCTTTGAGATGAGAGGTGACTTGTGTAGCATACCCAATCCTGTTGCTGTTATGTTTTTTTTTTCTTGTTTTTCCTTATGATCACTTTAACAATCAAAAAAAAAAAGGAAGAAGAAGATGTCTGGCGAGAGTGTTTTCAACCTTATTGAGCCAGAAGTGGAGCAAACTCCGCCCCGGCCACGACACAAGTCCAAATACAGCGGAAACCGGGCTGCTCCACCGACCGCATCGACGTTTGGCATTCATGGAACGAGTGCTGTCTTGGCGAATGTGGGTGGGGAGGTGACGGAGCCCTCTATTCATCCTGCAAAGAAACCCATAGGAACTTTTGGGCGGGATGTGGGGTCCACGGTCAACCCTGAAAACTTTCTCAAGAAAAACGAAGGCCCTTTGACCGCCAGTCGAGGTGCACCTACTGTAAACAAGACACGGTTCCTTAAGAGTTCGAAGGATGCTTCAAAACTAAAGGATGATATTCCGAATAGGTACGACAAACCGATTATGGGGCTGAAAACTGACAAGAATTATGTGCTCGCAAACGCTGTGGAGAATACCCTTGCTTTGCCGACCAAATGTATTCCCCCTCCAGAAAGCCGTGCAGTTGACCGAGCTGATTTTGGAAAAGTGCCGGCCTACTTGGAGGAGGTGAAGACAGAAATTGGGGAGCGTCATGCATTGGTAGAGAGACTTAAGGCTGCACAAGCCGAGGCTGCAGAGCGATGGTCTGAGTTGTCGGCAGAACAACTTGAGCAGCTACGACAAGGACTTCAGCGCCGGTGGGACACGCTGAATTCGGGGTATCAATCAAGGGGATTCAGTAAGCTTCAAACTCCTTCTCAAAAGGCCACTCATGAGGCCTTAGGGAAAGAACTCAATGCAGTGGAGTTTGTTATGCAAAAGCTAAGCCGCTCGCATGTGTTTGTATACGACGATCAACGATAGTTCTCAGGTTTCCCTTTTATTTTTCATTCCCTCTTTGTTTTGTTGTTGTTGTTTTACCGCAGGTATCCGTGTGCGAGTGTGAGCTTCGGAGGTGTAAAGAAAGAAAGAAATAGAAGGAAAATGAACAGCATCGGCAGCAAACAAAAGCAAACAAACAGACAAAACATAGAGGAAAGCGCGAAATGGGAAATGAGAGGAAACAAGACAACCAATAGAGAAAGGACGATGCTGACTTGGGAAAAACAGCCGGTGTGTGTATGTGAGATCACCACCGCAACCAGTCATGATGTAGAGGAGTGTGAAGGCATCCGCAGTGTTGGTTGCATGTATAAAAAGTCCGAAAAAGGAAAAGATTGCCCGTCAAAATAGAGAAATAGTAATAATAAGATTTTCAATATCTAAATTTATTAGACAATACTGCACACTGAGATGGTTGCATGTTCTTCTCTTCTCTTATCATGTTTAATGCTACATGCCTCTGTGCTTCCTTTCTTTGTTTTTCTTCCTGTGTGCTAGCTTCTTTATTCTCCCTTATACGTATGTGGAAATTCTTGTCAAGATCTTTTTTTGTCGTAGGGAATCCACATGAAATTTGCGGCGACTAGGTTATTGACCGACGGGTGTCCGAGGCGCACGTATGTTCCGTCACACTGCGCAACGTTAGATGATGTTGTGGTGAAGGGACTTCATTTTGGTCAGCGAAAATTGCTCCTGTCGGAGATTGAGTTTCTTACGTCATACCTGGAATCGCCAAGGACATCAGGAAAGCCATTGCTTGTGGTCTACGCTGGGGCAGCTAATGGCTCTCATCTCCCATTTCTTTTTAGGCTCTTCGAGAAGGTGAAGTTTGTTCTTGTTGATCCTGCGCCATTCTGTGGGAAGGTGCGAGATATTGCAGATGATAAAGATGGCCCTATTTTAGAATTGCTGAAGGTATACTTCACTGATGAGTTGTGTCTTCGGATATCACGCTCCTATCGCTCCAATTATGATATCCTTCTCATTAGTGACATTCGTTCTGGACAACCAGTGAAACAGACAAACAAGGAGAATACGGCTATGATTATTCGTGATAATGAGATGCAGAAGAGTTGGTGTTGGTCCCTTAAGGCGGAAGCGGCTCTACTTAAGTTTCATCCGCCCTACCCCCGCTGCAAGGACAGGGCATCTAGGTATTATGACAACTCGGATGATAGTCCTGACTCCGTTGAATATCTGGACGGTAGTCGTCTTTTTGGAGTTTGGGCCCCCAAGTCCTCCTCTGAGGTACGACTTTGCGTTAAAGGACCCTTCATTCCCGGAGCAAAAGTGTTGACGCGACAGTATGACTGCACTGTGCATGAGGAGCAGTGTTACTTTTACAACACGAAGGACCGCTATGCGCACGACTGCGAGGCTGAGGAGGTGATATTGGCGCAGTACCTGAAGCTGAATCCTGGGCAGTTCTCTGGTGGTGTCGTTGAGCTGTCCAAGGCGATTAGTGAGTTCCTCGGGTTTCCTCTTTTTCTCCCGCTGGATCCCTCCTTCACCGAGGCCGACGCGAGGTGGGTGGCCCTCATATACTCGGCGAGGGACCCCAAGTGCGAGGCGTTGTTTGAGCCGCTGCGCGGGCGGGTGACGTTGGACGTCGTGCGGGATTTGGCACGGAAACATCAAAATGACGACTCCGTCCCGGCTGGTGTGACCATCGGGCACGTGGCGCTGTCGACGGACTTCTGGAAGGTCATGTGCGCCGGCGACCTCGGGGAGGCGTACGGCCTTCCGCGTATTCGTTGGCGCTTTGCTTCGCAGATTGTCTCACGCAAGACGAAGAGACCATCCTCGTAGCGTGTCGCGACACGGAGTATTGTTCTCATCCAAGCTAGGACGAAGAAGAACAAAAGAAAAGAAAAAAGTCGACGAGGAAGAAAGCTTAACGACAAGAAATAACTGAGAGCAAATGTGTGTCTATGTGTAACGACTTTTTTGTTTGCTTGTTTTTATTGTTGTTCTTTTGTTTTTGTCTCTCTATCCCTATGTATATATACATATATACAGATGAAGATAAATACTGTTCCTCTTATCTTGCTTTGTTTCTTTTTGTTTGTTTGTTTTTACTGCTGAACTTGGTTTTGAAGGGTAGAAAGCGAACTATTCTAAGGAGGTGTAAGCCTAGACGCAAGAGAAAAGAGGAAAGCTTCAAGGCGGGATAAAGTCAAAAACCACATAAAAAGTAAGAAAATAAAAAGAAAACGAGGGAAAATAAATAAATAATAGTAATAAATAATAATAATAATAATAATAATAATAATAGCAATAATAGTAATAATTCACATACGCGTATATACCCCATCAGAGAAAAAAAAACAAAAGAAAGGATCAGATTAGGTATATACTACGAGAAGAGTGATACATACAGAGGCCAACTGACACGAGAGTTGAAGACGTCACGAGGTTGCTGAATTGCGCCATTACATACACACGAGCAAGCAAACAAACAAGGAATAAAATAAAAAATTTAAAACAAAGCTAGTGATCAGATTTAGATTTGTATAGGTCTGGAGTGAAACACAGCCAACGCGACACAATATGCGTATTAAGGTCGATATTGAGCTGCAGGGGTCTGAGCTTCACAACCTTGAGCACATCAATCAAGTCTTGAAGTGTTCTTTCCCAGAGGGTGTAAATACAAGATTTGTGACAGACAAAGAGGCCCTTGCACTCTTGGTGAACAATGCGGTGGTGAAGCGCAACTTCGACTCCATAATCCCTGATCTTACAGCTAGACTCTGTCAGTCTTCCTTTTACGAGGATATTCTAGATGTTCTTTGTGAGGCCATGTTTGATTCTCAACGCGTGGAAAGAGGAGATCCGCTTGATGGTTTTATTAGCTTATTATCCAAACTTCCAGAGAGCAAGCAAAAGAAGGTTAAAAATGATATTGTTCAGCGTGCAATGGTATTTCTTTCGCGTCCCCGACGTCTTGATTGTAGTAGAAGCACACTGTTACCTTATGCTGAGGTTCTGGCTGCACTTACGAAAGCAGAGATGCTTAATGTTCGTAGTGTAGTGGTTGCTTTGATGCAGATGATTCGTCTAGATATCACCCGAAGTGCTGGAATTACTTGCTTGGGAAAAATGGTGGAGGTTGCTCATGAGCTTCTACTTGATCGTCTGGATCAACACACACTTGATACGTTGCGTTCCACGGTGGCCTTTGCTCAGCAAGATGATACATTTCTCTATGACGTTGAATATATTATGGAGCCATTCGGCTGGAGTCAATCTGAAAAGTTCATCAATTTTGCTGTGCGACTGTCGGGAACACATCACACCTCCCCCATTTTGGCCTTGGCGTACGGAGGTGGCAACAATTCTCGTGAAGCAGTAGTGACGTCTTCCGTGGATGGAATAATTGGAACGTGGGATAATTCAGGAGTTCTCACAGAGAATGTTGTGCTTACTCGTCATTATGCCTCTTCAATGGATCTTGCGAACTCTGGGCGAATTCTTATTGTGGGCACAGTGGGACGATATGCTTCGGTGGCACCTGCAATTGTTCTTTACTCAGCCGACACATCATACAATGAAGAGTCTAATTGGCGAGAGAGTGGTGGAGCTGAACCACGAGGAGCTCGTTTTATCACAACGGTTCGAAGTCTAAGGAGTGCTGGAACTGTAAGATACTGCTGTGGTGTGACAACTGCCTCAGCCAATTCTATAATATTATATGATGGAACGCAAATGGTACAGGAGCACAATGACCACAATGACATTATATCTGCAATGCACGTGATTCCAGAGAGGGACCATATTCTTATTACCGGGTCCCGCGATTGTTCGGTAATGGTATATGATATTCGCATGGCCCAAAATACAACGACTTCTGCATATCGCCACTATAGCACTGTTACATCTATTGGGAGTTGCGGGGACTGTCTTTTTACGAGTGGTCTGGACCGACGGGTGGTGGTACACGACCTTCGCATGATGGGACAAGTAATGGCCACGAGGGAGCTGGATAGCGCCGTGTTAAGTATTTCTGTGAACTCCAACATGGTGTGCGCCGCCTCAACAATGACGGGCATTCACCTCATTAACTTTGCCAATAATGCAATGCCAACATGCAGGGCAGATGGAGGTCGTATGAGTCCACGTTATAATGCTATTGCCTGGAATTCGCAAGGGAATGTTTTATATGCAGGTGGCGACAGCAATACACTGGATTTGTTTACTCAAAGCTATCCCGATGCTGATGCATACGCAGCTTGAGTGTAATTAAGGAATAATCTCTCTCTCTCTCTCTATCTATCTATCTATTTATACATTTATACATATTTGTGTATATATGCGCATAAATGAATATAAATATATATGTATCTGTGTTCGTCTGCGCTTGTGATGGGGGAACTGATTGATTGCTTGGTGAGAAGTGAAAAGTTAGTTTACTCTTACTCTCGCCTCATAACCCATTCATTCACTTACTCATTATTGCTATTATGTCTCCTCTTTTGGAGAGTGAGGAGACATCTAAAGCAACATTTTGACTTCTTTCTTGGTTTCATGTTTTTTTTTTTTTTACGTCCCCCCTCCCCCTCTTGATTTCTGCAGCATGACTACTGGAAAGAATTATGAAGATAAGACTTAAATGAGAAGCAACAAGAGAAGAGAAAACAAAAAGAAAAGGAAGGAAAAAATGTATATCAAACACACACACAAAAAAAAAGCACGCAAAAAAAAAAGGTTATATCTATTGAGTAAACTGTGATATTAATAAGATGTCTTTCTCTCTCTCTCTCTCTCTCTCTCTCTTTTCTTTATTTTCCCTCGTTTTAAATGCATTGTGATTATTAATATTTACTTACTTTGTGTTTCTCGGTGTGGATTGGTTTTTGCTCCCCCCCCCATCCCGTGATTCATTCTGTTTTGCTCTGGGGCATTTGCTGCATCCACGCTGCAAAGAGTTTTTACTTTGTTCTTCCCTTCTCTTTTTATTCTCCTCTTGGTGTTTGCAAGGTATCAACTGAGGTAATTGAATTAGATTGCACGTCTTGGAGCAAAATGGATGACGGGACGCGGATCGCCGAGGACGTTGAGGTGTTTCTCCGCGCCGCACGGGCGAAGGAGACCGCCAAGTGCGCCGCGCTCCTGAAGGAGAAGCCGAGCCTGATCAACTCCGTCGAGGCCGGCGGGTTCTCGGCGCTTCACTTTGCCGCGTTTAACGGCGACCTTGACATGATTCGCATGCTGCTGGAGTTCAGGCCGGACCTGGAGCTGAGGAACTACGACAACAACACTCCTCTGATCATGGCCGCGAAGGGGCATCAGAACGATGCAATTAAAACGTTGGTTGATGCCGGCGCCGATGTGAACCTCAAAACTTCTACGGGTGGAACCGCGGCGCACTTTGCAGCATCGATGGGTTACGTTGACACTGTTCGTCTCTTGGTGCAGCTTGGTGCGGATGTTGTTCACGACAACTGCGAGACGGGGTCACTGCTCCACTGGGCAGCCCACTCTGGAGACATTGACTGCATCGGAGCGATGATTTATGAATTTAAGATTCCGATAAACATAAAGGACGTCCACGGTGGAACGGCGCTCTTCACTGCTTTATTCATGAAGAAGGTTGAGGCAGTAGAATTCCTTCTTGAGCACGGTGCGGATCCACAAGTGATGATTGAGGGAGACCAGTCTACACCACTTCACATCGCTGTGGAGCACGCCAATACGGAATGCGTGAAACTGCTTCTGAGTTTTGGCGCCAACCCTCAGGCGGTGAACAAGAGTGACGACACGCCGGTTTCACTGGCAAACAAGGCCAATAACAGTAGTATGCTTAAGGAACTATTAAAACCGATGCTCAGTGAAGAAAAGCGGAAGGAGGAGGCCGCACGTTTTAAAGCGCAGGGAAATAAAGTGTTTGAGGCTGGTGAAAACGTGAAGGCGGCAAAGTTCTACACACTAGCCATCCACATGGATAATAAGAATCACGTCTACTTCAGCAACCGAGCGGCGTCTTATTTTAACCAGCGCTACTACAAAGGAGCATACTGGGATTCCCTTCGCTGTATTTCATTGGCTCCGGACTGGCCAAAGGGATACTTCCGCAGGGCCGCCACTGAACTTGCCATGAAAAAGTTTGACGAAGCGTTACAAACATGCGAGCAGGGCTTGCGAATAGATTCGAAAAACAAAGATCTCTTGACAACAAAGGATGAGGTCCGTCGGCAGCGAAACAAATAAGTCATTAAACTTCTCAGCGAATAAATGCCCCCTTATCTATACATATGTGTGTGTGTAGTTTCTAGATAAAACTTGTGACACTCTTTGTTTGGCTTTGTTTTTCTCTACTTTTCTGCGAAGAGTGACCAATCTGGGATGTACTCCTCCCTCTAAAAAAAAAAAATTGAAGAAACTGCGAACAGCAATAACAAAAAACTTGAAGGACTGAAAAATTTAAAAAAAAGGGAGGGGAATAAAGAAAATGGAGTAAATTGGATGAGGGAAATAAGAGGACAAAATGAAAAATAAATTGAGGGTGAATATTGAGTTGAACCCTTTGATTATTTGTTTTGTATTTGTTCTCCTGAATTTAACCACTTTACACACATATGTTCTTATTTTCTCTTCACCGTTGAATATACACGTGTTCTATCTTCGAACTTCATTCTTACTGTGGCTATGTAGATAAGGGGCGACATTTGAGTGAGTGCAATAGAAAGGCGGGACACGCAGTATATATATATATATATATATATATATATATATATATATATATATATATTATCAGGCAAGAAAATATGCATCAATCAAATTACGACGTTATGAAGATGGCTGCCATAAGTTTGGAATTTGTGGATATGCGTGACAATATGCTAAAAGGTGCTGGAGCTCTGGCAAACATTATTTATTGCTTGGTGAGGAGGCGGTCTCTCTTTGCTTTTGCCAATGCGATCTCTGAGGCGCGGTCTCTCATGCGTATATTGGCTTGGCTTCCAACGCTTCAAAGCATCTACCGCTTGCTTAATAAGGAGGAATGTGGGCCGCGGGATGCAATTTGTCTTGGTCGCATGACTGGCGAGGGCATGTTTAAGCCGTGTGACAATGTGGCTTTCATTGGAACCCAACTCTGTGGGCACACCGAGCTGTCTGAACGATTCACCTACATGTCTCGTTTGAGTCTTTTTTTGACCTTTGTTGCCGCTGTGGTGTTGAACCTCTTTGACATCCGGCATGATTCGGAGGTAAGTATCCAAAGAAAGAAATTAATTGGCCTGCTCAGGAGCACATGTGATCTTCTCACGGCAGCCTCCGGAGCTTCCGTTGCAGGGTTTCACCTGAGTGTATTTTCAGGATCCTTCCTGACTCTAGTTAGCTCCATTTTTGGATGTATGGATTGTTATAAATCAGCAGTCATTGTTGCCAAACAACGCAGCCTGAATAAATAACGTTTTATGTCACTTGGATTTATTTTGGTGCGTTTTTTTTTTTCAGTTATATTCTTATTTGTGGTATTTTCTCGTTTTTGACTATTCTTCCTTCTTACCACTCAGTGTTGTGAACTCTCTTTTTTTCCCCTTCTATGTTTTCCTGTCTTTTCCTTCGCGTTGCGTTTGTCCTCCTCTCTCCCTGATTTTTTTTCTCGTTCTCTTTGCTTGTCTTGTTTTGTTTTAAATTTGGATGTCAACTTTCTCTTTTTTTCGCTTTTCCTTCTTTTCAGTTTAGTTTTAGTGTTCAAAAGAGACCCCAGAGAGAAAGAAGAAGAAAGAAGGTAAGAAAGGGAAAAAAACGGAAGAAAAATGGCGACGGTGGTTCAGGCCGTGGAGACCTCCACACTGGAGGAAAGATGCCGCGTCGACCTGCTGGACACAGTGGCGCAGTTAACACGTCACTGCGAAACGCTGCCGAAGAAAGAATTGACTGTGGCGGCGCCGAACCTCCCGCCGTGCACGTTTGCGACGACCGTCTCGCGCTCGGTGAAGACACACCGCAGCCAAGACGAGTCCGCCGTGCAGAAATTTATTGCTGAGAAGGAGCAGACGCGAGAGCGCACGCTGCAGGCCTCTCCCTCCATGTACTTCAAGAGCTGCAGCTCAAAGTTTCGGGGGACGCTGCCCCGCACCGAGCCGTTCCGAGAGACGCGTGACCGCGAGGATCTGACGGGGCGGGAAAAAGATTTCGTCCATCGTTACGCGGAGGCCGCGTCGAAGACATCGCTTGCGAGGAGGGTGTCTGATGACGCCCCAACTCGATGCGCAACGGAGGCGTACACGAAGGCGTTTCGCGCGTTCAAAGGGCGGGACCCCACTAAGAGGGAGCTGGAGGAGGTCGGAAGATTGTGGTTCGCTGTTGCTGAAGACGGCACTGTTGGTGTCATACAAAAACAGCACTTTTACGGACCCCATTCCCATGTGTCTATTTGCAATCGACGACCTGTATATTGCCCCAACCAAGTTTACAAGGCAGAACTGCCACCTGTACGCGGGGCACGCACTCGTTTTCCTGGTCCTATTCCTATCTGGTCATCGACACAGAACACCTACACCTTGGTTGCGGGTGATACATACATTCCAGGGCTACACAATGTGTCCAAATTTGGAACAAAATAGTATTAGAGAAATGGATTGTGTTGTTGTTTTTCTTTTTTTCCCCTCTGTGTGTGTGTGTGTGTGCGCTTGCGCGTGTATGGATGTGTGGGGGTGAGAGTTGATTTGATCGCGTTATGTATGCATGTTTGTTGCTGTTGATTTCTTTAGACTTCTCGGCTTTGCCTTTTTCTTACTGCTTAGCGTCAATGTACAATGAATTTGTGTTGGTCTTCTAGCGTGTTGTACCAACCAATGTTTCTCGCATGTTTATTCTTATTGCTGTTATTTAAGGATGTTCCGGCCCTCTTTCTTTCCAGAAAGCGATGTTTTCGCTCTCAGTTTTTTTTTGTTTCTTTTTTTTTCCCATTCTTGATGCTTTTATTGTTTATTTATTTTATTTTTTTGTCGCGTCTCTTTACTTTCATTGTCTTTCGTTCTTCTTCCTTCTCTTATCCTTTGCTGAAATGTCATGAGACCGAATAAATCCTTGGCGATAAGAGAAAGAGACGTGTACTTAGTGCTTTAAGGATAATGGTGGAGAGGACGGCGGATCAGCGGATCCGAACGACAGAGTGGGAGGACATTCAGTACAAGCACGGCAACCGCGTCGGGAAGTATGCCACTGATGAGCTTGGCATACTCGCGCAGAAAATTGCGGATAACAACATCAACACATGTCTCAAGACATATGATCCCAATGAGGAGCGCGTGCAGGACAAAATGGAGCGTGGCGGGTATGACACTGAGCTGCAGCTGAATGGGTCCAATGCAGGCGACATTGTGGGAAACAGTGAACTTGCTGACGACGATGATGATGAGGTCCTTGCAGCATTCCGCAGGAAGCGCATGGCGGAACTTCAAAAGCAGCGGGAGGCGCAGAGATTTGGTGTTCTTCGTCATGTATCCGGCACAGACTACATGAGTGAGGTGACAGAAGCCTCTGCGACGAATTGGGTCATTGCTGTGTTGATCAAGCCAGGTAATAGTGACTGTGAGGCGCTAATTTCTGTTATGCGTGTAGAGGCGCAGCGTCACCGTGATATAAAGTTTCTTTCAATGATCTCAACAGAGGCAATTAAAAACTTTCCTGACCAACACCTTCCATGTGTCCTTTTTTACAAGGAAAAAAAACTGCAGCAACAATTGGCAGGGATTACTCCATGGATGTCAAAGGGTAAACAACTCTCACTAGACACCGTGGAGCGCGTATTTCAAAACTACGGTGTAATCAAGAATGAGGATTTGGATGCCGAGGAAAGGGATTGATGATGACTAAATATTTACCTCACTCATCCTTTTTTTTGTCTGTGTGTGCGTGTGATTATGTGTTTCAATGACAATACGTCGCTTTAGGAAACAATTTTTCTACGTCTCTACCATCGGTTCTGGAAGTGGTGTAGTGCTGTATTTTGATTTACGGACTTCGATTTTTACCTCTGATGTTGATGGGATAGAAAGTGAACCCTGAAGTCTTGCAGATCGCAGAGTATGAAAATCGCTGATGTTCAAGGTTGTCACGAAGCCAACGTGGATTGTCCCAGCAAGAGGAACACGCGAAGAGGTGTGGAAGGATAGCACATCTCAGCACATCGAGCAAGAAAAAGAGGAGATTCCCCCGCGATTGAAACGATGTGTTACTTTTGGACAAGCAATTGTTGGTGATGCTGGTGTGAGTACAAGAGGCAACCGGTAAAAGAAGAGGCAAGGAAGAAGGACAGTGCAAAATTCCTATGTGCTAACATGGGAATTTGAATCAAGATATTTCTTTTTATTGGTCAGTAAGGAGTGTCAGTGCGTTCTTTTGTGTATGCTCGTTCGTACGTGCCGGTCACCGTGTCGAAGGCTTATCACGTGGAGGAGAGGGAGAAGGGAGGGAAGGGATTACCTGTTTGAGCTGCTTACTTGGCGAAACCGATCAACTTGTAATGGCTGCATGATTGTTTTTGTGTTTGCTATATTTTATTTTCCATGGACTTCCCCTCCCCTCCCCCTTTTTTTTTCTCTCTCTTTCTCTGTTTCTCGCTCTTAATTTATGTAGTTATATTATGTCCGTCGATGGCGTTATTCTTTCGGACCTACGCCGAGTTCTTTCGGAGGAGAAAACAAGCCCCTTTTTCTTCCTTGTCAGCGGACCGGCGGGGTCAGGGAAAACGACCACTCTTAACGCTGTGATCAGTGGTGCTGGTGCGTACGGAATGCGTGTTATCCACGGCGTGCCACCGCTGGCTGAAGAGGAGGACAAGAAGAGTTCAGAGGTGACAGAGTGGGGGGATGCCAACGTGCGAATTTTTTCTTTGGATTACAATACATTGAGGACTGCTGACACATCACGTGTTGTGTCGACTGCAGAGGACGCCTACCCAGAGGGCACTGTTGTGCTCCTGGACGATATTGAGGCTGTTGACTATCTTCTTCGTCTGCATGCATCCTCCCATCACCTCGAGTCAACAGTACGTCGACTGCTTCGCTCTCCACGTTGTGCATTGGTGACATCAGCTATTGATTTGCATCATGTTCCACGTTGGCTTTTGACAATTTGGACCCCTTTGACGTACAAACTGCAGGAACTGACGTCTAGTTCCGCGCGGCGCCTTGTGCGTTTCCTCCCCAATGCAGATAAATGGTCAGCGTGCGTTTCTGGAGAAAAGGGTGACGCATTAGTCTCATGCTTGAGGACGCGGAGAGCACTTATGCTGTCTTTGTGCCATGCAAGCTTTATGAGTACTGAGTCACACTCTGATATTTCTCCTGCAGCATTACACTTTCTTGGCCAAGCGAAGACGGTATCGCAATCTGCTGTGTATTCATCATCATATTCTGGAACCCTCTTTGGTCTTGATACCGTAGTGGAGCGGGTTGAAACACTAGTTCGACTTTTTATGGAGCGAGATAGTTATGTGGGTCATAGGTTGCTTGCCTCTGTTGCATCCACAACAGGAATTCTTCTTCATGGCCCTTCCGGTAGTGGTAAAACAGCATTGGCAACCAGACTTTCAACATATTACCCTGGCAGGTATTTTGTTGTGTGTTGTCCCACTCTTTTTTCAAAGTATCTTGGTGAGAGTGAGGAGCGTTTGAGGGATGCTTTTCTTAACGCGCGACAGTGTGCGCCGTCTGTGCTGGTTCTTGATAACGTGGATGTAATTGGTGCTTCACGCGGTTCTTTTTCGGATGCTGACAGTGGTGAAGGTTTGAATGTGATGAAGCGAATGCTAGCAGCCCTTCTCTGTGAGTTGGATGGACTTCTTGATGGCAAGGATGTTTTGGTAATTGGCACAACCAATGCTCCTGGGACACTTGACCGTGCGCTCTTGCGACAGGGTCGCTTTGAAACTCTTGTTTACGTTCCACCGCTGACTTTTGAAGCTGCAAGGGAAATGACGCTTGAGTTTCTTGATGGGTTTGACGATGCTTCGGCGAAGGAACGGGAGGATTTGGGGTTTTTGGTGGCGAGCCGCGCCGAGGGGTGTGCTGCAGCTTCATTGAAAGCATTCCTCCGTGAGGTGTTTGAACAGCATCAGCAGCAGCAGTGGGAAGGGAAGGTGGAGGAGAGCAAGCAAAAGATGGGGGCGGCCAAGGTGAATGCCAGTGAGGAGACAAAAATCCTTTTGCCCACTGAAGAGCTGGTGCGTTCGGCACTTCTGAGGACAACTGTATTGGAGTCTGTGAAGTACGAGTTTAGTTCTTTGTAAGGAGCTGAACTCCATTTTTGTTTTGTTGTTGTTTTCGTGGCTCGATTCCTGCATGTGTATTGTTGTGCGTACTGCGATCCCCACTTGAGAGAAGGAGGAGGAGGCGTGTGTGGGTGGCGTCCAATTGAAAATATAAAAATGTAAATAAATAAATTAGATGTCTCTCATCATATTATTATTATTCTTTTTTTCTCTTCTTTTTTCTTTTTTTGTTGTAACAAGAGTGTACGCAGTCTTTCTGTGATTGGGTGTTCATGGAATACAAATCTGCCTTTGAGCTTCGACTGCAGGTTTTAGATCCCACGAGCCTTCAGCCCTCCAAGGCGAGGGCGGGGAAGAAGGGCGCCCCATACAACACGCCAAGCTCGCCGTCCTATTCAAATGCAGAGAACAGTGAAGCGGCGGTGGAAACTGACCCGGAGGACCCCACAGCCCTCGTCCGGGAGGTTCCAGCAATGGATAAACTCAACGCTCTTACTGCATCAATGAAAAATGAAGAGGCTGTGCAGAATTATGTGGAAACAAGAAATCTTTCTGTAGAGGAAACCGCAAGGTATATTATGGCCAATGGAAGTACAGGTCAGAAAATGTCATTATTTCAGCGTCTCAAGGAAATACTGGCCGGCTTAGACATGGCTGGCGTTTCACAGGTATTAATGATTGTCGTGGATTCTATGTGGGTGCAGGAACCTGAGTTGCAGTGCTTTGCACCGGGTGCTTTGCTTGAAGTGCTTCCCTCGTTGAACAATACTGTGGTGAGAGATCTCTTGATGGTGACAAGTACAATGCTAAGCGTTAAAACAGCGGAAGTACGAATTGCATGGAACAAATTGTTTCCTGCATTTATTGATTATCTTACAGTAAAACAACTTGACAATGATGTGGTTCCCCTGGCCCTTAAAAAAACTGAACATGTTCAACCACAAGATCAGCGTGAACTTAGTTGTGACCTTATTGGTGCCGTGTGCCGTCATCTTCCTCGTGAGATTGTGGAACGAAAATTAATGAATAAAGTTTTGGCATTATGCCAGGATACAAATGTTGGTGTGCGACGGCATATGTGTCAGCAATTAGGCATTGTTGCACGTGCTCTTGGGGTGGAGGTAGCCAAGGAAAAAATTGCCCAAGAACTCTTTGAACTTCTTAATGATGAAGATCAAACAGTTTCTCGGGCGGCATTTTCCTGTTTAGTTGATTTAGTAGAATTTTTTGGTCCCGCGTATCGACGCGAGCACTTATACCCCATTATTAAAAGCTTTATATCACATCCACCAGAGGAAGTTGTAAGTCTCATCGTAGGTGAGTTCGGTCGATTTCTCTGGGAGATCAAGGCAGATATTCAGACAAATGAAGATGTTACACTATTTGCAGGATTTTATCAGAACACTGCGTTGAAGGGGGATGATGCAACGCGTTATTTATGTGCATATAATTTACCCGCTGTCACTGCCTCATTGCCTATTTCAGTTTTTCCTGTTTATCTTGCTCAGTGTTGTGAGGCTCTTGCTACGGATCCAAGCCAGCCTGTGCGACAAAGTATTGCTGCTGGTTTACATGAATTAGTTCCCCTTCTTGGTGACAAAGCAGCTGTACATCTTCGAAAACCTTTTTTAGAGCTTTTGGGTGATTCTCAAAGAAGTGTTTTGAATGCCTTGGCGGTGCACACACATGTTTTGTTAGATTGTTTCGTTCAGCAACTTAAACCGACAGATCGTATGACCTTTTTCTCAAGTTTAGAGGATGCTCTATTACAGCTTGTTACACGTGCCGAGCGTGACTGGCGAATTATGGACCATGTGTTAGACATTGTTTCACTATACTACAAGGAATTTAACGAGTCTACATTGAATGAAAAGTTTTTGCCTCTCCTCCTCAAGTATGAGAGAAATGGGGCTTTTTGCCTACGAAACCGTTCTGCTGAAATGTGCGTGAAAATTGCTGCAAATATGTCCAATGTCAATAGTAAAGTTCAATTTTTCAGTAAATTGAACAATGAGTACGCTCATGGTGGTTCCTGTATTGTGCGTCAAGGCTACTTGCGGTTTGTGAGAGCCACATGTGCTTTGTTTTCGCGTCGTTTCGTTCGTGAGAGGATGTTTGAGTGTTGCCTCGAGTTGCAGCATGATAACATGGAGATGGTAAGGCTAGAACTTACGCGTTTACTTCCATCCTTGCGCAGAGTTCTGGAGGCGACAACCTGCAGCACTGCCCTTGAGGAGTATCAGGATATGGTGCGCCGACTGCAGATGGACGAGAGCAGTGAAGTGCGGTGTGTAGCGCAAAACAGCTTGGATGCCATAGAGCGTCGTGAACGTGAAATGAAGCGTGACGCTTGGAAGAACAGGTTTGAGGAAGAGAACAGGGAAGATAGGCGACGCGAACAGGCGGAAGGGCAATTGCTGGATGTGGCGAAGGAGTACGACAAGGCGGAGCGCCGCTCAAAGCTTCGCGATTTGCTGAAAACTGAGCGTGAGAAGGAGCAGGCGGAGGCAGTGCGCAAGGGCGGAGCGAGCAGACGCCCAATGAAGGGGACAACACTCCACATCACGCCAACCGTCCCCCCTCGCCAAATGACAAAGGCACAGGCATCATCCCTTAGTGGTGGAGCCAGTGCTGCACGCCATAAAAGAGCGCAGCACTAAAATGTGATTAGAAATAGCGGAAGAAGAATGAAAAAAAAAGCGAAAGAATAATGACTCTGTGGGTGTGTGCGTGGAGAGCAAGAAAAAAGGGAAGGAGGGAAGGAGGAGAAAATGAACATAAAAGAAATAAAAGGGAGCGAAGAATAAATGAAAGGAGAAAAAAAGGAAAAAAAAAAGGAAAAAGAAGAAGGCTGCTGTCCCTGCGTTAAATATGTGTGCATAACCTAAAAAGATGAAGAAATAGGGACTTTTTAATTAATTGACTTCTTGGTGTTTCATGTCGCTTTTTCTTTCTCCTTGCTGTTTTATTGCTTTGGTTTCCTTATTTTCTTCTTTGCGATTGCTGCTGGGACCTTTTTTTATTTTTATTTTTAATCTTTAAAATGTGATTACAGTGTCGGCTATTCCGAGAAGCGGTATCTGAAGCCTTTTCCTGTTTATAGGGGTCTGCAGGGAGGAGGGAAAAAGAAGGCATGTGTTATTTTTGATGTATTTCTATGAGGACGACACGGAGTCATTATCAAAGGCGGTATATTCTTTCAATTGTTCCGTAAAGCAAAATCAAAAGAAAAAAAAAGAAGTACTTCCCCGTTGTCCCCGTTGTCTGCTTGCATTGACCGTAATGGCGGAGACGGGATTTCAATTGCGTTTTTTATTTTCTTCTTTCTTCGTTTGGTTTCTCTGCTCATTTTCTCATCACTAGCTTGGGAGTGCGATGATACGCTTCTTGTGGGCGTCCAGCTGATGATTTCTGTAATCGTTTTTCTTTTTCCCCTTCTGTCGTTTTGTGTTTGTGTTTTGTAGGTGAATGGTACCGAGGAGGACGTGCTGATGTGCGATGCAAGCGAGGGTTCGTGGTGCGGCTCTGAAAGCGACTGGAGTGCGGAGAGTGTTTTCGTCGACTTTGCCAACCTCGTCAACGCAGCGTTCATTCGATTCATGTCGACGCACTGCGGCCATGTCGCGAGGCCCACGCGTCGCCGTGAAAAAGTTTCTTCGATTCGGAAGAAGAAACACCGCGGGCTTCGCCAGGGACTGGAGGCTTCTCTTCTACTCGATGCTGTGGGGCCGGCAGGAGTTCCTTCTTCACTCCTTGACGACATTGCGTCGGCGATCCGGCAGCAGACGGATCCTGTGCATACAGGGGCCCTCATTGTGCATCATCTCTCGGACCCTGATAACGGTGCTCTCCGCCGAGCTGTGCTCGATGGTCAAGTTTCTCCTGTCACGCTTGCGTCGATGCTAGAGAGTGAGCTTGTGAACCCCAACTTGAGAGAGAAGTGGGAGAAACAACGCCAACGGAGTTTGGAGCAAAAGACAGTGCATTTCCTCGAGCAGCTGACCTCTGCAGTGACGTCTATCTACACCTGTCCTGCCTGTGGTGGTCAGAAGTGCTTCTTGAGACAGCGTCAGGCAGACAAGCAAAAATGGGCTGGTGATGATACAGCACCTAATATATTGACTTGTTGTGTCTGCTCTCACGCCTTTAGACGGTGAATGCAAAAAAAAAAAAACATCCGGCAGTTGAGTTGGAACTCCTAACGTTGCAGATTAGTATTTTACCGGAAATGTTACCTCCCTTCCACGGGGCTATATCCAAAAGAAAATGCGTCATTATTAACGAAAGAATGGAGAAATGAAAAATGGGTCTGGGAAATGAAGCTACATATATATGTGTTTTCTGTTCTTTTTTTCTTGCTATTTTCTTTGTGATGGAAGAGTGACTATAGGTTTCTCATTTCCTCACTCCTACGTGGAGTTGTACAGAAGGGCGAAGTGGAATCCGTAAAAGGGGAGGCCAATGTCTGAGAAGCACACAACTGAAGCGGTGGGAGTCAAGCGACCACGGCCACCTCCAATCACCTCCGGTATTGCCCCAAAGAATGAACCAGTCGAAAACGCCGTTCGTCTTAGTCCACATGCACCGTTGCCGTTGGTGCGGAAGTCTGCCATTAGCTCGCCTATGAGCTCTCTTGGGAAGAGCCCGCATAGCAGCACCACCCCAAGCACACCAGTTGATCAGCCACTCATTGGGGGAGTGCAAGGATTCAGCCGCACTGCCAAGTGGAGCTCGTTGCTTGGCGGCGCCCTTATGGAGGGACGGCCAAAGGAGGATGAAGCACGCGTCCATGCTCTGGCACTGCGCATTGCAACCGCCATTCCAGGGGATCGCGCCGTCGCGGCAGACGGCTTCCGCGTGCTTTTAGTGAACCTGAGGGATGCCAAAAATACCCGACTTCGGGAAGACATCATCGAAGGACGACTTCCAGTGGAGGTTCTGGTGCATATGTCTGAGAGAGATCTACTAAACCCAGAGGCGAAGAAACATCAAGAGAAAGAATTTTTGGAGAGAAGCAGAGACACCGACTTGACTGAGATACGGAAGGCAACTGCTACCAAGTCAACGCTTTTTCCATGCCCCTCATGTAAGGCGAGGGATTGCTCATGGACAGAAAAGCAAACACGCTCTGCAGATGAACCCATGACCGTTTTTTGTGTTTGCAATGTCTGTGAGCACAGATGGAGACGCTTTTGAAGAGGGAGAACGAGAGCGAGAGACTTTGTTGCCTGGTGAACCACGGACATGTTTTTTTTCCCCTCCTTTTATTCTTGTTGGTTCCCCTGGGTGTGAGGAGGGTGATATATTATTCCCATTCTCTGTCTCTCTGTGTCTACATGGGATTCCTCCTTTTTAACAACTTTTTTTTCGTCCTCTGTTTTTATCCCGTGTGTGTGGGTTATTTCCTTTTGTTTTTGCTGTTCTTCATGCAATGATATGTCATTTGTCTTCTCCTTACCCACACCCTTTTCTTCTTTTTTTTCGTGGATCAATTTAATTCTTTTTTTTTCTTGGTTTCCATTCAGGAGACGTCATGTTATTGAACAACAACAACAACGTGACGACACCACAGGAGAAGGAGGATGGGGGTGTAGTAGATTCCAAAGAAGAGACGTCTTCAGGAGGTTGGTCACAACCGAGTGATGTTCCGTATCAAGAAAGGAAGGAGTTCTGTACGTGGCGTAAACATGTGCGTGATTTGTACCAACATCTTGTTCACATTGATCTTGTGTGGGAAAGCCCTTCCGCACAGTTAATGCCTTACATGACTGCAAAAATGGGCTTGTCCACACAAACGGTGCTCTGTTGCTCTCGAACTGGCGGTGCTGAGCAGCCGTACATTCAGTTGCTGTCTGTCACCACACCGAGCGACGCCAAGTCGCTTGACGGCACGTACAACACGTACTGCGATGCGACGGGGGAGGTTGGCGGCTACGGGATGGCGCCGAGCCAAGTGGGCATGCGAGTGGAGCGACGAATACTTCACGATGGAGATCCCCTGAAGGTGCGCTACATGAACGCAAACCCCCTCGTCATCGCATCTGCGTCAAGTGATGGCAATGTGTACATATTTGATTGGTCGCGTATTTCTTTAAATAAATTTCCAAATGATCCACCTCGTCCTCGTGCTCCACTGCCACCTAATGAACTTAGTGTAAATTCCACGGATGAGGAACGCATGACATATCACAAGCGAATGCGTGCTTTGAATGCCGTAGTCGCAGAACAAGATCGGTGGGATAAATGTAGAGGGGAAGGACAACATCTCCTAACACTTTCGGGTGGAAATGGAATTTGTGAAGCACTTGACTGGAGTGTCACCCCTGACGGCTTATTGGCGTCGGGATCGGTTGGACGCATTTGCTACTGGCAAGTGGCGAACACATCAAAGGACGCCCCTCGCACCGTGACTCCGTCTCACGTATACAATCTGGAGGATAGCGAAAGCCAAGTTAGTGAAATTTCCTTTTCTTGGAAGGAACCCCACTTATTTTTCTCATCATTGGAATCTGGACTCGTTCTTTGCGGTGATGTAAGAACACCAGAGCTCACAAAGTTTTGTGGACTGTCTTGCGGCATCACCTCACTCACCGTCTCCCCACTTGATGGGACCTCTATGCTAGTTGGAACAGATAAAGGTGATGTGCTCTGCTATGATCTTCGGAAAAGCACCGACGCGGTAACAATTGGCCGTCTGCATGACGGGCCGGTCGCCGCGGTTCAGTGGTGCCCGCACTCGCGTCATCTCTTTACCAGCGGGGGCGCTGACGGGAAGTGCTGCATTTACAATGCGACGGCGGGTCGATTGCTCTTCAAGCACGCAGGCCACACCGACAGTGTGACGGACATCTCGTGGAACTGGCAGGAGGGCTTTGAGGGCCACTTACTTTCTGTGGACACCAACAGCATGATGCTTTGGAGGCCAAGAGATATGTTTTTCGTTTCGTGAGTTTTGTTTGCTTGACGTTTATGGGAGAGAGGGGGGCATCACATTGCGCATAGAAGAGACAGAATGGACACAACATTTCTTTTCTGTTTCCACCTTTTTTATTTTTTTTTTTACGAATAAAAAAGGGAACGAAGGAAAAGAAATATATATATATATATATATATATATAGTTTAATGTTGTAACACTGTGTACTGTGTATTGGTATAAAAGAATGAATGAGTATACGTAGTCCCGGTGATATGTTTGCCAAACGATGCGCACAACAAGAACGAAAAAAAAAATGAACGGAGAAAATAATTGTTCATATCTCTTCGTTGTCTTGTCTTCTCTTTGTTCCTCACTAAAGTTTAGTTGGGAGTACAGCAGGGGTTTTTGAAGGGAAAAAGCAAGAGGCGGGAATAAAGAAGAAATACACATACTCATAAACAAATTAAAGGAATCAAAAATAAAAGCAAAGGGAAAAGTCATACAGTAATACAGCAAAGAAATAAGAGCAATACTAATAACGAAAAAGAAAATAAAAGGAACAAAAAAAAGGAGGAAGTAGAAATAAAAGTTGTGGGCGAAACGTTTAAATGAGTAGCACACCGTCGAGCGCCCTTTGTACTGCGTGGTCGGAGTTGGCGCTGGACAGCCGCATCTTAGAAGCGATCCGGCGCCTCAAGTGGAGGCTGCCGACTCCCGTGCAGGGCGCGTGCATCCCACTGGCTTTGAAGGGCCGCGACTTGGCGATACAGTCCCGCACTGGAAGCGGCAAGACGGGTGCTTTTATTATTCCCATTCTGCAGCGTATCATCACGGAGACGGAGAAGATGGGCAGACGCAGCACCGGAAAGAATCCCGTGGCCCTCATTTTGCTGCCCTCTGTGGAGTTGTGCGAACAAACGGTGGAGGTGGTGAATGCACTGGCGAAGTATGTGAAGCCGAGAATTGTTGTAGACAACTTGGCGTCTCGCGGCACTGTCACAAAGGCACGCATGGCGTCAGCCCCCATTCTTGTCACCACCGCGGCGCTGCTGGGTAAACATTGTCGCAGCGGTGTGGTGACGGCGGAGGAGCTCCGGCCCCTCCGGTGTGTTGTAATTGACGAGGCAGATTTGGTCATGTCGATTGCGGAAGGATCATTTCGGGCTGTGCAGTCTGTCTTGCCTCCTTCAGTACAGACTATTCTTTCCTCTGCAACGTTGACTGATGGTGTGGTGCATATTAAAAGTCAGTTACTTCATAGTCCTGTCACCATCACGCTGAGCACAGGAGACGAGGATGAGACAATTCCAACGGAGGGTGAGAACATTGTCGTGGAGACGCGTACAACAACGCGAGGGGTTTCCTCCAATGCGAAGCTACAACACTACTACCTTGTGGCAACTGATGAGTGTCATCATCATACTCTGCTGTATGGGTTGTATCGTCTTGGTCACATCAAAGGCAAAACTCTAATTTTTGTGAATGCGGAGGAAACGACGTATAAAGTTCAAAGTTTTTTGGCTCAAATGGGGATTGAGTCACTTGTTTATGATTCAAATTTGCCTCTGAATGTTCGTGTGGACACACTTCATCGGTTTCAGGTTGGATCTGTCAAAACATTGGTTTGCACTGATGGAACATTGGAGAATGTGGACAGTTTGAGGGCCTCCGGTTCTGTGGGACTCTTGGAAGACGAAGAAGCAACAGCGCTAACTATGAGTCGGAAGAAAAAAAGGGGAGATGATAATAACCTAGGAGCTTTGCAGCGAGGAATTGACTTTTCAGATGTACGCAATGTCCTTCTCTTTGATGGCGTTGCCCTTCCGACGACATCAGAGTTCTCTCGCTACACCCATCGTGTTGGGCGGGCCGGGAGGGCTGGAAAAGGAGGCATGGCGATTACACTGTTTACTCTACAGCAGGCACAGAAGGTGACGCGGCATTTGCGTCAATACTTAAGCAACACTCACGATGCATTTGAGCCTTTCAAGCAACTCCAACGCCAGGAGGCAGCGAAGCTTCAGTACCGAGTAGACAATGTACTCTTTTCAATTACTAGGTCTTCCACACGTCGCCAGCGCATTGCCGCCGTGGCAACAGAACTCACCCGCAGCGCATATCTGAAGAGTCACATGAGTCAGAGGGACGACACTGTTATTCAGCGTATTTTGTCACGATCCAGGAAGATGACCAAGTGTGACCCAACACTTCTGGATGTCCCGCACTATATGCACATTGAGGGTGCAGATTCTGCTGAAAATTTCAGAAAACGGGTCCGTGCGCAGAGTTCATCGGCATCATCTTCCTCCTCTTCTCGGAATCTGAAAACGAAGTTGCGTGATCCACTCAGTCGTGTGGCCAGTGCTGTAAAGATGGCAAGTGCGAAGAAGCGAAGACTGTAAAATCGCCACTGGCCAGGTCACATCCCTATTATATTTTCTTCTGTTCTTTTCTACTTCCCCAAAGGAGCTGTACGAAATAAAGGGTTTCTGTTTTCTTCTGTGTTTGTGTCTTTGGAAGAAGAGGGATCATTATAAAACATTACCTTATGCAACAGACTTACAGACAGCCGTATATATATATATATCACGTTAATAATGGACATTTAATTCCACATTATAATAATCTGTGTATTTTTTTTTTCTCTTCCACTTTCTGGGGGAAGTCTTGATGATGATGTTGTTGTTGTTTTCCCTTTTGCTCGCTCGCTCTCCTTCTCTTTCTCTTTTTCTTTCTTCACTGTTCCGTCCCATTTTCTTCTTCTTTTGTGTTCAGATTTTGTACGGGGCACCACGACATGGAGGATAGCCACTCTATTGTTGTGGCGAGTGGGTCCGAGCTGCGTGTTGGCTACGAGGCTTCGTGCGACGTTGTGCTGCCAAAGTACAAACCGCCCGGGGCTCGTGCCTACGCGATCCCTTCACACTACCGCGACGTTGCCCGCGTCTCATGCACCGCGGAGGGGCACCTGATGCTCACCGTCATCACGAATGTATTCAGCGTGTACGTCAGCTGCTTCCGAATCCTGCCGTCCCCGTCCCCGGTGCTGCTCTCCCCGGGCTGCTGCGTCTCGTTCGGCAAACTGAGCCGGAGCTGTACCTTTCGCTTCTTCACCGCCCGCACGTGCCCAGCGACGATGTTGACGTTGAGCAGCACGTCGGATCTCTCGTCGCTCGACGCCCCCGCGCAGGATTCCGGAAACTGGGCGATGGCGCTGCCTCTGTTTTCATTGCGTGACGAGTGCAGTGAGCAGTTGGAATCTCCGCGATCCCCACGCGTGGTGCAGATCGCAGCGCCCTCCAAGGAAGACAAAATAACAGTGTCGTTGACGACATCAGATGAATCACATTTTTCACATGGCAGTGAGGAGACTTCCCGCGGGTCGCCCATTGCTATGTATAATGAATCTTCTCATCTGCAGAATGATGAAAACTCTCTTTTGTTGTGTTCAGCTCACGTTGTTGTGCCTTTCGTTGTGGAATTGTGGGAGCAGCGCGCGACACTTCACTCCATAATGGGACAATGTAGTACCAATGGAAGTGAAAATAGCCAGACTACTGGCCACACAACAACGACGATGGGTATGAAGGCCGAGTGTGATAGCTATGATGATCCATATCTAACGTCTCATGGTCTTGATAGGATGAAATGTTTGCGCCATTTGCAGTTTAATACGCCAGTGCAATCTGCAGCGGCAAATGTTTTGGAATGCATTGAGGATGGCTACGAACCACAGGATGGGTCTTTCTTGCAGTTTACGGAACGCACAAAAAAACAACTCCTCAAACATTTCTCGTTGCTAGCAGAGTATGCAATGATGGCCATGTTAATGACGCCATTAACTGTGCGGCGACGATCGCCTATTGTTCTGTGCGGTGATATTCATGGTAGTTTTGCTGATCTAAAGGTGATTATTGACAATGTGGTGCCATTTCGTCACTGGTCTCTTATGACAACACCTGTGTTGTTTCTTGGTGACTACGTTGATCGTGGCTTGCATGATGTGGAGGTTATCCTGTACCTATTAGCCTGGTATGCTCTGTGTCCGGAGAATGTAATTCTTCTTCGCGGCAATCACGAGGACGAAGAAATCAACGGTGATATGGAGGTGTACGGTGAGTTGTCGTTTCGAAAAAAGTGTTGGAATTTCTTCGGTGAAGAGGATGGAGAAATGTTTTGGAAACGTGTGAATGATGTTTTTGCAACACTCCCTGTGATGGCCATTATCGACGAAAGCATTTTTGCCTGTCACGGAGGCATTCCACTCCTGCGGTGTGGCCCAGAGAGCTGTAAAACTTATGATGGGCACAAGAAGAAGCAGCACAAGACTGGAGAAGACCAAGAGGATAATGAATGTACTGAACTTGAAGAAGAGGAAGAAGAAGAAGAACAAGAAGAAGAAGAAGAACAAGAAGAAGAAGAACAAGAAGAAGAAGAAGAAGATTCAAATGACAATTTACTTCAACCAGAAGACAATGATGATGATGATGATGATGACATCCCGCATGAGCACCTCTTGGAGTTCCTGATGAATGCCGCATCGAGTGAGCTGCGTGATGTTCGTTTCCGCCGTCTGATGCCAGTTGACAATGACGCAAGTTCTACTGCGAAGTGCCGTCGTCTTGTACGTGAACTATTGTGGAATGACCCCATATCTACATCTGAGTTTAGCGACACACAACTGTTGAAAAGCAATGAGAGGGGTGAAGAAGGAGAGCACAATATTATGAATACATCTTCTCACCATGAGAACCTTGAAGGTCTTGGCTTTCGTAGTAACATTGGACGAGGCGATAGTGATAATATCATTCGCGAGTTTACTGTCTCTGCTCTTGCGTCCTTCATGCAGCGGTGGGGATTCAAACTTCTGATCCGCGCCCACCAGCAGAAGGCAGCTGGACTCGAGATGGGATTCTCGGGTCGCATCTTAACTCTCTTCTCCTGCTGCCACTACTCGGGCGACACAAACAAGGCCGGCGCTTGTATTATTCTGAATGAAGAAGTGCACCCCATTTCGTGGCGTCGCTCTGTGTTGAGTCGCGCTGCATCACCGAAGGATGACGTCACATGGAGAACTGCGCAGCACGCGGTGATTGATGGAAACTCACTTGCTGAAAGTCTCTGGAGTAGCTTTGATAAGCCCACGGAGAAAATACCAGTGCCCTCCTATGTGGGGTTAGATTCTGTGCGGGTTGGGTAGAGAACGGAGGAACACGCGCACACACATACACACGAATGTATGTGGGTGCACCACTGTATATATTTATATTTATATTTGTCTCTGTTGATTTCTGAAGCTATTTATTTATCATTTTGTAATGTTGCCAAAAAGCAAATATATCTCTATCTCTCTCCTTGTTTTTCTTGTTTTTATGCTGTCTGTGCGCGTGCGTGACAAGAGGGGGAGGAGGAGGTGATGAAGCGAACTGGGAAATGACGGCATTGAAGATGGAAGCTTATTACATCGAAGCAGCTTTTTTTCTCAGTGTGTCACAAAAGATACTCATACTAATACACATATTCATTTATTCACTCATTTACTCTCTCTTTTTTTCTTTTTCTTCCTCTCATTATTATTATTAGTATTTCCTCTCTGTTTTCATTTATTTGGTCATTTTATTTTTGTATTCTGCTTTTAGTTTGTTTTGTTGTATTTTTATTTTCTTCCTGATGCCGCTGAAATTTCTGTATGTCTCTATAATCTTATGGGTATGGAAGTTTGTATACATTTGATGCGGGTTGGCTTTCCTTCCACCTCTCCTTCTACGTCTACACAATCTCTGTGTATGTGAACCTTCCCCCCCCCCTCACACACACACACACACACATACACAAGCACTACATCCATCTCTCTTTCTTCGCTTTTTGGTATTCTCTGCCTTAACAGGAGATAGGTGAGGGTGACGGGACTAAAACAAGCAAACAAACGAGGGTAAAGTGAAAAAAAAAAGAAGAAAAGTGGAGGACACACTCACACGCAGAGAAGGTGAAGGAAACATAAAAAAAACAGGAAAAAAAGGCCCTTCGCACTAGATCGACTCTTTGCAGCTGTGTAGGCAGCGGGCAGACTAACCCACCTGGCAGCTTTGTGGTTGACGTGCCCACTCCGAGGCGATGATGGAAGGCTCCAACACTGCGGTGCGGCGCCAGAGCCACTCCATGGGCGTCGCGGTCGCCGGCCGCAACAACAGCACCACGTCCTCCGGCTCCCTCGACGCCTCCGCGCAGAACGCAGCCGACGACCGCGACGCCGTCGTGGAGCGCATCCTGAAGGGCACCGACCCGGCGGCCATGTCGACGCCGGTGTACTTCGACTACAAGAAGGATGCCCGCGTCTACCGCTTCTTCCCGAGCGTCGGGCAGACGGCGCGGCACTTCACGGAGGACGGCAGCATCGTGCGCAAGGACGACCCCGAGGCGGTGCAGCAGGCGGAGGACCGGGAGAGGCGTGAGCACGACACGGAGCTCGCCGCGCGCGCTGAGCTGAATCCGGACCTGATTGACGAGGGTGTATCCACAAGCATCCTGAAAAATCAGTTCAACTACAGTGACCGTGGAAGCCAGACAATGAACAACCCAATGAGGGAGCAATGCGTCATGACGGACCCGCCACCGTCTGTGAGCTTCACGGGTATGGCCACCGCGTGGGAAATTTACGATGCGTACGAGGAGGATCGCATTCAAAACGAAAAGGCCGCAGCGACACATAAAAAGGCCACAGGGCATCGTACTGGTAAAGAGGAAGAAAAGGTGAGTCTCGTTACAGAGGAGTCAACGGGCATCAAGACGGGAGAGGAGATTTTGTCTTCCAGCAAGTACGGACAGGCACTTAAAATTGTTGAACGAATGGTCAATCAAAATGACTGCCATGACATCATTGAAGATTTCAAGTACTGGGAGGATGAGAGTGACTTGTTCAAGGAAGACGGTAATTTGCTGCCTCTTTGGCAATTCTTTACGACCAAAGTGAAACATCGCGCGGTAACTAGTATCTCCTTAAACAATCGTTATAAAGATTTGTTCGCGGTAGGCTTTGGTAGTTACGACTTTCAGCGACAGGGCAAAGGTGCAATTCACTGCTTTACACTTAAAAATACAGTGCCTACATTATCTGGTGTTCAGATTCCAGCTCATCCAGAGTTTTCTTTTACTCTGGAAAGTGGTGTTATGTGTCTTGCTTTTCATCCGGAAGAAACTGCTTTGCTTGCATGTGGGTTGCACGATGGATCTGTATGTGTGTTTGACCTTCGTATATCAAGTAAGGATGGTAAAGAGGGTGTAAAACCTATTTTTCAATCAGACGTTCGTACTGGTAAACACATGGATCCTGTTTGGGAGATTCATTGGTGCCGTGGTACTATGGATCTTCAGTTCTACTCTGTCAGTACAGATGGACGTATCACGAATTGGTCAATATGCAAGAAAGAATTGATCTTTAAGGACATTATGACAGTGACGACAGGTGCATGTGCCTCCGATCCAGAGGCAATATTACTTAGTCGCTTAAGTGGTACTTGCTTTGACTTCTCTGAGGCATATGATAGCCTCTTTATTGTGGGTACGCAGGAAGGATCTGTGATGCTTTGTAGTAAAGGATACAATGGACAGTGCTTGGAGCGCTATGACGGGCACACAATGCCTGTGTACACATGCCGCTGGAATTTATACCACCCTGACATTTTTCTGACCTGCTCTGCCGACTGGACAGTGAAGCTATGGCTCAAAACCTCCACGGAACCACTGTTGACTTTTGATGCAGGGGACTCCGTTGGAGATATTGCGTGGGCACCCTACAGCTCTACAGTTTTTGCTGCAGTCACCTCAAACGGCAAAGTGCTTGTCTTTGACCTGAACAAAAACAAGCGTGAGCCTCTTTGCTCCCAAACCGTGGTGAAGAACGCGAAACTGACGCATGTAGTGTTTCACAAAGAGGAGCCGGTTGTATTTGTGGGAGACTCACGCGGCTCAGTGCTCATTCTGAAGCTCTCACCAAACCTGCGCATTCTCTCCAAGCCGAAGAGAGGTGAGCCTGATGACCCGAAGAGCCTTCGCCAGCTTGAAGTGGACAAGCTTGACAGGCTGATAGACATTACCCTCAAGGATAGAGTACTCTTGGGGCAGTTGTGAGGACGTCTTTAGATAAAACGGCGTGCGCTGAAAAAGAAAGAAAGAGTGTGCATGAGAATCAGAGAAGAAAGAAGGAAATGAAAGCAAAAGAAAAATACTCAGGCGCACTTCAAAAGGAAAAAAAAAACGAAGAAAATGAGTTAGTAAAAAGAGAAGGAGAGATGATGAATATCTCATTTTCAGGTTTATGTACGATTTTTGTTGACTGGATGTCATACACTGGTGGTGTTGATGGGACTGTGGGGGGTCTAGGGACTGCTGTGGTGTGGTGGTGTGGCCTCGGAACGTAAATAAAGATATAGAGCGAAGAGAAAAAGCGAGAGAGTGAGAGAGATGCTGAAGGGAAAAAGAATAGAGAGGGGGAAAAAAGCATCATCGTCACAAACGACACTGCTCACATGCAAAAAAAAAGAGAGAGAGAGAGAGGGGGATGAATTTCGCGGGAGATCACCACCGTCAATCCCTACTCTCTACTGCCACCATGTCACCATTGTGGTTATGTATGGATGTATAAACACTCAAATATATGTTTAATCAATTTCTCATGATGCATATGATGCATTGTACCATCGGTGAGTGTCAGTGTGCTTCCACACACTGAAATGAGCCTATCACATTTTCCTGCTTTAACGTTTGTATGGTTATTATAATTAAAAATCTTCTCGGAGTTTTTCCTTTTTCTTTTTTTCTTTTTTGGCTGTTAGGACACACACGACTCTCCGGTAAGTGGCAGCCGTATATAGAAGGTGGGGAATTACGTGACCCCAAGGATACGCCGCAGATAGATAATAGGCATATATATATATATATATATATATATATATAGAGAGAGAGAGAGAGAGAGAGAGAGGGAGAGAAGGATACAATAAGAACAAAACTAAAAAAAAAATTCTTTATTACCGAGCAGAAGCGTGTATTCTCCTTTTCCCTTAGATACGTTAGGAGTTGTCGGCAAAAGAGAGAAGCATGCCCGACTACTCGTCCATAGATACCCTCTACCGCAGCCACAGTGCGGGAATGATAAAGTCATATTGGCAGAGTCAGCTTCGCTCCTCCGGAGCACTGTTAGAAAGAGCGCCTGCGGCCTCGTCGCCGAGGAGCCGAGCGGAGAAGTTGTCCAGTCGGGAGTCCACACCGGCGAGCAGAATGAGTGGTGGACTCACGGCGTCCTCCGGGAATAGTCTTGCCGTCACCATGTCATCGGGCCGCCTGACGTCACTTTCCAGCACCTCCACTTCAAGTCGGCAACGTTTGCGTCTTGCAGCCATGTCAGCAGAGCGGCAGCAGACACGTGACCTCCGCGAACGTTTTGGGGCGTTGGCAAAACCGCTCTTTCAAAATTTCCTGCTTCCCCAATTTGAGGCACATGAAAAGTGTCCCACGCTGACGGTCGTGCTGGACCTGGACGAGACACTTGTTAGCAACCGCAACTCGGCGCATTCGGCGGCCATTCTTCGCCCGTACTGTTTGCACGTCCTCAATGCCCTGCGCCACATGAAGGACCTGGAGGTTGTCTTGTGGACGGCGTCAACGAAGGAGACGGCGACGCCGGTGGTGGAGCAACTGAATGTGAGCGGGCGCGTCTTTGATGAGGTGATCTACCGCAATGACATGTGGTTCACCGAGCCACTGCACACGAAAGATCTGCGTCTTTTAGGCCGATGCATGGATCGTCTACTTATCATTGACAACGCAGCGAACTGCTGCAAACTTAACCCGCAAAACGCCGTGCTAGCGGATGACTTTTACGGGTCCGGCGCAGAAGGGGACGCGACGCTGGTCAATGTGTACTACATCATTGAGCGTGTGCTCAAAGGATGCAGGGAGGACACACCCGTGAAGAATACGCTGAAAAAACTTGCGAGAGATGGACACTTGTGTAGTCCTTTAGTGCTGCCCTTGCCAGAGGCGTGGAAGAATATGCCGCTGCGTGACATAGCACCACTTAAGATCCCACCACACGGACGGTTTACCCGTGCGCATTGGGAACCATTAGGCGAAGCCATCATGCGTCATTGGACAATATAGAGTTATCTGTACATATATATGTACATAGGAATGTTCATGGTCCTTGACTCTGGAAGACATTTTCAGTATAGAGAAAGAAAAAGAGGAAAGAGGGAACTTGAGATGTAGAGCACCTTCCACTATCTTCCTCCTCCACCGTCGTCCTGGGAGAATATATAATCTGCTTGCGTTGTCTGCATCAGTATACACTTAGATACATTTGTGTTTTTCCACGTAAAATAACTGGGAGAGATAGAAGGATATTATAATTTCATAGAGCGAGAAGAACTATGGCTATTGGTGGATACTGCAAGGGAGTTAGGTATCTTGAGACCTCTGTGCACACCACCACAACCTTGTTCCCACTCGCGACTCATATTCTGTTTTCTTTTCCTTTCGGTTTATTATTATTTTTTTTTTTTTGTGTAGACGTGTTTTGAGCTTGTGAAATGGTCAGGAGGAAGGGATAGTGACAGTAAACGGAGCTGAAAGCACAACTGTCGAACTAATGAGGATAAAAAAAGAAGTAAGAAATAAAAATAAAAGAGATCGAAAGGAAGAAAAGAAGGAAAAAAAAGAGGTGTTATGAGAAGGCTCTGGTAACCTTTTGGGGGGAATAAGAGAAAAATAATTGCTTATGTAATGATATGCATAAATGTTCTGGGAAGGAGGAATGAGGAACATCTATGTACATCTATGCATACATTATATAAGAGAGAAAGGGGGAGAATGCCCACCTGTTGGTTTCTGTGGAGCATGTTTCTCCTCTCTTTCTCACGTTTATGTTTTATCCTTACAAATTGTGGAAGTGAAGAGGAGGAAACAAGATGGGACGATGCATGGATTTATAGAAGATAGATTTTTAATGTTTGTGTGGCTCCAAGGACGAGATAGTCATGCACCCCTCGCCGTCACCATCAACAACCACAGTCTATCGTTCATCAACATCATCACAGGCAAACAAAGAGGAAGAAAGAAAGAAATGCAATGCCACACTTTTTATTTATTATTATTATTATTATTATTATTATTATTATTATTATTATTATTATTATTATTATTATTTTCCTGTGTGTCTTTTGTCTTTTCCCATTTCACAGTTAGAAATTTTTACAAGCACACCAGAAGATGCAGTTGACTTTTTTTTTTTGAAAATAATTTTTTTTCTTCCTTTCTTTCGATATGTCTTGCCTTTTCTACATTTCTGTTTGTATGTGTGTATGTGTGGAGTGTTGTATTCCACGGGATGCCAGGGAAGAAGGACGCGAGGTATGTGCTCACGTAGCGTGCAGAGTTCTCATGCATAAATTATTCATATGCTCTTTTTCCATTTTTTAAAGTTTGATCCCTTGCTTTTCTGGAGTGATAGTTTGCTTATTCTCGGATATTAGTCGTAGTGCGTGAAAAGAGCAGGGAAAAAAAAAACGGCTGCTGCAGACAGTTGGAAGAAAAAAGGAGACCGGTAGGTGGGGAGGTGGGGAAAAAAAGGAAGAGGATTCGAAAGAAAGAAAAAAAACAGTGCCAAGAAAGAGAAAAGGAAGAGAAAGGATATATAATAGGCGCAGATGCCACCACGACCGGCAAAGGGACGAGCGGCGCAGTCGTTTGTGGCAGCGCGTGGTGCGCCTGACAGTTTGGAGATGTTTTTGGGTGGCATGACAATGTCTACGCATAGTGGTGCTGAAGATGCATCCATGCTAAGCATGAATTTGAAGCTCCTGCTGAAAAACAATGAAATAACCTTGCTTAAAGCCCTGGCAGAGTTGAATCGACTCGTGGCTGCAGTATCGGAAGAGGAACTTATCTCGTACATGTCAAACATCATTGAATCTGTCCTGCGCCATGCCGAGCACCCGAACGCATCTGTTCGTGCCGGTGTCTTTAACCTGTTGCAGAATATAGTACAGCGTGGGAAGGCGCTGCAGAAGGAGTTGGCTCGGGGTTTGCCGTTGCTCGGTGTTGTGTGGGTGTCGCGTATGAACGACATGGAGGCATCTGTGCGGAATGAATCCCGCGAGGCCTTCAAAGCGGCCTTCCCCCCTGAAGTGCTGCACAAGGCCGCCGATGTCATTGTGGATGGCCTCATTGAGACGTTTCAAACAATGGTGGAGCAAAGTCATGGGAAACCGCTGCAAGACGATAACTTGGACCGGCGATCCAACAAGTTCTATTCTCTATTGTGTGGAATGGGGTACATGATGCGGCAGCCTGTTTCCGCGCGAGAAAAAATCATATTGTTTGTTGAGAATGGGTCCTTACAACCCTTCTTGCCGTTGTGTGAGGGCAATGTGAAGAACAGTTTGGTGGGGAAGGCGCCCCTTGTGCGGTCGGCCTCACTTTCATTGCTGCGTGATATTCTCGAAGCGAAACTTGCAACTCCCAAAATTCACCGTTGTGTCTCTACTGCTCTTCACTACGCGATGTTTGACGATGGAGCCGTGGTGGTTCGCCGGGCATGGGAACTGCTGCTAACGTGGTCTGCCGAGTCGCCCGGAAATGCGATTGATTTCTTCGATGATGATTTTCTGCACGACGTCATGGGGAGTGTTACGCGATGTCGGGATGCGGAGGTGGCGGAGGTTATTTTTCCCTCCCTCGTTCCGTGGCTGGTGCCGCTCACTCGCGACGCGCGCTGCGTGGACACGGCGGCCGAGTTCGGTGACGTACTCGTGCAGAAACTGGATTCACTTTCTGACGTGACGCTTCACGAGTGGCAGTTGGTCCTGTCCGCGCTCTTGCAGTTGTGGGAACTTGTTTGTGTTCGCGCCGCAAAGCGTGGGGAGGAACATGAACAGGACGGAAGCAAACTGTTTCACCGCATTCTTACCACACTTGTTTCTGCAATGAGGACGACAGGGAAGAGGGCATCCTACTTGGATACAACGGTGTCGGTTGTTGCGGCGAGTATGAGACGCGCCGCTCGTCACAATGGATGTTTTCATGACTGTCTTCTTGTCTTTTGTGGGCATCACCCCGATGCTCGCTTTCACGTAGCTTCCGATGATGCGAATGGCGCGCTGAAGAACACGTTTGACATTCTCCAGTCAAGGATTGTAGGATCTCTTCTGTCTATTCCTGGAGTGGTGGATGAGGCGGAGAAATTAATATTAAAATACACACATGACAAACTATGGGATCTGCTGGTGATATTGTTGCGTGCATCCAGAAGTATAAAGGATAGTTCTGGTGGCGATGGTGCGACTTTTACACCCTCGAAAACGGTGCAGGTGCAAGTCGCGCAAAGCCTTTTGGATGCAATTCAACGAGACACGACCACCACAAGAAAGAAAGGACAAGACGACGGAGATGAAGAAGAGGAAAAAGCAAAGTCGTTGCCATTATTCAAGGAACTACTCTCATTTGTGTTGTTATGGGACGATTCAGAAGTACGTGAGAAGTTACAGACGTTGGCTGTCACAACGGCATCTGATGGACTGGAGTGGGTGAAAGACGTTATCCTTCTTGATGACATGAGGAGCAGCGATCGATTGTTGGCTCTTGTTTTGCGGGCATGTGAAGAAGCAGACTTTGCCACGCTTTGTCGTTGTGTCGGTGCACTTGAAAAGATGAGAGACAAAATGTCGAGCTCTGAAACGACTCAAATGCGTCACGCGGTGCAACATTCACTGAAGGCCATTCTGGGAATTGTTGTTGACGAGGATGAACTGAAGGAAGGCAGGACGGAAACCGAATCACATGCAAACTCTCAAAGAAAATTGGCTCATGCTACAAATAATGATGAGGACTCCTCATCTTCTTATGATGATGATAATGATGAGAAAGAAGAAGAAGAGGAAGAGGAAGAGGAGGTGGTGGTGAATAGAGCCGAAGAGGTACTACAACGACTCTTGGCCTGGTCTGAACTTCTTCAAAAGGGAGAACCTTTATCTAGATTGTTGAATATCACACATGAGGACTTTATTTTGCCAACTCTCTTCCGTATAGTGGCTACCGTTTCGCCGGGACTACATGCAGAGCACTATATGTCCATCAAGGCTATTCGTGTATGTCTGCAGGATGAAAAGAATCCTTTATTACAGGCGATGTCAAGGAAAAAGCATTCTCTTGGTGTGAATCAATTTAATACACTGGTGGAAACTTTAGGGGAGCTAATGGACTCATATGATGTGAGCGTGGAGAAGCGAGATACAGCCTCCCTTGAACTGTTTGATGAAGTTATGCGGGATCCCTCTTGTGCTCTTGCGGCGTGTGGCCAACTCTCTCGTATGCTACCATTTGCGTCATGTAAGCTTCTGCAAGGAATTGCATGTAGTCCGGAGTTGTGGAGGGAGCACCAAGTGAGGCTGCGAGAAGAGGGCAAATCCGCCTCAGATGTACCTTTTGCCATGATGGACTTCTACTGTTCTCTTGATGGGATGAATTTGTCTATGCTACACTGTGTGCGAATGGCGCAACTTGTGCATTTGATTGGATTTTCAGTTCCAATAGAAACATTTGATGCGGTTGCCGTGATGCATCCACTACTTTACGCTGCACGCATGCAGGAGGCTTTATCAGACTCAATACGGAAGTTGCTCATGAATAAGTTACTTCCGCGCTCCCTTTTACGACTTAAGTCGCGTCAAGAAGTTTTGGCGCTTTTAGCAGCCAGTGATACAGAACCGCATTATCTACTTTGTACACTTGGTGCGGTTATTCGTGACGTTGCAGTGACTGCTGGCGATACAATTCTAGAGAACAGCCGATGCATAGCCAGCTGTGTTACCGAATGGATTATTAACGCTCTTCTCCTGAAGGAGGGGGAGGCGCCTGTGCATGAAGAGGCCATCAAGGCATACCGCGCCTTCTTTGCCTCGCTTGATGAGACGGCAGATGTAATCGGTGATTCCATTCTTTTGTCAATTCCTTCAAGACAGACATCTGCGGTGCAAGAGGCAATGTGTATGCTACCCACACTCCCATTGCCCGCCGCACTGCTTACAATGACGATACATCGGCACCTTAGTACCTCCCCTGTGGTTGTGGGAGGCACTGTGCAACAAATTATTACATATTCTCAACGCCAGCGCCCCCTTGACGGATTGGAGATTCTTGCAGAACTTTCCTCTAGTCGTATTGTTGATACCACAGCCTACAATAATGTTGTACATGCAATCTCCCATCTGTTGGCCCGCTGCTGCAGACTTCGTCACATGCCACCAAATGGTCGCTTGTTGTCTCAGGCGCCAAATGAGGCACCAATGTCTTTAAATGACATTCGACGTGTTGTTGTGTCTGCCGTGTCGGCTCGTCGTGGCAGCATTCTACACGGGCGTATAGATGATGTTCTGCGAAGCTCTATTAATCTTATCCTTTTTGACGCCGTGGCTGAGTGTGTTGTGTCGCTTCATCAGATGAAGGAGGAGGATGTGCCGCCTGTCACAAAGCTCATAGCATATACTTCAAAGTGCCTCAGTTACTTGGTTACATCGGATGTGAGCGTCCTGCGTTCCTCAGAGGTGACTGTGACAAAAGTGGCGAGTGTGATGAACTTCTCGTATCAGTGGCTCTACGCTACACCCATAGCGAAGTTAGAGTCCATTGGAATGGATACAGTTGCAAGCGCCGTACGTGCAGTTTCCTTATTGTCCCTCTTAACACTTATGCGTTCTGGGGTTGTTTTGCTGCCCATTATGCGCCAGATCACTTCAAAGCGTTCATTGAAGAACCTCCGCAATGAGTTCAGTGCAACGTCACCTGCAAAAGCAAAATTATTTACTCGATACATGTCAATCATCATGAAGACGAACAAGCAGAAGTTGTTGCTGTTTCCCCACCTTCTTGCATGGTGTGTGACACTAAGTGGATCTGTACATGTGGAGGTCAGAGAAGAACAAAGAATTGAAGTATTCCATTTACTTGATCTTTTGTGTTCGCTGCTTCTCACACCGGTGTCGCCTGGAAACAAACGATTAGATGGTACTTATCTTTGTAGTCCTGCCAAAGCAGGGTGTGATTGCCTTGGCTTTGAAACAGTTGCCTTGACGCGTCCAAATTCTGTGGAATCAATGAAAGAATTAGCAAAAGGGGCTGCATCTGTTTTTTCTCTACTATTACAGAGCAATACATTGTCCGCTGTTAAGAGCTGGCTAGAAACAATTGAGCGGAAACTTCAGGATATCTTCTATATGTTTGTAGAAGAACATGTGTCATCTCTTCTTATACAGGAGAGTCTACTTACCATTCTTGGGAAAAGTCCAACTGGGGAACCGACATTTGATGTGAATGAAAACTATAACATAACCGTAAGTGTTCCAAGAAAACTTATTACATTGAAGTATACTATGGAAGATGCAAGTGTCATGGTCCAGATTGAATTTCCCAACGCTTTTCCTTTGAAGCCTCCCGTGGTTACATATGAAAGTGGTAAAGGCTGTGGGGTTTCAACAGAGAAGTGGCGCTCATGGATGCTAAAGATGACAACACTTCTCTTTGGAGGCTCTGCCAATGTATGGGATTGTGTAACACTTTTTGGTAGAAATATGGATGCCCATTTCTCTGGTCAAGAGCCGTGCCCAATTTGCTTTGGAGTTGTCTCGGCTGTGAGCCGTCGTCTTCCAGACATGCGGTGTGCCGTGTGCTGTAATGCTGCAATTCATTCTGACTGTCTGTATACATGGTGGGCAAACAGTGGGCAGACGGTTTGCCCACTCTGCCGTTCCCCGTGGGTCGCAAGCTGAGAGAGTGATTCTGCATTCTACTTTTGTTCTTGATGTGTTTGCTTACGGCCGTGTGTGTGTGTGTGTGTGTTTCCTTTGTTTCGTTGTGACTCGCTGCTTCTTTCCTTTTTCAACAGGGGAATATAATTCTGCTTCAAGTATACCTGAAAACATATAACTATGTATATATATATATATATATATATATATATATATATAGTTATATATTTTTCTCTCTCTGTCTCCACGAGGCGCATGAGAAAATGGAACCACATTGTATGGTCTGCCTCGTGTTGTTGTGTATTACTTCTCAGTGAATCTTTCACTGACGTATTCTTATTGATGTGCTTCTTCATGTGTATTCGGCATTCTTCTTGTTTCCCTTTCTCTCCTTCTCTTTCCTTAGTGTCCTCACCGAGGATTCTTTCTTCTTTTTTTTTCTGTACTTGTTGGCGTTGCCTCTGCGTGCATGGAGCCAGTGATTCGCCCATTGTCGCGTGATGAGTCCTCGTTCTACTCACGACGTGCCGCCTTTGATCGCACACGTCGGCTGCACGCCGGCACTCTTAACATATTTGCGACGGAAGATCCAATGCCATCGGCTGCGGTCACACGGCCGGTGTCTAGACTCTCCCACCACAACGATGAATCGAAGGAAACGCGGGAGTTCTCATGGCCGCGTCTGCGACGCATCACGCCGCGGCGACAACCGGAGACACCGCGGGGGATACATAATGTGCAGCATGCCGCGGGGAAGGAGCAGAACATTCAGGTCGTCGGCATAACGGATGCGTACAAAGACTCCCGAAACATTCCAAGGCCACGCAGTGGGCTGCGCTGTGCCCCTCGGAGCAACTCCACGTCGATGCACGACGTCATGTCTTACGGCAGTCGTGCTGGTGGGTGCGATGATGAGCTGCGCAACCGCCGGCCCCATTCACGTGTCGTCACGTACAGCCAGCAGGAGCGCTTCTGCCAGGCGGTGCGTGATCACGCGCAGAGCCGGCGGGGCGGCGTGACGGAGTTCTACGTGAATCTCGCCCGCGGCCGCGTCGGCCAAATTGCGGCGGCGACGCGAATAGAGACGCCCCGTGAGTGGCACTTGGAGGACGCGCCGCAAATACACACATTGACGCTCGGCAGCTGCAGGGACCAGCTGCAGTCACTCACAGGGATCTCGCTCTCGCTGCCGGAGCTGGCGGAGATGATTTGGGGCGCCAAGGAAAACATCGATGCGCCTGTGGACAACAAGGGTGCGGGTGGGAAGCAACTTCATGAGTTGAGAGTCACGTATCGCGATTTTTCTTTAGCCTTCGGTGATAACACCGGAAGCGATAAACTCGCCACATTGAAGATCTAAGAAGAGGAGCTTTTTTTAAAAAGGGAGTGGTTAAAAGTACGTTAAGACGAATATAGGTGGTTGTGAGAGGGCGGCTGAAAGAAGCAATAGAAATAAAAACAAAAGTGAAAGACTTACTCTCTCAAACTAGCTCAGGATTACTACTTTCTGTTATTTTTTTGTTTCATGTTTCTCTTTGTTGCGCTTCAGGTCTTTGTCCATAGACGATTTTATATAGATAAATATATAAAGGGCGAGAAGTCGAGATTGAGACTGGGCGAACGTTTGTCTTCCTTTATTTATGTGGTTATATTCCATTTATATTCATTTATTTTTTCTGCATCTGCCTATTTCTATGTATGAGACTTTTTTGGGGTTTTCGTTATTATTGTTCATTATCTCTTTTTTCCTTCTATTTTTTCTCTGTTTACTGTATGAGCGTGAAGCAGAGCGTGGTTTTTTTTTCCCGCTGTCGTATTTCCAAATGAATCTCTGCAATCCGAGACTCTGGCCGTGCATGAATAGTCCCACCAACGACACTGGTTACGAGAATGATGTGGAAAATGCCTCTTCCCTTCATGAGGAGTGTGCTCAAGAGAATAAAGTGTTGTCCAGCATGTCACTAGTGAACTGTATTGTCAAGGAGGAACAATTCGAGCGGGCGGAGACACTGTGCATGATAGGTAACAACTTTGACGACTACGTTGCGGAGTATGTGGCGTCCACTGTACTCCCGCGCTGCCACAAACTGCGTGTGGTGGATCTGGCCTCCACGCGGTTTAGTCCCCCGGGTCTCATAGCGCTTCTCCGCTCCCTGCTGCGAAGTCCCAGCGATGCTTTGGAGGAATTGTCCCTGTGTGACATGCACCTCCACGGCGGTGAGTGTGCCTCCATTCATCGGCTAATGACGAAGCACAGTGCACATATGAAACGGCTATATTTGCAGCGGTGTCACGTGGACGACACTGCGGCACAGGAGCTGGTGGAGGGAATTGCCCAAATGAAATCTCTGATAGAAGTGAAACTAACGGACAACGACGTCATTCCTGCCCTTGCAATTCCTGTGGATGATGACGCGAGACTCTTTTTCCCTTCCACACTCAAGCTGCTGGACATTAGCGGCAATCGTATAGAATCTGTGCATCAAAATAGCCTTGCTGTCGCCTTTACTCAATGCATCGGGACGCTGGAGGAGCTTTACATGTCCAGATGTTGTGTGACTGAGACCCTTCTAAAGTCATTATTGCGCGTTGGCCTTCACTCCTCTCACTCTCTCCGTGTATTAAACGTTTCTTTCGGTCGTCTTTTGTACACCGCAGGGAAGGTGCTATGTAGTATTCTTACTGAGTGTCCTAATTTGGAAAGACTGTATGTTCAGGGTAACCTCATTGAGGCAGACGGTGCCGCACGCATGGCCATTGGCATCCCGTGTGCCAAGAATTTGAAAGTTCTAGGACTAGGGAGTTGCCATTTGTCTGGTAAAGGTGCGAGAACCATCGCAGAGGCAGTAAAAGATACTCCATCATTACGTGAGTTGGATCTCTCCAATAATTCTGTGACGGATGAGGATGTGTTTCATATTTGTGCGTACCATGAGAATATTAGCCCGCAGTTGAGTCTTCTCGATCTCTCGGATAATCCCTTGACGGTGCACTGTCGACCGGCGCTTGAAACGTTGTTTAAAGTGAAGAGGGGAGCCACTGCCTCTTGTACCGTACTAGTTCGTGGAACAGCCATTGGTGAGTCTGATTTATCTTATCTGACATTTGACAAGCCAACAGATTTGTTTCGATGGTAAACATATATATGCGTGTGTGTATGTGTGCCTGTGTATGTATATTTATTCCGTTGTGGTGGATGTGTCTACGTAATATATGTTTGAGTTGTGAATGATGTGGAAGTGAGTCAGGGATTCTCTTGGTTATAGGATGTATTCATATTTTCTCGCTTTCGCTCTCACGCACAGCTTCCTTTTACTTCCATTTATTCCTTTCCTCTGTTCTTTGTATTGTACCTCTCTAGCAGAGAAGATTATTGTGCAAATCGCACGGGAGTCATTTCTTGAAATTATTTATACTTACACACCTAGTTAGTCCGCCCTCTTCTCTTTCATCCAAATATTTATTTGTTTATTTATTTATTTATTTATTTATATACATGCTGCGCCGGTCTCTCTTTTTCTTGGGCAAAAATGCCGCCCCGCCGCCTTTCAAGTACGTCCCGCTTGTCCCGCATGTATCCCACGACGACACGCCGTTTCGCCTCCTGACGAAGGACTACGTCTCAGTTGTACGGCCGGGGAGCGGTTTGCCGGAGATTCTGCAGCTCGACGTGGCGGGGCTGACGCAACTCGCCGCGGAGGCCATCGGTGACGTGCAGCACCTCCTGCGGCCGTCGCACCTCGCGGGCCTGCGGAAGATATTTGACGACCCGGAGTCGACCGACAACGACCGCTTCGTCGCGCTGCAGCTTTTGAAGAATGCGAACATCGCCGTGGCGCGCGTCCTGCCCGGATGCCAGGACACAGGCACAGCTATTATTGCTGGCTACAAGGGCGAGCAGGTGTTCACGAACGGTGATGACGCCGAGGCGCTGAGTCGGGGTGTGCACAAAATTTACACAACCTCAAATCTGCGCTACAGTCAAAATGTCCCCGTGACAATGTTTGATGAAAAGAACACGGGAAGCAACCTCCCCGCACAAATTGATCTGTATGCGACAAAAGGGCAGGAATACCATTTTATGTTTGTGGCAAAGGGCGGTGGCTCAGCAAATAAGGCGTATCTTTTCCAAGAGACAAAATCTGTTCTTAACCCCAAGTCCATACGCAAGTTTTTAGAAGAAAAAATTGCTTCTATTGGCACTGCAGCCTGTCCACCATACCATATGGCTGTTGTTGTGGGTGGCACAAGTGCAGAGATGACATTGAAGACTGTAAAATACGCGTCTTGCAAGTACTACGATAACTTGCCCACAAAGCCAGATGAGTCAAAAGGTTACGCCTACCGAGACCTTGCGATGGAAAATGTCGTCATGGATATCTGCCGAAATATTGGCATGGGAGCACAATTTGGCGGGAAATACTTTGCTCATGATGCTCGTGTGATCCGGCTGCCTCGTCATGGTGCAAGCTGTCCAATAGGCATAGGTGTGAGCTGCAGCGCAGATCGACAGGCCCTGGCAAAGGTCAACAAGGACGGTATTTGGATTGAGCAGCTTGAAACTGACCCCGCCAAGTACTTACCAAACGTGCTAGAAGACAAACTTTTCAAGGCACCACCGGTTAATATCAATTTGAACATGCCAATGGATAAGATTCGTGAGGAACTCTCAAAGCACCCCGTCAAGACTCGCTTGAGTCTCACTGGAACAATTATTGTCGCTCGCGATATTGCCCATGCACGAATGCGAGAGATGCTTGAGGCAGGAAAGCCACTCCCTGATTACATCAAAAACCACCCTGTGTATTACGCAGGGCCCGCAAAGTGTCCTGACGGCATGCCTTCCGGTTCCTTCGGCCCAACGACGGCGGGTCGCATGGATCCATTTGTTGATCTGTTCCAGGCGAACGGGGGATCTTTTGTTATGCTCGCGAAGGGGAACCGAAGTCGGCAGGTCACAGAAGCCTGCAAGAAGCACGGTGGATTTTATCTTGGTAGCATTGGCGGCCCTGCAGCGGTGCTCGCAACGGAGTCCATTCGCAAGGTGGAGGTGCTGGACATGGCGGAGCTCGGTATGGAGGCGGTATGGAAGATTGAGGTGGAGAAATTCCCTGCGTTCATTGTGGTGGATGACAAGGGAAATGATTTCTTCCAGCAACTCCATTAATTATCTCGATGCGGCGAGTATATTCCCTTGATTAAACTAAAAGTGCTAGATCTCAGCATTATTACGAACCTGGTGAAGGATAAGAAGGAACAAGTAGTGGAAAAAATAAAAAAATAAAAAACAAAAAAAAAGGGTCGTAAAGAGGATAGCAACAAGAGCAAAAAAAATGGTTTGGGGATGGGAAGTGTTGATGTTGCCTAATGCCAATTAACACAAAGTGGATCCAAAATTGCTGTTTTTTTTTTTTTCGCGCGCGTGTGCGTGCTGGAGAAGGGAATATGCAATAGGATCCGTCTCCATGTATTGAAGCGCAAGGGGTGTGGGGTGGGAAGGGGTGTTTGGATTTCTTTTCTTTCTTGGCTTCCTTTTTTTGTATATGTGTGTCTGTGTGTTTGATTATGTGTGGGGAAAAAGAAGAATGAAAAAGGAGCATGTGGTGTCATATGTGTACATGTCTCCCTGTGTGTGTCTATGGATTTATGTATCTGTTTTTTTGTTTTTGTTTTTTTTCTCTTCTATAGTTGCATGGTTTTGTTTTGTCTTGTCAGCTGTTTCAATGAAGGGACGCAACAGATATGAAGATGCAGAGGCAGCTGCATATGCATTTTGAGCGTATTCCCACTCTTTTTTTTTTCCGTTCCCTTCTCTTCTCTTGTACCATCGTAATTCGTCACGTGTATGTTTGCGAATGGGGGGATTGTCTCATAATCTGTGTCCTGTTTAATTTTACTTGTAGTTTCTCTCTCTCTCTCTCTCTTTCTTTTTGCGTGTGTGTGTGTGCGTGTGTGCGTGCGATGCTCTCATTTCTACACTCCCTTGTCGTGTGCTTCTGACTCATTTCGTTTCATGGGTTTTCCTCCTTCTTTTTTGTTAATCGCTGCGTACTTGTTTCTATTTCTCTTTTTTTAACCTTCTAAACCCCCGGAGGGTGGGGAATAGGGAAAGAGCACAGACTAAAACGACACGGCGACACCCGTGTACACACATAAAAGGGTCTGTAGAGTGAGAGATAAAAAGAAAGATGCCCCTTCGCTTTTGTCGTGCTCTGCAAGCGTTGCGACCTCGGGGGTCGCCCACTTTTATTTCAGCGGCGCAGCTGAACCAACGGCAGTTACTCTCATCATCATCTGGCGGTGGTTACGTGGCGGAGGGGGCGCTGCACCAGCCCGGGGAGTCGGGGCAGCAGGCGGGCTCCAGCAGCACCATCGCCGGCAAGGAGACGTGGTCGCAGTTCAGCGCCAAGATGCGGTACGGCCGTCGTCGTATTCGCGTCATCGACGTGGCAGCGAAGATGTCGTACGAGTACCAAATGCTGCGGAAGATGTGCAAGCGCCGGCCCTCGATGCGCCAGTGGGCGGTGCGGGACGACTTTTGTGACATGCAGCCGGGCGTTGTCGTGATGTCGCCGTCGATGCAGGCTGCATTCATGAAAGTTTTCCGGATGAAGGACAAAGGTCTCATTCGCCAGTGCCTGCGTGATATCATTCCCGTCATTGAGTACCGCAACCGTGAGGAGCCGGTGCGGCTGCAAATGAATCCAGAGCAAATGATTCCTGAAGGTGAACCGGACACACTGAATCAGAAAAAGCGTGAGTTGTTTGAGCGCCGTGAAAAGGGAGACAATTTTGCAGAACTGCGGTTACATGATAAACGTTCGCAAGCCAAGCTCCGGTTTAAAATACGGCAGCGGCTACTAAAGTTTCAACGTCAGTTAGCCGTGGCAAATGCGGTCGCAAGTCGCTCTGTTCTGTACTCCGCCGACGATGCCATTGGGTACTTCCTCTTCCGGGGTGCGGCGATGTATGCGGGGATGCATCGAGTATTATTTGAGCTTAGCAAACAGCTGCCTCACTTTGTGCCCAAGACGATGCTTGATTTTGGCGCTGGCACAGGCACTGCAACACTTGTCGCGAAGGAAGTGTATGATCCTGGTGCACTTGCCTACCCACTTTACCGTTCCTTACGGCAGACAATGCAGGGAAATGACTCCTCTCGTAACCACCAATTGTCAGAGCTGCGCTATGATTTACAACGCCTTCAACGTAATAACTCAGAGAAAAAGAAGGTGCGATTTATGGCAGTAGCGGCACTACTGGAGAAGGGTGAAGTGGATCCCGCCGATCTCCCAGAAGATCTACGACGTGAAATTGCAGAAGTTGCAAGAACAGCAGCTGCGGCCAAAAAAGAGCGTCTCACACGTGAAGCGCATGCACGCCACCGTGATGTTGTGGATGGAACAGAATGGGAAAGTGGAGATGCACTGAATTCAAACCGCACAAATATTGAGGACCCCAATGATGTCATGGATGGTGAAGAAGAAGATGAACTGTATGGTGATGATGTTCGTGGTAATAAAACAGAGGGGGAAACGAAGAAGACATGGTGGGAAAAATTTGTTGACCTTGAAAATGAGACGGCGCAACAGCGGGCAGCGAAGCGTCTCCGACCTTTGCAGGAAATCACTGCCGTGGAGCCAAGTCCTGGAATGATGGAAATTGGGACTATGGTACTGCATGACGATGTGCCCAACGTAACGTGGAAGCGATATTTGCTTCCCGAAGATGAAATTATCCAACACGATCTTGTGGTGGCTGCATACTCCCTAAGCGAGATTTCTACAGCTGAGAATCGTCGAAAAGTAGTTCAGCAATTATGGAAAATGACAAAAGGGGTACTTGTTCTTGTTGAGTTTGCCAATCTCAACAACTTCAATCTTATTATGGAGGCACGCGATTGTATCCTTGAGGAGAAGGACGTTGGGCTGTGGGACTGGCAGCCAACCATTGTTGGGCCATGCCCACATGAGCAGCGGTGTCCCCTGAGACATTGTAAGTCGGGCGTGAAGCGGAAGCGGATGCGCATTTGCAGCACAGAGGCCCAATATCGTGCGACATTTGTTGAGGTGTGGGCACGTCATATGCCACTGAAGGTCGGGGTTGAACCAATCAGTTACATGATTTTTGCACGTAATGAACTTGTTCCGGAGCGTGCGATTCGTCGCCAAGAGGAATCAAAGAAGGCAGAAGAGGCAAAGCGAAAAGAGAGGGATAGAAAGCAGCGTCAGTTGTATGAGGCCTCGCTTTCCGTGAAGGACGTTGTATTTGAACGGCTTAGTGATGAGGCGCTGCACCGCCCCGAAACAGGCGTGCCAACCCCTTTGCAGCATCCCGAGGCCATGAATGAAAAGGAGGAGCCGTTGACTCCGCTGCAGAAGGCGGTGCAACAGGAAGGAGCGGTTAGCACCGGGGAGATTGGACACATGCCAACAGACGTACCACGTCTTGTCAAGACTGGGAACGCACGTTACAATCGACTGATTTTCCCTTTGCAGTTTCCGCCTGCAACGCACAAATTTAATCGTGCCTTTGTTGATGCGGGATATCAGCGACAGCGCGCCATCACACCAGCAGAGATGCTCGTTGTGCGTCAGGAAGTCGATGAAATGCGTAAGCGGGTTATGCGAGTGGCGCCAAAGTACATGCGAATTGTGCGTGACCCACAGTGCCGAGGAAAGATTCAGGCGGATTTCTGTACTCCCAATGGCTCCCTCATCACCGGTCGTGTTTACCGGCGCTTCTATGGTGACCGTAATAGTGTGAATGCCCACAGCACAATGCGGTGGCAGCATATTGGTGGATGGAAGCTACTGAAACGACTGAAACGTGGTTCACTCTTTCCACATGATGTGCCACTTTACGCCGTGACAAAACACCCGCAGGTGGACTTCCCCAACACTCTGCTTGACGCGCGCCACTCGACGGTGGAGCAGACGGCAATGCAGTACAATGATCCACTGTCAGTGATGGAAACACCGGATGATCAACTTAGTCGCGACGAGCTGCGTATGAAACGCCGGGCACAGCGGGACGCTGAGCTGCAGCAGAAGGTGGAGGGAAAATTAGAGGAATTGTTTGGGGTGAAAATAAAACAGGACACAGACTTGGGTGGTGGTCGTATCGATGCCCGTCGAGAGATTACTGAGCAGGAGTGGGCAGACGCCGTTCGCCGTGCCAAAATCCGTACAGTACAGCACACAAAGAATTCTGTACCGTTTGCGGCAAAGCGACGCGCTGCGCAACGTTCGATGCAAGTGCGTCGCCGGAATATACAGCGGGAGATGGCGTCGAATAGACGACGATGATAAAAAAAGAAAGGAAACAATGACCCAGGCCTATTTGCCCTTTATATTACATTCACATATTTGTTCTTTACATTCAATAAGCCTTTTACTGGGCAGCGTCATGCAGGTGGAGAAAGAAAAGTAAAAACCGAAATGAAAAAGTGAGAAAGAAAATGAAATTGATTTTGCTTTCTTTGCTCGCAAGGATGACAGGAAACTAAGATATATTTATGCACATGCATTTATAAATGGATGGGTTTTGGCTGGCATTCGATGTCACACGTCATGTGGTGTTGCCGTTATTTTTGCCTTTACCTCAATTTTTTTAATTTTTTTTTTCGTTCTCTCTCTCTCTCTATATATATATATATATATATATATATACGTGTGTCTCTGTGGGCTATTCTGCCCCTACTTTCCCATCTTTCTTATTCTACAGAGACTCCTTTGTATTTTTCTTTTTCCTTTTGCATTGTCTCATGGTGGATAAAATAAAGAAGTTGAGATCATTTTCCCTTTACATACTTTTATATCGAGTGATTTAGAGAAGAGAGAGAGAGAGAATAACAGATACAGTATTTAAATACACATACCCACAGAGAGAGAGAAAAGAAGTTAATTTGTCCCAATGAAGTATTCCAGCGGTTTGCCGTACCACCTTCGTGTGCTGCTGCTTGTGTTGTTGTTTCTCGCAGGCTCGCTCATCTTCATGGACTCCATGTTGTCTAGAACGGCCTTCTCCCCGCGGTCATCTACTGAGGCGTGCGGTGGTGTGAAGCCGGTCGATCAAGTTGTGATGCTTATCATTGACGCAATGCGACCAGATTTTGCGCTTTCCTCGCTGTCGTTTCACTATTCCGCCGGCATGAGTTGCGGTGCCGACTCCGTGAAGGACGCACAGCAGTATCCAAAGCGGAACGCTACTTTATTGTACCTTGAGGAAATGCTGCAGAACAGGTCACACCCATCGCACGGTTTTTTCTTCTTGGCAGATCCACCCACTGTGACCTGCCAGCGTGTGAAGGCACTCGTGACAGGGACGGTGCCTGCATTCATTGAGGCGAAGGCAAACCTGAACTCGGATGTCATTGAGATGGACAACTTGCTGCACCAACTACACCGCCGATCTATTCTTATCGGGGATGGGACGTGGCTGAATTTATTTCCGGACGACAACGAGAAAAACAATACCGGGAGCAGTAGCAGCACTTATGCATCCGTGTGGAAAAATGCAATTGCTTACCCACCATATGACGTATCTGATTTCTACACAAATGACAATATTGTGGTAGACAATATTCTGCCAGCACTTCTTTCAGAGACTGTAGAGAAGGCGCCATCCGATTATGCAAAACTTATCATTGGGCACTTGTTGGGCGTCGATCACGTTGGGCATCGTCACCGTGCGGATCACAGTGAAATGAATCGCATGCTTTCAAGAATTGACAGTATAATCCGTAACATCAGCCATTTCATGCATCACGAACGCAACTCCACTACACGAACACTGCTGCTTGTCCTTGGCGATCATGGAATGACGAACAGCGGCGACCACGGTGGTTGCTCGTTTCAAGAGACGGACACATTGCTGTATGCAGAACTTTTTGATGGGTCTTCCTCTACCTCATCATCATCTCCATCATCTGCATCATCGCTTGCAGAAAAATCGTTGCGTCGAAGATCTGAGCTGACTGAGACCCGATGGAACGATGGGTTGGATGAAGATTTGCGGTCACGAAAACCGTGCCGTGCCTTTGCCGGTGTGAGTCCCGATAAACTAAGCGCAGCTCATCAAGTAGATCTAACACCAACGATTAGTGCGCTTTTGGATTTACCCATCCCGTTTAACAATCTGGGTCGTGTCATTCCGGAGCTTGTTCTTCTTGCAGATGCGGATGCGGATTTGGAAAAACTTGAGGAGTGCAACTGGAGACAGATGATTACCCATTTCAACGAATCAGGTTTTCCAATGAATCCTGCATGGACAGAGGCAACTACACCGTGGCGAAGGCGTATTGCATTAATGAGCCACTTTGGTCGCAAAGCGCGAAGTGAAATGAGTTATGGAGGCATGTTCCTAGGCTCATGTCTTTTCATGGTGTGTGTCTTTTCTACTCTGCATAGCAGCGGCATGTTGCAGTGTATCCAACAGAGAAATATCATGGATATTTGGTCGATGGTATTACTTATTTTTCGTGTTTGTGTAGTATTTGCCAACAGTTTTGTACTGAAAGAAAATGTGGAAATGATCTGCCTACTAGAGATACTCCTTACTTCGGTACTTCTTACTGAGAAGAAGAAAAAGGAGGCCTTTTTTCTCATTGGTTTACAAATATGTATACGAGTTGTGGTGCCTTTGATTTGCCGTGATCGTTCACACATTACGCACGTTGCGGAGACGGTGTCTCCATTGGAAAAATGGATGGAAATAAATACACCATCAATAAAATGGGATGCAATGGGCATATTTGCAGGTGCATTCGCTTTTATAATTCTTTCTTCGCATGATGTGGAGCGTTTTTGCGTTGTTGGCCTTTCCACCTTTTTGGTGGCCTTTCAAGATGATGGTATTATACATCATATTGTGCCCTTCATATTCTTTCTATTGGCTACATTTATGCATGGTGGGAGAAATGTGCGATACATGACGTTTGTGTTGTGGACGAGTTCTGTATGCAATGAGCGATCCTTGCCCTGTGTTGCCATCGCAGTGTATGGCGCATTCCTTCCATCTATTGTGAAGTCAACGCGTCATCTCTCATCTCTCACACAGGCGGTATTATTGCATTTCGTTTCATGGGTTGCCTTCTTCTCGCAAGGGAACCAATGTCTTTTCAATGCCATTGATCTTAATGTCTTTTTGATTGGAAATTCATCCAACAATCTCATCTTGGGTGGAATGAACGTCATGGCGCGGGCCTTCAATGCCTTTATAGTCGTCCCAATGGCAGTGATGCTTGTATACAAACCATACCACCAGCGAGGGTGGCATGTCTGCTACCTTTTGGTATGCTTGGCGGTGTTACAGAGCTCAATATCGTCATTTAATGGGTACATCCAGAAGTCGCATTTGATGTTGTTTCCAATTTTTTGTCCGAAATTTATTTTCGATTTGGTTGCTTGTGTATTTGTGGTTGTGGGTTATCTCTTCGCACTTCTTTTTATTTAATCTCACCATGAGGAGGAGGAGAGTATGGTCTGTGTGTATGCGTCTGTGTGTGCGTGATTGGCTCAGTTGGATTTATTGTATTATTAGTATTCTTGTCCATGGTCCTGGCGAAGCCGGCCACCTCTACGTGGTGCCAGGGACCAGTACCCTCTCCGAGTGGAAGCCAAGAGCCTGCGACCGTGCCTAGGGTGCGGTTAAAGGCTCTTGGCGTCGGCAGGCAGGTCTGGGGTAGCGCTGTGTTTGGGAGGCCTGAAACACAACGAAGGTTAGAACTGCTCCACGGCTACACGTCCCTGCGTGTAGCGCCATCACTCGCACTGAGGATTCACTTTTGGAGGCTTCTCCAACTGTGCGGTGATGTAGAACTGAATCCGGGACCGATCCTGCGGGGAGCCCAGTGGAATGTGGAGGACTCACGCAGGCGAAAAGGATCCCGTTGGAGAAGCCCCTTTAAACGCTGCTCGGTGATGTGGTTCGACACCATCGTATAGAAGGATAGCTTGTACAATAACAACCTTCATGGTTTGGTGGCGCTGCATGCGTAGCGGCAGAAATGGGTACGTTTGAAAGAAAAAAAAATTCTATTGTCATCTGTTTGTTCCGATATATATACACTTAAATGCAGTCAGACACAAAATACATGAGAGGGGTATGGCTGAACTTCAAATACTTTCGTGTGTTGTTGTTGTTTTCTCCTGTCTTTTTTTCTTTCTTTGGAATTTCACCTTCGCATCTTCTTCTTCGACCGCTGCTGCTGTTGCTAACTCCACAACGCACTTTGCCGTTGTATACATATATAATACACATCAAACTCATAAGGTTAAAGTTCATATATATATATATATATATATATATATAGTTTTTTTATTTCCCATATCCCCTCATTTTTTTTTCATAGTGTGTGCGCACGTATTTCCTCTCCCCTTCTCTCTCGGTCTCCTGCGCGACTGATGCAGCCGGCAGAGGAGACGTTTCGATATCGCGTGCAGGAAATGCGTGGACGCATTTGGCGTCTGATTCTTCCGAACGATCGTCCTATGCCCTTTTTTACGATGTTAAGTACTATTCTAAATGGCGCCCAGCTCATTCGCGGTTTTTCTATTTTGTTGTCAGTTCATTGCGAGAAGTACTCCTTACTATGGTGTGCGATGGGACTTGCAAACAGCATTGTGAACATGATATATGTCATTGCACTAATGTGGCGAATGCGGCATCGCATTGAGGGTGGAATACAGCTGGACTGCAGCACAGCCCATCTGTTTTTCATGGACCCAATGAATATCGTTTTTTCAGCGTTTGTTTTCTGGGAGATTTGTTGGATGGTGGTTGTTTCACTCAAGTCCGTAATGCCTAAACATTACGATGCCTGCAGCACGTACATCTCCGTTCAGCTTGGCTGCACCGCCGTCTTTATCCTCGGGGGAGGGGCGTTGTTAATTCTATCATTCATGACGGAGCTCTTCAAGCAGCCGCGATGGCGCCGGCGTGCAAACGAGATTTGGCTGCGAAGGCATCCGGCCGCGGGCTCCGCGCCGTTAAACCTCACGAATATATTGGGCGATGACCACCGTAGCGACATGGGGACAATTCCAGAGTGCTCACGGTACACCACGGAGGAGGAGCTGCAGGGCAGAGTGCCTCAGTTTCAACAGCCAGTAGACATGGTGCCAGTGGGCTCTCCTGCCAGTGGTTTTGCGAAGTTGAGTGAGAGACCGGGTAATACGCTTGTCTTCGCAGGGAGTCGAAGTGGCTCCTCGGCTCCAGCTACTTCTTATTTTTCCCCCCGTGAGTGTGAAAAAGACGATTAAATAATGGTTAAAAAAAAAACGAAACAAAAAAAAAAGGAATGTTCACAAACTATGAATTACACACATGTACTGTTACATTTGCTGTGAAGAACAATGACAGACAGAATGTTACCTTTTGTGAAGGATGCGTCCCATATAGATAGATATGGATATACATCTACCAAGACAAGTGGAGTACTTTTTGTTCTTAGGACGTCATTTATTTTTCTTGAAGATGAGTAATGTGATAATACCATCATTTTATATATGTATTATGAGAGTAATGGAGTTTGGTACATTTGTTTGTTTGATTGAGTATGTGTATTGTATACTTTTCCAAATGGATATTTTTCTATTTCCTTTAATTTTTTTCTGTATGCTCAAAAAATTTTTTTTGCTGTTGTTTCTTCCTTTCCTTTCGTTTTTCAGTTTGTAGTTTTATTTGCTTGTACTTTTTTTCTGATTTTTTTTCTCACGGATTTCCTTTCTTTTTTTTTCTTCCCATCCTTCTCCATCCTCTCTCTCACATACTGACTCTTTTTCTTTTACTGTCAGTCCATTCACACACCAAGCATAAGTCAAAATATCAAAAACAACTTTGTACACACTCATTATAAACCCTAACCGCTTCGTGTTTTTACCTATTTGATGCGTTCATTTGCCGCTGCACAGTCCCCCGCAATGCGGGCTCTTCGTGTGGGCCGCCGCGCCGCCAGCAGTTACTTTGCATCCGTTCCCATGGGCGCCCCGGACTCCATCTTGGGCCTTTCGCTCGAGTTCCAGAAGGACCCGCATCCCAACAAGGTGAACCTCGCCGTCGGTGTGTACCGCGATGACGCGAACCAGCCGTTTGTTCTCGAATCTGTGAAGAAGGCGGACACGAGTGGCAACTTGGAGTACGCCCCGATCAACGGCGTGGCGTCTTTTCTGAAGAAGGCACGAGAGTTATCCTTTAGTGAGAATAGCCCTGTAATCCGTGACAACCGCGTTGCGAGCTGCCAGACACTTGGTGGGACGGGCGCCCTGCGAATTGCCGGTGATTTGCTCCACACGTTTGTGAACAATTGCACCGAAATTTATTCGCCCGACCCTGGCTATGCGAACCACACGGGTATTTTTCAGAAGGCGGGAATCAAGCTGCCGACCTACACGTACTACGACCCGGCCACGAAGGGAATTAACATGCCCGGCATGCTCAAGTCCCTGGAAGGGATTCCAGAGCGTTCCGTCGTTCTCTTCCACGCCTGCGCCCACAACCCCACAGGTGTGGACCCCACACAAGACCAATGGAAGCAGGTGACGGAGATCGTCAAGCGCCGCAATCTACTCCCGCTTGTGGATATGGCCTACCAGGGATTTGCCACGGGTGACCTTGACCGCGATGCCTTCCTTCCGCGCCATCTCGTCGAGAATGTTCCGAATGTCATTGTGTGCCAGTCATTCTCCAAGAATTTTGGTCTGTACGGCCTACGCTGCGGTGCTCTGCACATTGTCGTTGAGGATCAGGCAGAAGTGGAGCGTGTTCTCTCACAGTACGCACTCCTCATTCGCCCCATGTACAGCAACCCACCCCTCACTGGTCCTCGCATTGTGAACTCCATCCTCAACTCCCCTGAGCTCACAGCACTGTGGAAGGAGGAACTCCGGGGGATGTCAGGTCGTATTCAGGAAGTGCGTCGTCGCCTAGTACAGGAGTTGAAGAAGTGTGGCTCAGTCCACGACTGGTCACACATTGAGCGACAGATCGGCATGATGGCGTACACCGGTCTCTCGAAGCAGCAGGTGGAGATGCTTAAAACAAAGCACCACTTGTATATGACCCTTAACGGTCGTGCGGCCGTCTCTGGACTGAACAGCACAAACGTTGAGTACGTGGCGAGGGCTTTTCATGACGTATCCAAGTAAGCTCTTTTTGTTTTTTTCTGCTTAGGAGAGCGTTTGGAAGCCAATGCAGAATTTCCTTTTTTTTGTATCTGTCTCCTTTTTTTCATTTTTACCTAACCATAATAACTCTCTGCCATGAAACTCCAGTCTCAACACACAGATGTTATCGAGAGGGGAAAAGTAGCAATGATGATGGAGTCCCTGTTAGGGCGTACGGGTTAATAGGGTATCGTGGGGACCCTTTTTTTCGATTTTTTGAAGGCTGGGATTAGTGGGTCCGTTAGTATGCCTCTTTTTTTTTCCATTTCATGTGTTTTTCTTGGCCTCTCTCTCCTTAATAGAAGAGTATTTCGCTTCTTTATTTTGTTTTATTAAAACCATCAAAAGCCAAGACGATTCTGTTTTGTTTTCTTGTTCTTTTTGTTTGGTTTTTCTCTTTTTCCTCCCATCTTTGTGCCTCACGCGAGATGGCACTCTTTTTCTTGATCGCATTCTACTTTCGGTGGTGCATTGTACCACAGTGTTATTCCTATGTTGTTACTATCTATTGATTCCTTTTTTTTTTTCTGTGTGCGTGTGTGTGCATGTTTGCTTTTTTTTTTAAATTCTCTTCTTCTTCTCTCTCTCTTTTTCTCCCTTGTGAAATACAGGTTGTTATAGGTGGTGAAAAAGGTGTGTACATTCACTTGCCCTCTTGGGGTGAAGACGAATAGGTTTTCGTTAGAGAAGGGTCCATTTGCTGCCGTAATCCAGGAATAGATATACAGGCGTATCTCTCTTTCTCTCTCTCTCTCTCTCTCTCTTTGCTTTTGTCTGAAGAGAGGAGTAAGAGGGAGTTGCACATAGTTTTTTGTGGACCACTTATTCCTTTTTTTTTTGTCTCTTTCTTTCCTCTGTTCTGCTGGACGTTTTTCCAGCGCTGTGATCATCTATTTTTACTGTCTCGTTGTTGTTTTGTTTTTGCTGCTGCTGTAGGAGATGAGCGTTTGGCTTTCACCGCAGGATCCCCTCTCCACCTACCACTATGGCGGCACGCAAATTCAGAGCACAAACCTGACTCTCCTTGATGCCTCCACGACGCGTTACATTCAGCAGCTCGAGGTGGAGGTGGGGGAGCTCTCGCAGCAGTACGACGTCGTCTGCAGTCTTCTCTACCAGGCCGTGCTCGTGCAGGACGCGTCTGTGATTGTGATGGAGGAGTGCGAGGCGCGGCGCCGCGTCGTTGAGGGCGAGTCGGGCGCCTACGTTGATCTCGTCTCGCTCTTCCACCGGGTCTGCTGCGGGGGGGGAACGCCGCCGCCGTGGGCCGTGCGGGAGCTGCGCGACTACCTTCGCGAGGAGAGCAATCGACTGGCGCGGCTGCTCGAGGCGGTGCCGCAGAAAGTGTGCGGCGCCATCACCGCGCGGGTGGAGGAGATCGCCAGCAGTTTGAATGAAATACCGGGGCGCGGGGAGGGGACTCAGCGGGTGGAGGTGAAGATAATGTCGCTCGAGGACGCGGTGAGGAGCTTAGAGAACTCGTCGCGTCGCATGGCGGCAGAGCTGCAGCAGCAACAAGAGGCTTTCATAGTGTCCCAGTTCCCCGTTCAGCGACAAGAAGGGCAGCGGCAGAGCCAAGCACAGAAAGAGGAGGAAAAAGAAAAACAGCGACCCGCATCCGAGCCTGTAATACCACCACCTTCCGCAGCGCCAGAGGACTCGGTGAGGTTTCTGCAAATTGCCTGCAGGGTGATTTCCACGCTGACTTCTCTGTTTTCCGAGTACATGTTTACAAGCGAACAGATGCAGAGGATGTTTGAACATGAAGTGAATATTCTGCTATTGGTTCGTGATAGAGAGAATATGGTGCGATGGAATACATTTATCGAGGAAAACTCATCTGGAGTCCGATGTCTTCAAAGTCAACTAGAGAAATTAAAAAACGTATCCTCTTCAAGAGAAGATAAAGGTGCTGGAAGCGTCATTGGAAAGCATCCTGGTCCTACTACTACTACTAGTGATAATACCAATATTAGCTTCACCATCGAGAAAAATAAAACTCCACCCACTCTTGCCCAGTTGTATGCAGAGTTTGCAGCTCCGTTTGTTCCGCCAAATGTGCGCATACCACGCGTCAAAAATCTACAAAGCATTGGAAAGCTTCGCAGAGATGCAATTCGTGTGGGGGCTCGCCCAATTTATGCAGAAAGATCTTCTGTCGGTGCTGCTGATGCTACTAATGGATTTTCTTCTGTTGCGGCTGCCGTTCCTGTTGCAATTTCTAAAAGAGATTCTTCTCCCGCTGCAGCCACTCCTGAGGCGGCAGTGAGGAGGAGGAGCGGAAGTGTAACACTCCAAAAGGATACTGAGCGTCGTCCCACATCAGCATCTCCCACTTGTTTTTCGGCAGTGAAGGAAACACAACGGGGAGAAGCAAATGAAAAAGAGAAAGATGCAGGAAGGATGGATTTGCCAGAAAAGTTAAGCCGTGCTGCTTCTATATCCTCATCTGACAGTCACGCTGCCTCCAGTGACAGCAAACCACCTCCAAAGCAAAGCGTTGTAATTCCTTCTGGTGACCCTGCGATGAAGCCCACTACTTCTTCAGCGAAGAAAGAAGAGAGAAGAGAAATAGCAGCGACGATAGGCATTTCTGTCCGTCAGTTGCATAGAAAAGACTCTACGTCCAGTTGCAGCACAACGGAGACTGATAGTACGGTTTCCTCTATGTATTCGCACAATCATGATGAGACATCCAAAGAAACCAGTCGAGCATTGAGGCCGGTGGCTGAAGTGAATTCATTTGATGCGAGTACTAGTGACACTCCGGAAAAGACACGTCAGAGTGAGGCGCTGACAAATTTTGGCGGCAAGACAAATCTAGAGAAGAATAACAGTAAGAACAATAGTAGTAGTAAGAAAAGTAATTCCTTTGCCTTGGTCTCTTCTTTGGGGAGGGGGAAACGGGCAGCGTCGCCATCGCAACATGTGGATAAAAATAACAGGTCAAATTTGTTTTCCGATACATCCATCACGTTGACTCTTGACACATCACTGGGAAGTGATGAAAAACCACCCCAACCACGAGGTGCCGTGAAGGAAGAAAGTAAGGCAACCAAGAAGTTGCCTTCTTTCGGCTGGGATGATACCCCTCCTAAAGGTCGCGGTGCCGTCGGGAAGAGGAAAAAAGAGGACAGTGAGAGTAGCAACCCCAGTGCTCGTGTCCACACGGCCTTGTCGGACCTAAAAGCATTGGCATTCTCCTCCCATCGGTAAAGTAAAGGAGAAATAATAATAATAAATAAGTAAGTAAAAAAGAAGAAAAAGAAACAACGTTCCTGTGTTCACGAGAGTGCAAACATGGAGAAATATTTACGATACGACAGCCAAAGTTTTCCACTCTCCATGCTTTATTTTTATGCCTTGAATGTATTTTTACTGTATTTTGACTCCCCGTTGTTTATTTATTTATTTATTTATTATTCACTTCATGATTGATTTCATTCTCTTAAACTCCCCCTATTGCTTCTCCTATCCCCATTAGATTTGTGTTTATTTGTTTATTTATTTGCAGCCTCTTCCTTTTTTTTTTGGCGTATTGCGCTCATGTAGAACTTTCTTTTTGTGTATGTTTGCTCATTTATTTATTTTCCTCTCTCTCTCTCTTGTTCTCTACAATGTAATCCACATAATGTTTTATTTTCTCCATGCTTGGCTCGGTTTTCCTCACCATCGCATATGAACACACAGTGGACCTGGACGGACCTCCTCTTCTACCGAATAATATATTTTTGAAGTTACACCAGAGACAAAAAGGAGGAAGAGAACTGGAGGAAGAGTTGCCAATCCAAGAAGATGATGATAATGAATCTATTTTCCACTTCCCGTGTATTTGTCCTCCTTTCCTTTTTGTTTTTGTTTGCGTTTGAGTCGTGGATGACATGTGATGACATCTTTGGGGTCGATAACGTCGAGGAGGGCTACTCTGGCCTGCTGCGCAACGGGGACCCTGCGCTGGTTGATGCTGTGATGAACGGGAAAGTCTTTGTTCAGCGAAACTCACCGCAAACAAGTGAGGACAGTAATGTGGCGAAAAATGATGACAAATCAAAATTTATTTCTGCGCCTGACACAAATAACGTCGCAGCAGTGATTATAATGGGCGCCCCCTCTCTGCCAGATGACATGATGAGCAACGCCCTCAAGGAACGGTTGCTGCACGGTGTGCGCACGGCACTTCTGGCGGGATCTCCGTGGATTATCATTCCGCAGGGCGGCGCGGGGCGGAGAAGTGCTGAAGAGTTTTTGTGGGAGTTAAAATCACCGTCGGAGGCACTCTTCCCAGAGGCCGTAGTCTCGGAACTTCCGTCCGAAGTTCAGAAACTCGCAATACAGATGAGGGACTCCATGTCGTTTGACACCTCACTTAAGAGTTGGATTCGTCGCGGGCGGATTGTGAAGTCTCTTTCGTGTTCTTCCTCTTCCTTTTGTGTGAACAGTGCGGAGAAGACACATGTGGTGGAAGAGGACATGTCTTCCCCACGTTTATTGCGCTATGGAGCCTCCGAATGGATTCTTCCCGGGTTTCTCTGGAGCCATGACGTGGAGGATCCCGATGCAGTTGAAGTGGCGACTGATGCGGAGCGGTCAGTGAAGTCACTGCAAAAGCGGTTTATTCAGCTTCAGACTGAACATCGAAATGAAAAGGAAGAAAAGGAAGGGAACAGGACGCACATATCTCCATCGCCAGAAGAAAGAGGCTGCTTTGATGTGATTGTAGTGAGCAGCATGCATAATGAATGGTACGCGAGGGCTATTGTTTACCGAACAATGCGTCAGGAATGGAAAATATCATCATCTTCCTCCAGCGACCAAAAGCAGTCACTCACAGAACAAAGAGAGGCACAGAAACAGAAGGCCTTCTCTGAATGTATTCATGTATTTGTTACCTCTGCAGCCGACACTGAACCTGAATGGGATGTGCCATCGCCACTGTTTGTCTCCAGTCCGATTCAGTCGCAGACAGAAGTTATTCCACCGCCAAGTGCGTTGGCGCGATATCTCGGTGCATACGCCCACACAATCCATGCAAACTACAAACGGTGGTTTGCCTTCTTCCAGGTAAATATCCTTGCGTACAGACCATTTAGCCTCATCAACGAGATGTACACGATTCTTCTGGCACACCTAACAGAAACTTTGTCACTTCGAGACTTTGCGTATGTTGCCTTGAATAGACCGAAGGGTGGCTAGAGAGAGAGAGAGAGAGAGATGGGGAAACGGAGGAAAATTAAAATAAAAAACGGCCCTTCCCACTCTCCCCCTATATATGTATATACAGCTGCATATAGACGCAAGACAACAAGAAAAACGAGAGGAAGTGGGTGGTTGGGTAGTATGAGAAATGTTTCTCTTCTATCTGCAGCTGAACTGGGTGTCTATTATTATTATTATTATTATTATTATTATTATTATTATTATTATTATTATTATTCTGTTTTTCTGCTGTTGGTGTTTCAGTACTGTTTATTTATCTGTGATTCTCGGAACGAGAAGAAGTCTAATAAGAGGGAGAGGGAGAAAGAGCCAAGGTTTGGGAAATTGAAGAGTGTATGGTGTTACTTCAAATGATGTTCCTACAGCTCTTCCTTCCTTGTTCGGCTCTAATGCTTTCACCTTTGCTGCACATACGATATTATACTTTTTTTTTTTCTCTTTTCTTCCCTTTTGTTCACGCTGTTGTCATGTCTAGGTGTTTACAAGAAAAGGAATAGATGCAAGAGGCAGAGGCCCTGAAGCAAAAAGGGAACAAATGTTTCAGTGACGGGGACATTGATCAGGCAGTAGCAGTCTACCAAGAAGCCATTAACCTTCTCCTGCAAAGAAAAAAAGAGCAGACAGAGAAAAGGAGCGCACAAAATATTATTGACCCCTGTGAAGAGTTGTTTGCGGTCTTGTATTCAAACTTGAGTAATGTCTTCCTTGTGAAGAGTGACTATGGTGATAGCTGGAGGGCTGCAGAACAGTCGACAGTCCACGATCCCACCTTCGCCAAAGCCTGGCTGCGGTACATAGAGGCACGTCGCATGGATGGATATCCCTTTGAGGCCTTTGTGACTTTATTGTGGCGACTCCGGCCATTACTGCGCTCCTCTGCATCCTCCACTTCCTCAAAAAGAAATGTTGGTGACATTCGTGACGTTGAGGCGTCGCTTTACAACGATTTGGGGTTATCCAAAGTGTTGCCTCACATTGAACTGGAGGAATATGAAAGTGGTGTTGGTATCGTTGCGCAGAAGGCAGTGAAACCAAATGATATTATTCTGGTAGAGAGGCGGTTTGAGACATCATTTGCAGAACTGGATCTTGGCTCACAGAGTGATTTGACAACAGTGAGCATTGCGGCTTATTTTGCAGAGAAAATGTATCCGCATCAACGTGCGCAGTCAGAAGTATGGATTCGGTTTAATAAACAATTTAAGGGATGTTGGCCACGTCATCCGGAAGATATCTCTATGGATACACGAAAAGAAATTTCTAGTGTACTACGGGATCAGTTTGCTGAAATGACTGATGAGGATTTTGAAGCGTTATTCAACATGGCAGTTATGTGTCGATATAATTGTTTTCATTCTGGATTTTTCCGTGCATGTGCATTGGCGAATCATAGCTGCCGTGCAAATGCCGCCATGAAATATAATCCGCAAGATGAAACTGTTACTCTTATCGCTGTGCGCCCAATAAGCCCCGGGGAGTTTGTAAACGTCAAATATGTTAGCGATGCGCGTTTTTTAATGGGTTTGGGAAAGAGAAGGGAGTATCTTCGTTCTTGGCTTTTCTGGTGCAAATGTGAGCGATGCTATGCGGATAATGAGAATAGTGCCACGCAAGAACAAATACAATGTCGACACTGCCTTAAGTATACACATCTTCCACTTCAAGGTGATAATACTGAAACGAGCGATACTGACCCGCTTCTTGTATCTGAAAAACCATGTATACATTGTGGAAGGATTGTAGAATGGTCATTGGAGTCACGGGCGATTGTGACACAACTGATGACATCCTTCAGTACTGTTGCTGAGTACACATCATATGATAAACTTACAATGTGGCTTTTGGGTGGTTTGCGGCAAATTTCTTTCCTCCGTGTACATCCTGATCACTGGCTGTATCGTATACTTCTTTACTTTTTCTGTGTTCCAATGACAAATCTTGTCAATGCAGGTTTTGATCAGTTTACTGCGATTGGATGGTCTTCTCCCTCAGTAGAAGAGTTGATGCGTGATTTTGGTATTAGACACCTCTATTCAGGTTTATTCAATAACTGTAGAAATAACCGTAATGCTTTTCAACCGGCATGCGGGCGCGGTTCTGAGGATTATAATAGGAACAAAGCTGAATGTGGTGACACTGTTAAAATATCTGCCGCTGCTACTGCTGGTGATCTTGTTGCTGAGGATCCATTTGCAGACATGACTGCAGGTGGTGATGTTTTGTATGCACTCTGTATCTTGTGGCATCTCATCTCTCCTTTTTACCCGGAGTATGAGGGGTGGGCGCTTCATCGTGCAATTTGCCGACTCGTGTTGGTTTCCCACATCAACCCAAATGAATCCGCAGCGCTTCCGGAATCCCATGCGTTGACACTCCTGCGGCGTCACGGGAAATACATTGGAAGCGCCGAGGCCTCTGTGTGGATGCATACATACAATCGATTTAAGCCAACATCCCAAAGAAAAGGACTCCTTAGCATCAAACAAATTAAAAACGCCTTTCAGTCGTAAGGTGTACATGCAGGTATGTATGTATGTGGGTGGGTGCGTGGGTGGTGGTAGAGTTGATACAAATTGAGAGCATACATGAATGAATTAAGAGGTGCAAGAAGAGGGAAAGTGGTTCGTCTTTGTTTCGTTTTGATGCCTTGCTGCAATTTTGTGTGTGTGTGTTTTACTTGACGAATGAATGAATGGACCAAAGCGAAGAACCTCTCTTTTTCTTTTTTATCTCTCTCTCTCTCCTTCCCTCTCCATGTGCGTGGAATGATTAAATTCATCTTCTCTTTCCAGATTTACCCCTTTCTTCACCTTGGCGTTTCTTTCTTTCTATATGTATTGTTGGATTTCGTGAAAGTTCTACGTGACAATGACGGACCTTGTGGTGTACGAGAATCATGACGTGTATTTAGAGCATCCCACGCGGGCACATGTCCCGCAGGAAATAGACACATTAGATAACTTCTTGGGAATTGTATCGGCGCACATCGCCGCCTCCTCTGGCGACGCAACAGCCGCCGGTCGCTACCGCTTTGTGTACTCACTGAAGGGAAAACCTCTCTGGCGGGTGACGGACTGCCGGGAGGCCACCGAATTGATTGTGAGCTGCACTCCAGGGTTTTTGCTGCGGAAACAGAATACAGATAAACGTGGGCTTAGTGAGAAAGTGTATCATCGCCCAGTGGAATTCTCAAGGTCTGCTCCGCTTTCTGATTCCTTCTCGTCTATTACTAACGCTTCAATCTCTTCGGTCACTCTGGCTGCTAATACAACTCATAGTGCTGAATTTCTCCCACCACATGGTGCAGTGGGACCAAGTCGCAGAAAATCTCCCGAACGAGAGGTAGTAGCAAATGACGATGGTGATTCTTGTGGTGACAGAAGTACTGCGACGTTGAAGTCTGCTGTCTGGATGGTCAACGGACGACGTGTGATGGTTCCTCCGATCCCCCGCTTTTTTGAACCACTATTCAGTGCTGAAACAGAAGCGAAGCACCGCGAGAAAGTATCTGCAGTAGACATTTTGATTGCGTTGAAGCTCCTTGGGCGCCCTTTTTTGGAGAATGAGATCCTCTATCGGGAGGAGTTGCGCTCACGTCTCGAGCCTGTCATTGCAGCCGCGACTTCGACGACGGGGCGAGATAATAATAACAGCACTGCAGCAGTGCGTGTGGTGGTCGAGGGCCCACCGAAGAGTGGAGTGTCGACGGCGTTGGCGTATTGTTGTCACATGACAGTCTCCGTTCCGAAAAGTCGCCTTTATAATTCTTTTTTTTTGCCCCTTAATTTTGACTTGCTCTTTGATGGCGCGTGGCTTCAAAGTGGATATGGGGAGGAAACTGGTGTCAAAGGGACTTGTACAGAGCCTAACAGGAAGCAGGCGTTTCTTCTTGATATTCCTTTTTGCTTTCTGACATTGCTTCGGCATGTAGTAGATTGTGCAGTGGTCCAGAGGCCAACTCTTTCTGATGCTGGCAAAGCTCTTGTGGAAGCCTGGGAGAAACTCGTGATGCAGAAAGATACTGCAGCAGTACCTCATTTTCGTGACTTATGGTTGGCACAAGTTATGGGTCACCGTGTACTTTACGAGTTAGACGTTTTTGCGGTAGCCGCAATTCAAGTGTTGCGTGCAGCTCGGGATTCATCAAACGACATGATTTTACGGGATGTCGTTATTGAAGTTGTGTTGGTTCGATTTGTCGCCCTCATGGCTTCTGTATTTCAGTTTTCCAGTGTTGTATATATCATTGATAGTCTTCAGTGCCTTGTGGATGTGTTGTGGGATCGTGTAAAACGACCGCTAGGAGATGTGGGTGTGTTTCTTCGATGTCTTTCACAGCACCCGTGGGCCCACGTCATTGCTGGAGTAAACACACTCGCGTTTCCACCGCCGAGTGTACTTTTTTCCATGCCGGTTCAGTCTGTGCAACTTCTACACTTGCTCTCACCGGATGTGCTAGTTAAACGTTATGGGTATCCTCTGGTGATTTACTGTGGTGGTAAGCAGTTTCCTTTGCAGATATTCATGGGCTCCCCTGGCTACCTGCGAGTACTTCATGCATTGCTAGAAGCGCATGCCTGGATGGCGATGGAGAGAGGAAAGGGGGAGAATTATGCGCTACGTGTGGATGATGACAATGTATTCTGCGCTCTTGAAAGCCTCAGAATGGTGGTGCGACCGGAGACCTGAGAAGTCTTTGGATTGGCCGTGATACGGCTAGTCAGGTGCTGTCGCTTTTTGTTTTGTTTTTTTCTTGTTGTTATTTACCTCTTCTCTCTTTTATATTCCTCCCACTATATCTTCTCATACACACACAAATGTCAAGGTGATTATATGTGTGCATACATATTATGGGCGTTCATGACACTGTGTTTGTTTTCCATAATCTTGTTATTGTTGTTGTTTTTTTCGTGTTTTGTTTTATGTTTGCTGTTATTTACACACACACACACACACACACACACACAGGATTGATATTGCATTTGTTTGTATAAATATATTTAAACGCAAAATCAAACGAAGCAAAAAAGAAAAAAGAAAGAGACCGGGAAGGAAAGCAATATGCCTAGTTGGTGTCTTATTGAAAGTGACCCGGCTGTATTTACAGAATTGATTGAGTGCTTTGGTGCGTCTGGGGTTGCTGTGGAGGAAGTGTTGGGACTTGAGCCGGAGTTTCTGCGGCAGTACACCAATGTATACGGCCTGATTCTGCTCTTCAAGTGGAAGTCTGGAAAGGCGCCGGTTACGGATGGGGTGGTAGTGCCTGATGCCCCGGTCTACTTTGCTCAGCAGACGCTTAATAACGCCTGCGCTACCCTCGCAATTGTAAACACGCTGCTGAACTACAGTGATCAGATTCAACTGGGCGATTCACTCGGAAATCTTCTCGATTTTACGCGGGAGATGAATTCATACATGCGAGGGACACAGGTAACGGAAAATGAAGTCTTGCGTGATGCCCACAACTCCTTCGCCCCAAGTGAGATTTTTATGCTGGATAATGAGACGCCCGATGCCAGCGATCTATACCACTTTGTCTCATTTATCTACAAGAATGGGGCCATTTGGGAGTTGGATGGTCTGCAGGAGGGACCCATCCTCGCGGCAGATGCCACCAATGCCAATTACAAGGAGAAATTGGTGGAGGTAGTGCAGAAGCGTGTCATTGACAAGAGTGCGGAGGATACTACGGGAACTGGCCAGGGCATTTCATTTTCTCTCATGGCGGTGGTGGACGATAGGGTGCTGCAGCTGGAGAAGGAAATTGAGGCAGCCAAGAGACGGGAAGAACCAACAGAGTACCTTGAGGAGCAACTGGAGCAATTGCGTTTTCAGCGTGAGAAGGGTCGTGCGGAGAATAAGCGGCGGCGTCACAATTATGTTCCCATGATTGTGGAGCTTCTTAAAGCCTTGGCAGAAAGAGGGAAGTTAGAAGGAATTGTAGAGGAGGTGTTGGCCAAGAAGGCCGCAACCTCGTCTGCCTCCTCCAATCGTCGCCAATAAGATACAAGCCGCACACATATACATGTTCTGAATAAGGTAGAAATAGGAAGACCTGTAGGTCTGGATGTCTTTATTATTTTCTATTTCTTCTTGCAAATCAGTTTTGTTTGGGATACCTCCTTTCTTTTATTTTTCCTTAGTTTTGTTTTTCCTTTTCGTAACTTCATTTGTTGTTCTTGCTGTTATTTTTTTCATTCATCCATGTGCATATGATTTTCATTATTGATTCATTCTCTCCTGGGTTTGATGGTAATGGTGATAATAATGCGAGCAAAAAATTTTTTTCATATATATATATATAGTATGAGCCGCTCAGCTGGGTTCGGTAGAGGACGCTTTGAGCGAGGCAAGCGGGTCCGTGAGTGTGCCGGGAGGAACACCGCGGCCGCCACACCCCCGGCGTACCACCTTGACGTGCGGAGAGTTGTCGTTCGCGCCCTGCAGGGCCACGCGGAGCTGGCGGAGGGGTTGGCGCGGGACGAGTTGGTGGCGTCCCTCTGCGACGCGTGCGACGCCGCGGCGAGTGAGGGCACCGTCGACAAGGACGCGCTGCGGAGAAGTGTTGACTCGTGTCTCCGGGCGGCGGCGGTGGAGGCGGATAACATCGCCGAGACACTCGCGGCGCAGTGGGCGGAGGTGGTGCTGAAGACGATGTCATCAGTATTACTAACAGAGAATAATAATAATAATCATGAGGAAGGCGACCGCGTGGCGAAGGGACGACATGGGCCGAAGGGGTCGAGTGCATCAGAAGGGGGAAATGAAGCCGGCAAGGGGGCGGTGGTGTTGCGTCAAGGAATTCTTCCAACACCGCTGCCGCTGCCAAGTGTATTCGCTTTAGACGCCGTCTGTTCTGTGCAGTGCTTAACATTTCAGTCTCTCCCCAGGAAATATTGCGTCCCGGAGGTGATGAAGCACCACCTCGAGCAAATCTGTGCGAGAATACCAAAGTCATACTTCCTTAACGTTCGGTGCATCCCCGGTGAGGGGTGTGCCATTGTTTCCTTTAATAGTAACGAGACTGCAGCGGCTGTTATGTTTATGGTGAACTCATCTGATGCTTCTAGTATTACTGGAGATAATCATGTTGACACTGCTAATACTATTAATACTACTACTACTACTGCTAGCAGTAGTAGTAGTAGCGGTAGTAGTGGTACTAATAGTAGACCCATGAGAATTACTGTGGTGGAGGCAGATGAGGCACATCAAAAGTTGTTGTGGGGACCTTTGGTGGAGCAAAGAAAAAAGTTGGAAGAGGGATGGTCTGCGTGGCACAGCAACTACATGGCGCATCCACCCCATGAAATTCGTCAAAAATGGTCTGGTGCAAGAACCAGAGAGCATCAATTGAACCAGGAGCTCCAGCAACTCCCATCCAATCATGAAGGTAAAACAAATGTGGAATATGCTGGAGTATCAAATGGAACGATTGAGGGGGGACAGATGGAAGAAAAGTTACGAAGGAAATTGGAAATATTACGGAGTTGCCTAGAGTGTAAGCAAATCATTAGTCAAGCGGAGGAGGAGATGCGCATATTATATGGCGATGCGTATAAGCAGTATCTTCTAAATGGCCCCATGGAATCAGCATATTCCTCTAGTCAAGCCAATGTGTCTAATGAGAGTAAACTGCTCTTCATCAGCGATCTTCCACGCAAATTGGATGACGCTGAGATTTTATGGTTCCTTCAAAACATTAATGTGAGGCCTGTGTACATTTGGCGCGATCCCACAAAAGACACCTCCATATGCGTGGAGTTACCCACCGCGGGAAATGTATTTGGCGTCTTGCGACAACTAGATGGCTCAGGGATGCGCCTCGCTGGGGCGTTGTTTTCTCGTGAGCGCAGGGTAACGTGAAGGTATTATCGGTGATGTAAACAGACAACATGATCTCCACTGGCATCACACTCTCTTGCTTTTTGTTTTTTTTTCATTACTTCCTACTGATTGATGTTGTTTCGTATTCATTGTCAATTTCTGTCATCATGCCGCTCGGATACAGATGTATGCATAAGCGCCTTGTTTTCTCTATTTCTCTCTCTCTCACTATATATATATTCCCACTCCTTATTATCGTTGTTATTTTGCTTCCTCAGATGTATCGTCAGCACAACGGCGGCTCCCATCGTGCGTCGACAACAACAGCAGCAGCAGCGGCATTTGCTGTCGCTCTTCCGGCGAAGTCGAACTCCACGGAGGGAATCCAGTGGCCTTGTTGACGCCGCTGCCACGTTTCGAGTTGCATGTAGGCCATGCAGCAGTTACTTCTGCGGGAAGGGTGGTGGTGGTGAGGGCGGTGACAGTAACGCGTTGTCCTTGCAGCTTGGTGGCACCAAATACACAATTCTTCAAACGAGGCGGTGGATCAATGTAGAGATCAATCGCTATATGAATGAACAGGGGGGACACATCACCGCCGTCTGCGAAGCGGCGAAGGAGGTGCTGGCGTGCCTGAATACATTGGAAGATGATCACTTACCGATGTGGGTCGAGAGCTTTTTTGCCTCTCTCCATGCGGATGCACTCGTCGCTTTTTTGGAGTATTATGTCTCATGTCACCCCTGCAGTCTGTTTCGTTCATCTCAGGGAGAGGGCATCCAGAGTAATGAAATTTCGGCCCTTTGTGGGGCGTTATTAGTGGCCATCGCCAAACGCAGTGTTGAACTGTCCTCCAAGCATGTAGCATTTATTAGTAGTCTGTACAGTGCATCTGGACTGGATGTCCGACTGTTCTTATTTACTTTGTACCACTGCCGACATTCATTGCGGCGAACCCAAGCGGTGCAGACTTTACGCTCCATGTGCTTTTTGCGCTTCAGTACAATGGGCAATATTTTTAAAGGATGTAGACATCAACTTACTGGCGGAAGTGTGGAGAGTTATTCATCTCTGTATACATCTGCACTGAGTTCTCTGATATTTCGTTGCATGGAGCTTGAGCAGACACATGAAGGGTATGATATTCAGAGTCTTCTGTGTCACGTACTTACGCTGCACTACAGTGGTGTTCAACATGATATTCGAACGGCATGCCTTTGGTGGGTTCGAAGAGGTGCACACAAAAATAATGATGTATTTCATTCACCCACGCTGGGTGTGAAGCTCGATGACACGGCGATGCCTTCGGATGTATTTTTAGCTGCAGACGCTGCGAGTCGTTCTTTGGGTTTATCTGACCTTGACCGTGCCTATGTTCATTTACTTCACAAAAAGGATTATGATGCAAATTCTGTGTGGCGTACAACTACAGTGAGGAGTGTGATGAATTATAATAATAATAGTAGTAGTGGTGGTGGTGGTGCGACATCTGAATGGAAGGATCCCGCGCTTGTTCTCCACCAACAACTCCCAATCATGGAGCGCCTTTCTGGTATGTGTAAACTGCAGGCGGTGGAAACGCTCTCGCAGCGCGTGCTGGAACTCACGCAACTTCACACTGTGGTGGAATTGGCAGAAAGTGTTCAGCGGTACTGCCCTTCATTGAGTCAAGTTGTCATTCACCGCATGTTGCAGCTTTCATGTCTAGACGAAGAAACCACCACCACATCATCATTGTCGATCACGACTGCAATGCATCGACTGCTACCGCATGCAAATATATTGGACGTATTGGAGGGAGTAGTGATGATGATGCACGGGATTTTCACACCACCCAAGAAAGCAAATGCGTCTTTATACTGTAAAGATAAGACGATGTCTCTGAGAACTACTTTCGTGAAATGTCTGGCAATGCATCTTCCTGGGAGCTTGATTCCCGTCATGTGTCATCGTTTGTGCCGCCAGAGGGAGTTGGCAGTATTTAGGTTGCCTCCATTTCTCCTTCGTGTGTTGATGCAGGCGCTCGAATACATGACACTACCGGAGTCCTTCTCCAGTGAAGATGCAGCGTGTATTCACTCCTTCATTCGACAGGAAAAACGGAAAGTGGTGATACCTCATTACGGCAGACACGTAAAGAAGGAAGAAACGGTGGAGAAGGAAAGCAACAGTCTTCTTGCAGCCATTGAAACATGTGTCGATTTACGAAGTCAGAACTCAAGTGGGAGTGTACCACTTCAATTACCTACGAAGTTTACTTTCCCTTCTGCTGCTGCTGTTGACATTTCTAAGCCGATGATTGTATCAAAGACAGCACTAATGTCATTGTTCGGTGTGCGTGCATCATTGTTGGTAACGCCGGAGACCGTAGTGCAGGAACGTGCATCTCTTGCTTGGTTGTATGCTGTTTACCGGATGTCAGTCTCCATTATTTGTGAATTGGAGGCCCTCGCGAGATTGGCGTTTTGCCAAGGCGTGTCGCTTCGTATTAATGAGAGACAACGAAGACTTGTAGAACTTTCAGAGTCTGCTGAGGAGGATCTTACGATTACATGTATGAATGGAAACCTATCGATGATCGGAGATAATAAAATGGACAAACATGAGTTGTGTGCATGTATCGAGGAGTGGCTCTTGAACAATGAAAAGAGTGTTAGTGCATTTAAGCGATTAGTAGCAGTGGATCTACTGAAGAGTGATAAAATAAAGTTGTCATCATTTCTCTGCTATGCCGCTATATCACGCCAAGATGTGTCTGCCATGAAAGAATTAAGACAACACTCCGTCTTTTCTGACTCTATTTTTTCTCGTGAAGGCTCTCTGCAAGACGGGAATGTTTATCGAATGCCTTTGCAGCTTTCTAAAAACCGTGATGTAATACATGGAAGTACATCCACACTCTCTTCTAAGCGTGACAAGAATGAGAACATGGATCGTCACTGTGATTCGTATTCTTGTGACAATGACAAGAGGAGAAATAGTAGTGGTACTGTAACTGATGAAAACTGGGGTGATTGCAAAGGAGGGGCGGCGGTTGAGTGTGAAAAGCTTCACAAAGGCTGTCATGCACCCGACCTGATGGCTGGTTCCAAGAACGCCCTTGTTTTTGTGAATAAGCATTGGGGAGAGATGGCGCCTGCCCCCGTTGATGTTGTGCGTCTCTGGGCATACATGGATCTTTTCCTGGTAGGAGGAGGCGAGGAGGAGGGGGAGGGCCGGAATATCGCCAACAAGTTGGAGTGTTATGAGGCGATACTGCGTCTCTGCAAAACGGACGGTCTTGCGGTACTCGCCGAGCATATACCTGCATGCATTCATCGTGAAGCGTTTGCCCTGATGGGGGGAAGAGGTCTTTGGGGGAAAGGACTGTCGCTTCTTCAGTTTGCTGAGTCTGCATCAAGGAATGTGCAAATTCCTCAGGAGGCATATCAGCAAGTTATGCGAGCGTGTTTGATGCACCGCGCTCCAGTCCCTGAATTTCTGCGTAAGAGAGTCCAAAAGCCCGTATCGACTTAGTTCCATCGGCGATTTTATTTATTTATTTTTTTTTCTGTATATGTGTGTTTCTTCTCCTTTTGCTTCTTAAGCTCTTCTTCCTTCTTCTCTTCGACCTTCCTCTGCTTCAGTGATTATCTTCTTTTTTATAATAACAATAAATGTATATACGGTTTCCCGCTTATTTTTATTTCTATTTTTTTTTTTCTTATGGCAAGCTGCTGCTGCTGTGTGTTGCATGCGTATACTGCAGGAATTTTGTTGAATGAGAAATGTTGAATGCCGCAATTTATGAGCGGACACAGATTCTGATAGGAGACGAAGGGGTGCGCCGGCTGCACAACGTCAACGTGTTCCTTGCCGGCGTCGGCGGTGTGGGTGGCCACTGCGCCGAGGCGCTTGTGCGCAGCGGTGTGGGCCGCATCACGATCTGCGACCACGACGTCGTCTCCGCGACGAACAAAAACCGGCAGCTCGTCGCGCTCGACAGCACGATCGGCGAGAGCAAAGTTGAGGTGCTCGCGCGGCGGCTTCAGGACGTCAACGCCCACTGCCGCGTGACCGCCCTCGACACAATTCTGCTGCCCGACGACGTGCAGGACGTGCTGACGAGGCAGCGCTACGACTGCGTGGTTGACTGCATCGACAGCGTTGACTGCAAAGTCGCCCTGCTCGCGGCGGCGGTGCGGCTCGGCCTGCGCACCTTCTCGTCCTGCGGCGCGGGCGGCCGCCTCGACCCGTCGCTCGTTGCCGTCGGCGACCTCTTCGAGACGGAGAACGACGCGCTGGCGCGCTGCTGCCGCAACGAACTGCGGAAGCTCGGCGTCGGGCCTGGGAAGGTCACCGTCGTGCACAGCAGGGAGAGGGCGCGGAGGCCGCTGGAGCCGCAGCGACAGGAGTCGGGCGGGCGGGACCGCGCAATTAACGGGACGATCAGTTACATGCCGCCGCTTTTTGGACTTCTGTTGGCAGCCGCCGTTGTGCAGTACGCCCTGGACCCCGCGAAGGCGCAGCAGGATCTGGAAAGGCATCTGAAGAAGATGAAGAAGGATGCAGACCGTAAGAAGAAGAAGCGTGCAAGGGCCTGATGGTGAGTTTTTTTGTGGTGTGGAGATAGAGGGAGTGGAAACAATAAGCAAATAAAAATATGCATGCGTATGTTACCTCTGGTTCGTAATGCAATGTGTTATTATTAATAATATTACTTGTTTTTTTGTTTTTTTTTGCTTCTCAGGCAGCTGTAATTGAACACGGTGAGAACAAAGCAAGCAAACCCCGTTCCCTCCCTCCATCTATCTCTCTTTTGTTTATTGATGTGGACTACCATCTTCTTCCTTCTCCTTTTCGTTTCTCATGCAGTTCTTGGACGACCGTCAATATATATATATATATATATATATACATCCTCAGGATACACACCACATCCCACGGATTATTAAAATTTTTGAGATGTCGGGAGACACTGCGCTATCACGACATGTGTGTCTACTTCTCTTTATTCTTCTCTGTTGTACCTCCGCTGCAGTCTGTCAGTCGCCGATAGTCCTCAACGTTGACAACGCGGCGATGAGCGAACCCCAGAGGACGCAGCTGCACGAGGACGACCCGGTAAGCAGAACACTGCCAAACCCCGCCGACCCGCAGCTGCGGCTGCCGCTCAAGTGCTCGGCATGCGGCGCGGTTGTTGAGCACGCTGTCCACCTCTTGGCCCCCGCCATTCGGCAGCACGTGGAGCGGAGGAGTCGCGCGGGCTCTGGCGATGTTATGAAAGTTCATCCGAAAGAGTTTGAGGTTGTCGACGCTATCGAAATACTCTGCAACGAGGTGTCGCAGATGTACGGTCTTGAGATGCTGACGGAGACGGACACCTCGTTGTTCTTCACCAAGAGTGCGGCGGTTGGTCACGTCACGGGCGGGTGGATAGCGTTCTTTCTCGCCTCCACGTGTGAGGAACTTCTCGACGAGCAGGAGGAGGAGTTGATATCTGCGATATTCACTGCGTCGGGGACCACTGCGGAAAGTGACCTCCCAAATAAAGTTAGAGAGATGGTGTGTACACAGTGGAGTCGGGTTTCAGAGGGGTGCAATGAGCATGGTGAGCCCATTGATCCGAGATCAATAGACACGAGCGATCTATAGAAAGAGAAAAAGAGAGAGAGCTCAGTCAAGAGGAGCTAAATTAAATGTGAGGCTATTGTTTTGGTGATGATGTGTGTGTGTGTGTGTGTGCGTCTACGGGTATTGTTTTAAGTCCTGTTATTTCTTTGTTGTTGATGATGTCCCCCGCCCCCTCCTACTTATCATATGTGTTCTCATTGATCTTCTCTTTATGAAGGAAAAAAACGAAAGGAAAATTGTAATAATGCTGGGAAGGGGAGTGGTGACAGTTTTTCATTTGTGGTATATATTATTCAATTTACCCCTTCACGCTGTGGCTGTTGTTCTTTCTCTCATGTGTGGGCATGTATGTATATTACCTCTGGGGGTATGTACGTTACATTCATGTTTTTCGTTGCTTCTCCAGTTTTTTTTTTTGATATTATAGCTGCGCCAACGTTTTTCACTGGTGTTTGTATATACGTCTCTCTCTCTCTATATATATATATATATATATATATATATATATATATAACCAAGTGAGTGCAAAGAACAAAAAAAATTGGAGAGAAGGAAAAAGTCATGTCAGATGAGCATGACGGCAGCACTGCCCAGCGAGAGGGTCCGTCCTCTGCGGTTGTGGAGCACCTCCGCACCGCCATTCTCCAGGCGATGAAGGACCCCGAGACCACAGAAGTCGTGGAGTTGTTGTGCGACAGCAGCGGGTGGACGGTGGAGGAGTTTCTGCAGGCCCCGCATAAGTTCAAAGTGTTGGAGTTATTTCTTCTCTCCACCCCACAGCTCCCACAGCTCCGCCTCTTCCCATATCTTACAGTTGTAAAAATTATTCATGTAGGATTAGAAAGTATGAAAAGTTTGTCATATCTTCACTACGTAGAAGAGCTGTGGCTGAATGAGAATAATATTCACACGATTGAGGGGCTGCAGCATATGAAAAGACTGAAGTATCTCTTCCTGCAGGGAAACTGTATACACACGATGGAAGACATCCCTCTTCTCCCACGGGTGGAGAAATTGTGGTTATGTGGAAATCAAATATATGAAATAAAAAACTTGCATATGCTACCAAAATTAAAGTCCTTCTGGATTGCGTCCAATCAGATTTCGTCCTTGAGTCATGTCTTTACGTCTCATGTGGGAGATATAGAGGAGATCAATCTGTCAAATAATAAAATATATTCTCTTGAGCAGATTGTATACCTATCAATACTCAAGTCTCTAAGAAGAGTATGGTTTAGTGATGTCATGTATGGAGATACACCGATTTGCCATTTAAGTAACTACACGACGTTTTCATTGCGGCATTTGTCTCAGTTAGAGCAGTTAGATGGCCTGCATATCACCGCGGAGGAAAAATCTCTTGCATTGTCCGTATACAATAGGAAAAGTATTTATTACAATATGAGACGAACAATTCTGAATAGAAATCTATTTTTTTTCTTAAACTGGATACATGTAGAAATAGAAAAGAAAAGAGATGTATCTCGTCAAGTATTACATAAAATAGATATGGAGCTCTTTGACCTGCAAGAATCTTCATGCACTTTAGCAGGAGGAGAAGGGGAGAAGGGAGAAGAAAATAAAAAAGGAGACAAAGAGAGAGAGGAATATATCTCCAAATTACATCGAGCACGGGATACACGCGAGGTGCAGCTGGAGTCACTTGAACGTCAATTCTTGGACGCATATCAGCGTACAATAGTTGAAGCAGATAGTTTGCATGAGAGATTGCTGTTAGAGCTGAACTCGTGTGGGAACATACGCCTAGAAGAAGGCCGTGAGGATGACCATTGGTACATAAATGCAAAAGAATTACTAACGAATCGATTTGATGTACGTTTGTATGAACACTTGGGCATTATAGGAGTAAAGGTGAATCGTGTGTTTCGCATTATTTGCCAGGGATTGCGAGAGCGGTTTGATGACAGAATACGGGAGCTGGACGTCGACTTGGTGGACGCAAGAAACCGCCGTGCGCTCGTCCGCCTTTTTAGTTCTATACCAGCAGGCATACAGGAGCAGCGCCGCTTTCTCCACGAGGTGATGATCAACGGGTTTAGCAACATGTACTCGCAGGACGACGACGGGGTCCCCTTCACGAACAGTCTCTACTACGCAGACCAGGAGCGGCTGATGCAGGCGATGAGCCACCATAGTGATATTTACGGCGTGAAGCTACCGAATGAGGCTCTGTCGGGGCAGTTAATTGTTTCGCGGTTGTTCTTGGGGAAATGCGTGTCGGAGATCGGCGGAACACGAGATAACAGCAATGAGAAGAATGATACGAACAGTAATAATGAAGACTCTGAGAAGAAATGTAATGAAACTCTCTTCATGAAGAGCGACCCCCGTCGCTGCTCACGGTGCCACTACGGAAATGATGTGTTTTCTATTTACAGATCTACTTCATACGACCCGTCAGTAAAAGTGTGGCACATGTTTGACAAGGCGTTGCTTCTGCCGGAATATGTGATTGACTTTACATACATGACAAAGTCGTACATCTCCATCAATCCCTCCTTGTATCCAAACGGCTGCAGGAGTAGTAGTAGTAGTAACAGTAATAATCACACCAGCAATGGCAACAGTGATCAGGGCGAATTTTCCATACACGCAGTCACGGAGAAAATTGTACGGGATGGGATGGTGGAACACATAAACGATATAAAGGCTGTGTGTTATTCGTTATTTTCTTTCCTGCAGTGGTTACGTACAAATATTTTTCATATGTTTGTGAGTGAGGAGATCGAAAATCTGATAAAAGAGATAAATATATATAAAAGTAAGAAGAAAATGCTCTCGTCTATTCTCCCCTCCTTGTCGGCGTCGTCTCAGCAGTATATGAGTGGTTCTCTTTCACACGATATAGTAGAGAACTACAGACAGCACGTATGTAATTCTTCTTCATCATCGTCATCATCTAGTTGCAATGAAGACTCTGCGTTGATCACTTGTTATCTGTGTAACGGACATATTTCTTCTATTCCGGCCACATTCTCCACGTCTCTATGGCTTTCATTAAAATATCTCTTCTTACATAATAACCAACTCTCTTCCATATCGTGGGAGGCGCTGTCTGTATGCACTCCCTTATTGGAGATTCTAGACGTCAGCTGTAATAAACTGAGAAGAATAAAAGTGACGAAGACGAAAAAAAATGCCGTTATTTTCCCACATCTTCATACCCTATACATAAACGGCAATAAATTTTTCTTACTGGAGGACTTATACGTTCTGCATAATAATATTTCATCCCTGACGACGTTATGCATACATCATAATCCATGGATGAGGAACAGGAAAATAGAGATCTATTGTTTTTCCTTGTTTCCTTTGTTACAGTACTTGAACGGGATCTCCATCTCAAGACATTCGTATTTGTTGTTTTATCAGAAACGTACTTTTCTTTTCAATCAGAGATTATTGCTTTATGTAATCTCTGAGGAGAGGAAACGTTCTATGGAAAATACACTCGGACTGTTTATGGGCGGTAACAAGACTGGAACGACCACGAGCACGAGTAGTACTACTAGTACTACTACGACGAGTACTCTGAGTGGCTCTGATAGTAATGGCGCCAGTGGTTACATGACTTTTATGGATCCATTCAAAATTCGTTCATATGAGCAAGTATTTGTAGAACTTATGGATAAAACAGAGGAAGAGCGTTCGTCTCTCGTACCTGGGAAAAAAGAGCAATCATCGGCATCACTGTCGTCGTCGTCTTTTAAGAGTGTACGTGCGTTTTGTTTTCGCTTTAGTCTCACGCGTGACATCTCTTGGATCTCCTTTTTACTGCAGCTGCGCCACTTGTCCCTTCAGTCACACGCCATTGAGGATTTGTCTCCGCTGGCGGAGTTGCGTCACTTGAAGACACTGAACGTCAGTGATAATGTGATAAAGACCGCGAAGCCTTTGAGTGGGATGAAACTATTGTCTCTGGACATCTCACAGAATATGCTGACGGGGACGGAGGGAATCGAGGAGCTCTCTGAGTTGCGTTTTCTCTGTATGGGCGAGAATAATATTTCTAATGTATCGGCATTGCAGAACTGCGTGTGTTTAGAGGGACTTTATTTTGCGAAGAATAGGATCGCTGATGTGAGGAATTTGTATCCCTTGCATCGCCTGCCGAACCTGGTATCTATGGATGCAGCTAGGAATCCGTGCAGTGGCCAGTATGAGGAGGAGCAGCAGGAGGAAGAGAAGGATCAAGAAGACGAAGAAAAGGAAGAAAAAGAAAAACAGGAGAAAGAAAAGCAGCAAAAGCAAGCATCGCTGCCAAAACAGCGGTCACCACGGCAGGAGCAGGTGCAGCACCAGGAGTACAGAAACTACATCATTTACAACCTCCCGAAACTTAAAGTGTTGGATGGAGTGCCTGTGGGGGAGGCGGACCACCAGCGCGCCAAGGACGTGTTTGCGGGTCGCATAAACTCCGAGTTGCTCGTTGATCGCGCGGGTGCATCCAGTCAGTGGGGAACCGTGCAGGAGATGGATCTGTCGCACTGCGGCCTGCGGGAGGTGGCGATGATGGAGCCCTTTGCCCACCTGAAGATACTCCACCTGCAGCACAACTCTCTTGTCTCCATTGACGGGCTAAAGTCACTGCACACTCTCGTCGCGCTGAATCTCTCAAACAATCGACTCGGGCAGTGTCCTTTGGGTGACACGCTGCAGCACCTGGAGCACCTGCGTTCCCTCTCTCTGGAGAACAATCACATTGTCGACATCTCTGTGCTTAAGCTCACGCTGCCGAAGCTAAAGTTCTTGAACTTGAAGGGGAATGAGATTACGTCTGTCGATCAAGGCTTGCAGGGACTCACGGATCTGCGTGAACTTCTGCTTGGCAACAACAAACTGCGGTCACTTGGGCCGGAATGCTTCGCTAACAACCTGCAGCTTACAGACATCTCCGCGGAAGAAAATTACATCCGCTCCACTGAAGGTCTCCAGCCGCTTATCCGCCTCGTGTCAATCAGCCTTGGCTCCAACCGCCTCAGCGACCTGCGCCTGCTCCTCAACGACCTCCGCAATGCATCTTTGCTCGCAAACGCGACGTTTCTCGGCAACGCCGTTGCCCGCAAGACGCCTTACCGCTCGCAGACGATTGCCGCGCTGCCGTCGCTGTCGGTGCTTGACAACAAAGAAGTGACGGATGAGGAGCGTGACAAGGCGGAGGTCGTGCGGGCGGCGGAGCTCACAACGCCCCACAACGTCGTGCTCGATCCCTCTTTTTCTCTCGATGCCGTCGGCGGGGTGCGGATGAACGGGGCGGCGGTGCCACCTCGTGCCCTCTCGCAGCAACAGCAGCAGACATCGCGGTTTCCCGTGCCCGGCAACCCGCGGCTGCAGCTTCCGTCGTACAAGAACGCAAGGGCGATGCCGCAGATACGCGACGGCGTGAGCAAGGGCATCGTGCCGCGCCTGCACAGTGACCCATGATGAGATGTGCATTCGAATGTGTCCCACACCCTTCTAAGTGAGTTGTTTCATGCAATAAGGAGGTGGGGTGAGGAGAATATAGCAAAGCAGAGGAACTAACAACATGAAGAGGGAGAGAGAGGAATGTTTTGTTTGTTTTTGTCTTTGTACTTGTATGTTTTATATGTATAGCCATTTTTTGCGGCTCTCCAAGAGCCAAGCAGACCAACCGAAGATGGGAAAAAAAAGAAAATCATAATGATAATTATATTGTTGGCAGTCATACATGTGTATTTTCCATTTGTATGTGCTTTATTGACACAACAAAACAAAAAAAAACGTGTAGAATTTATTTTGTTGTGAGATACGAACCTTCCATACTACCTTCTCCTCCTTACTTTGTTCATTTCTTTTGTTGTTGTTGTTGCTATTTTTTGGTGCTTTGCTTTGTGCATGCCTTCCTCCGAATAAGAGGAAGCGGCACGACGACCGTCACTACCGTCGCGCACAGCGTGTTCCATTGAGTATTGACATGTTCTCCACACCTCCACTCAACAGTAACACTCTGCGGGTGATACTTCCGGCGGCACGGCTGCACGTCCTTCCGGACCGACAAGGATAAAACTTTGCCCAAGCTCGACGCGGCTGGTCCTGGTGCTTTGCGATGCCGTAGCCATATAAAGTGCCTGTCCTCTACCAGTTTCAAAGTGGAGTGCAGGCGCTTGGCTTCCCCCGAATAAACGGGGCACTGGGCCTTTGCACCACGATGAGGTGGCAGGCATAGCCAAGGCTCTTTCGTTGTTTTCCTCCATATCTCCTAACAACAGCAACACAAAAACTAAGTGACATCGTCATTAAGGAGTGATTTACGATAAGGATGGAGGTGTCTTTGCTTCTATATTTGTCATTAGTTCTACAATATAACTTATATTTTACACACGCCCTTCTTTCTTTTCTTTCTTTTTTCCACTCAAAGTACAACATCCACCATTTGGGGTTATTGATAAGTAAGGCTACCACCACCACCACCATTACCACCTGCAGTCAGAAGTACACAAAGACAACATTACTTTTATTATTTATTTTTAGATTTCTGTGTGTGTGTGTGGCGTTTGTTCCAATTTACTTTTCGCAATGGACAAGGCGAAAACGTTGGAGGTACTCCGTGGCATGAAGTTCATGCAGCGGAAAGAAGAGAAAAAGCGGCGAGAACTTTTTGAGCTGGACCAAGAGAAACAGTTGGAGGAACAACTGAAGGCGGCGTCTAATGCGTGTGGTGAGGAGGCTGCGGTGACGACGATGTCCCTTGGTCAATCTCACTTGACTAGAAGCAGGAGGAACACCGCAACAATTCTCTACGACACGGGCTTCCCACGGGAGTCGTACACTCTCGCTCGGCGCTCCTTTGTACACAAGGCTAGCCCATCTGAAAATGTTTCTGCTGCAGGCGCCATCAATAGTGGTGGAGAGCATGACCGGAAGGTAAAACATGCAAAGAAGGAAACTCGTGAGGACAAAATGTCTGCGGGAGACAACGACTCTGTGAATAGCGCCGATGATGATAAAGATAGCGATGGTGGTGATTATTATCATGTTGCGGACGACCCGACGGCAGTCTCTGGTAGCAATAGTGGCAACCGTTTCTGCGTCAACTCACGGGCCCCTGTATTGCCGAAAGGTTTGGTGAAACAGATGAATGCGGAGAGCCGAAAAAAGCGGCGGCGTCAAGAGGAGGAAAGAGATGGGATGTAAGATCCACTGCAGTGGCAGCGGTAGTGGGAAGGGGAGGAGTATGTTCATGTATTCCAAACACTCACATGCACACATACAAATATGTTGAAGTGTTATTTCTCCCACTGTTACAATGCACTTATAATGGTGGAATTGTGAACCTATGACGATACGCTTAAATGGACATATATATATATATATATATATATATATATATATATAATAACACATCCGCAAACCCTTTTTCTTCGGTTAATGTGCATACAGTGAAAGGTTTTAATGCATCCAAACCACAATGGTGAAAAATTCTCTCTGTGTGGATATATTTTTATCTCAGCTTCGCTCTTTCTTTCTCTCCTTTCTTTTTTTTTCAAGGAAAGGCTGATCCTTTGTAAGTGTAACCATCCATGTCAGACCAACAGCTACCGCAACCAAAGCAGCAGCAGCGCCCCACCACCGCCGCCATAAAGACTGAGGTGACGGCGGAGGACAACTTCACGGCGATGCGGCATGCCGCGATGTCGATGTTCAAGCAGCGCACGAAGGACCTCACGATGGTCTCCTCCCTCACCGCGGAGGCGGCGGAGGTGGAGCAGCTCAATGCGGAGGTGCAGGCGGCGATCCACCGGCTGCAGGAGCGGAAGGCGGCGGTGGAGGCGAACATTGAGACGGAGGAGCGCCGCGTGCGGGAGCGGGAGGGACAACTGCGGGCGGTGCACGCGGCCCTCGCGCAGATGACGGAGGACCACGGTGTCTTCGCCGGCGTGCGCCGCTCCTCGGAGAAGGTCGCCACCGCGCTGCACCACTTCGTCGCGCAGTACACCGCGAAGGGCGGGGAGGCCGCGCGGCTGCTCGACCGCTCGCACGAAAGGACGCAGGCGAAGTCCCCAAATGAGTGGCGGGTGGCGACGAACGACCTGCGAAGGCGGCAGGCGGTACTCGAGGAGCACGTGAAGCACATCGAGAAGCACCAGACCGTTCCTTTTGGGTTTAATGATATGTTGCTGGAATGGTCGCACGGCGTGTGGAAACAGCAGCCGGAATGCATGCCCGCACTTCACATATGTGAGAAACTCCTTTGCTATGACGCTGCAGGTATAATTCATGGACTTCTCATGCCGCCTCCTGTGCAGGCTGGTGAGACCAAGGGAATGGTCGAGTGTGAAGCGTATGTCGACGCATGTATTCATTACCTTAATGCTATTGCTAATATTGGGACAAGCATAAAAAAGGACGGTGAAAACGTGGGACTCTGCTGCTCTGTTATTTTGCCTGAGCGAGCGGAAGAAATACGTTCACGTTGGAACCTTGTTTCCAAGTTACGAGCCTCCTTGCAAGAAATAATTGCAGCGTCAAAAGACATTTCCACAAACGTGGAGGAACAGCTCACATTGGCAAAACTGCTCTCAGAGCGTATTGCCATTTTGGATTCAAAGCTTGGAGAAGCTCACTCCAATATAGAAGAAAACTCCATCACAGTACAGAGGGAGGAAGAAATGCATAAAAATTTGGTGTCCTCTTGGCACAAGACACTCCACACAGGTATTGTACACATGCAGTGTGAGATCGCACACCAATTCACTGTGGAGAGTAAAGAAAAGGAGATGGCAGAACAAAAGGCCGAGCTGGAGGTCAAAACAAGGGAGATGGAAGCAATGTGGAATTCTCTTCACAGTGATATCATGCAGATTCAAACCGCACTCCTTCTGGAGGAGCAGGAAAAGGCAGAGGCGCTCTGTTGCCTAAAGTCTCTCAGTGAAGATGACAAAAAAAGGCAGCTGTACGCAGATACACTTTCTGAAACCTGCACAATGTTGGAGAGTGAATTGAGACAGGAGTGCGATGAGATGGATCGAGGTGCCCTCTCCGTCATAAATGGCTCTTTGCAAATGCTGTCGATGATAACAGAAGAAGGGAAAAATGAGAAGAGTGACGGTGGCGATGCTGACGGTGAGGCGGAGATGGATCCTTCTCAAGCTACCGCAATAAATGATTTTCTTCAGAAACTCCTTCAGTGCGGAGAGAAGACACGGACAAGGAATGAGAACAATAATAATACTGATAACAATGAAGAGGAAGAGGAGGAACATTTGGAGAAAACTGGCCTGAGTGTCTTGATGACATCAACCGGCCTGGAGGATGGCCTACTGCGATGTGTTTCCCGGTGCCTAAAGGCCTTTCAGCAACAAGTCGATCACGAAGTGGAGTCGCACCACCGATGGAAGCAAAGCGTAAATGAAGAACTTCTTATCCTTGCGGCCAAGTGAGGCGAGTTAGCCTTGTTTTTTGTTTGTTTGTTTTCTTGCTTTTTATTATTAATTTTTACCTCTTCTCGCTATTCTATTTTTATGGCTTTACTGGACTCTTCTCATTTTGTTTTTGTTTTTTTCTTTTGTTGGGACTCGTGGCACTTCACAGTTGCGCTGGCGGTGGCTGCAGAGTCACAGACCGTCCATGCACAGACACTAAACATAAAACCTCACATATTTGTGTATATGCTCACCCCCTTTCTCTCTCTCTCTCTCTCTTTCTCCCTCACTATGTGTGCGTGTGTTTGTCTGTCTCTACAACATCTTTTTTTTTTTGAATTCAAACGTTACGGTTATTTAGTTTTTTTTTCTGCTTTTTTTTCTTTTGCTTTTGTTTTCTGTCTCCATTTGTGTGTGGTTTATTAGCCTGTCATACGCACATAAGCAGAATTACTATATACACATCCAGTTGCGATTTCCAGAATCTCTGAGGAAACGACACATCCGGAGAAAAAGACAAGGCCAAAGTAAATCCTCTTTCGCTCTCTCTCTCTGTGTGCGTGGAACAGACATATACATACAAGAAAAAAGAAAACAAGAAAAAAAACAAGCACACTAAAAGGAATGAAGCGACCGTCTTACCGTGCGCTCGTGCTGTTTCTGTTGGTCCTTCCCATCCTTCTTGGGGCACTGACTCTTATTCCAGGTCATGCAGAGGCCAGTCTTTTCAGCAAGGGGGACAGCAATGACCTGTACGCACGTCTCGGTGTGAGTCGAGGAGCCACCAAGGATGAGATCAAAAAAGCCTTCCGTAAGACAACTCGTGAGCACCATCCCGATTTACAGGAGACACCCGAGGCAAAGGAGGCAGCCAAAGAATACATGGTGAAGGTACTGCAGGCGTATGAGGTTCTATCGGATGATATTCAGCGAGAGGACTATGACAGGTATGGAAAGATTCCTGGAGAACAAGTGAACACGGCGGGTTTTACGGCAGAGGAAATATTCCAATACTTTCATCAGCAGTCGCCGATTCTCTCCAAAACTCGGCAGTTGGAATCACTGACATTATTACAACGGATACTTTCGTTCCGTGGGAATCGTCTGTTCTTACTACAAGTGTACGACGACGCATGCACGTCATGTCGTTGGTTTGCGTCCACGTGGGATGGTTTGACGGAGTCTAATCTTGTGGATGGAGGTATTCTTGAAATGTTCCGCATCGATGCATACTCATCAGAAGCTTCTCTCTTGCTGAATGCTTTGAATGTATCGTATAAAGGAGAAATACAAATATTTGCCATCGTTGACGGGAAAGTGTGGACAATGCCCTATCTGAGGAGCATAGTGAGTTCACGGAATGAGCGTAATGCCTTTACATCACTCTTGGATTTTGTTATGAGTTTTTTTTATGACAAATATTTGGAGGTAAGTGTATTCACAAGGGAGAATAACACACAAGCAGTGCTGGAGTGGTTACAAGAAGATCGTGATGATTCAAGTGGCATACGCGTTCTGTTGCCACCATTGAGAGGGGAGTCTATTGGACTTGCACTATCGTATGTGTATGAAGATGTGATTGTCGTTCGCTCAGCCCCGCGCGAAGTGCTGTTGGATATTGTGGAGAATTACTGTGGGCAGAAGATTGAAGTGCGGGCGCGTGGTGGGGAAACTATCGATATGCCCGAATTTATTGTGGTCTCTTTGCACCAGCTGCCTCTGTTGAGTAAAAAGACGACGGCGGCAGCCACCTCTGTGGAAAACTCACATGTCGTGGGTAACTGCACAGGAGTTCATGTTGGAGCCACCGCGGCGCTTACATATCGTAAAGCGAATTCTTTTTTGAAGGAGTCATTACCCGAGCGTTATCCTGGCATGGAAAACATAACGCATGTTACCAGTATGTCTTTTTATGAACTATGCCAGCAGCACTGTCTGCTATGGCTACGCAAAAACTGTAGGGAACCACCGAGTGATGCGTGGGAAAAAACTCTGAGAGCAAACTACAAGCCATTTGCTGTGGGTTACATTTGCTTGGATAGTGAGCATACACTGTGGGATGTCTTACCAACATGGGCACAGGAAGGACTTGTGGCCATCGTGGATGGCAATGAGAATACATTACATGCTGTTTCCTCTAAGCCTGAAGCAAGTCAAATTGCTCAGGCCTTATCCCGTTTGCTTTTGGGGGGCGACGAGGAGGAGGAGGAGAGATCGATTCCTCTTGAGGCTCCCCTCTCACATCTCTTGCAATCACACCCATTTTATATCTCAACTATGCAGTACATGTACATTACCTTCCGGTGGATTTATAGTTTTGTGCAGCCGTACGTCTCTAATACATATCCGGTGTTCATGATGTTTATTATGCATAAGATTTTAAACCGGTTTGGTATTCTTGGTAATAACAATAGCAGTTACGATAATAATGGTGGTGGCCAAGGAGCCACGAAATCCGCCACAAAACCTACAGGTATGAATACAAAGACAAAGGTTGGGGAGGCGGGCCACGGCAATCCAGATAATAGGAATAAAAAGGAAAGTGAAATTCGTCCCTATTCTGCAGCAGATTTAGAATCTGCGAAGGATGGAAGAGGATTTCTTCTTCTTTTTTTCCAGAGTGACGACACGAAGACAGTGACCGTCCCATCTCTTGCTAAAGATCATCGATTTAGGCTTCGCATTGCATCACCAAAAGACCCAAAATGGGCGTTGTGGTTATCTGAGCAGCAAAAACAACCACAGGGAGAGGAAAGAGATGCTGCAAATAACGAAAATGCTGCAACCGGTGGAGAAAAAGAATTAACTGTGGTTGCTATTCGAGAGGGAAGAATGATGGCGACAGTAAAACCCCCACATGTACCTATGGAATCATGGTTATGTGATATTCTTGATGGCACCACCTCGGTGAAAACACCTCTTCCCTAATGAATGAGTGTATATTCATACATACATACATATTTCTCTGAGAGGATTGTATGGGGTTTTTTATAAACATTTAGCAATGGCAATACATTACCGTGGGAAATATTTTCCTTCTTTTCTGTAAGTATTTCTCCATATATATCTTCCTGCGGATACATACTTTTTGTTTTCGGGTTTTTGTTGTATCTAGGTGTGTTCCCTGCTATTGTATTCCTTGTACCTTGCTTTTATTTTTCTGTTTCATTTTTCCTTTTTACTTCTTCTTCTTCTTGTGTGATGAAAGGGGGAATAAACAAGGGAGTAATAGAGTCATGCATCTCTCGCGTAGCAGCGCAGCTGTCATCTACGCCCACGCGGATGATGCAAAACGTGCACCGGTGAAGCTGCAGCCAATTGAAAGCTCCCATTTGTACAAGAGTGGGCGTGAGGCGGAGCTTCTTGCCTATCGCTCCGCCTGCCGCGCCATTTGCATGCACAGTGGCAAGCAGCTTACCAAAGGGCAGCGACGCATTTTAGAAGATCTCGCGGAGCAGTGGTGCGTTTCCCCGCAGCGGGCGGCGGCCGAACTGCAGGCGGCGCTGGAGGACCCGTTAGTGACATCCGTCGCCGCCTCGGGCGTGTTGAGGCGGCGCGAAGAATTCTTCGACGGCGTGGCCGACGTGCCGCTCGAGGCCCTCAGCGAGGCGGTGGTCGCACGTGATGACGGTGCCTCGCTTTACGCGCCGCCGCGGAAAGTTCAGCGGACGGAGGTGGCGTCGACAGACGCACCGACTGCACTGCGTCGCGTGGCACCAGCAAAGAGCTCTCAGACCGCGCTTCATAAAATTGTGGTCAAAGTTGGACAGGAGGTAACAGCAATAAGCAACAGAATGCTCGCTGCAGTATCTGCGGCTGATAGGGAAAGGTGCAAGCAGGAGCTGCTAGCAAGGCGGGAGCATTTACACCAAATGCTGAGAGAGGCAGATGGCAATTTGACAGATGTATCAAGAATTTCCAGTACAAATCCCTCTGAGCATGGCTTCTAAACTGTGCTCTTTTTCTTCTTACCACCTACCGCACGACGAGAAAAAAAAATGGGCATTGAGGGGGAAGGGGGCTCCTTATTTGTAAATCTTCCACGGCATAGAACAAAAATCCTGAAGTAAAAAAAAAAGCCGAATATCGGCGTTTCGGGGATATTAATCTGTTGGATTTGATGACCCCGTGATCTATATCTATCTATATCTATATCTATATATATATAAGGATACATGTGCGGGGTCATCCACGTTTTTTTGTGTTTTGGTTTCACGTAGGGTGAAGACTTGCCTTTGTTTTCACGTATAAGTTCTTATTTCGATTGGCTCCTTTTTTGTCTTTGTTTTGCTCTTCCTCTTGCCGGAGTAACGTGTGGGTGTGTTTGGGTATGCCTTCCATCCTTTTATTTGTTGCTCTTTTTTTTATTTTTTAGAAGTGTTCATTAATAATACATATCTCCGTCTTTTATGCTTTCTTCTTTGACCTTCCTTTGTTGGTTGGTCAGTGGTAAGACGTCTGATATAAAAGAGATTGATGCTGTGCTCCCTCTTATTCCTTGAAGGGGAGAGTTATTAGAAATGCGATGCTGTCTCCGTGTGTTCTCGCCCATTTCAGCGCGGTGCCGACAGAAACAGTACCACGGCATGCGTGCCGCCGCGCAGTGTGTCTCGCCGCTGGTGGCCGATGCATCTTTGTCCGTCCCCTCTTCGCCGTTGGGGGTGCGGCGCAAAGAGTTGGCATGCGCCTTACTAGGCATCCCACCGTCGCTGGAACATGAAGGGCCGCTCGCTTGTAATCATTTGAGCGCCTTTGCCACCGTCCATGAAGGGGAGTTGCTGCAGATGTTATCCGAAAGACTTTCAGACGTCCTGCATGCTCCACCCACGTCCCACGTGGCAGAGATGTGGTCTCCCTCGTTGCAGGGGACGTACGTGCGAGCGCTGCTGCAGGCGCGTGCGGCCGCGAGTGGCGTGCCGAGACCACAACGGCTGGAGGCGGGAATGGCGGCCCATCGTGTGCTTAGTAATGCGGCATCATGTGATGTATCCTCATTTATCTCCAGCCGTCGGTCCGAAGGAGAAACAGTGGAAGGAGTAGTAGAAGCAGGAGTAGGAGTAGGGAATGCCGCTGCCACGCGTTGGTGTGAACTCATTGATGCATACACGTTGATGCTGCCTGACCGCTCTCCGCTCCACGAGTTGGAGAATCTACCGCAAGAGATTGGCATTGGTGAACTCCTGTCGGTGCTGCTCCCACAGCTGAATGATGATGGGAGTGGTGGAAAAGACATTAACACAATAATAGATGTCGGTGGGGGCAACGGGTTTCTTGCAGCTCAACTCGCTGAGAGATTTCACTGCGAAGCACTCGTTGTGGATCCCTTTACGCCAAAGCACGCCATTGACAACGATGACTTTCCCCATTGGGGGGAATCATCATCAAGGCAACGCCCGCGTCTGCCGCGCCTCTCCCCACTTCGCCGCATCCCTCAGCGGGTGGCGGAAGTAGACTGGGAAAGATCATCGCTGAACTTTGATCATTGCGCGATGATTGCGAAACATCTCTGTGGCACGGCTGTCGATACATGTCTACAGCATCTACAGGCCATTGATAGACTACCACGAGTCGTGGTGATTGTTCCATGCTGTTTCAACAAGGGGAAGTTTGATGACTACTGCAACCCCGCATACATCAGCAGCCTCACCGGGGTTACAACGGAGATGGCGTGGAGCCGATGGACAAAACTCACCGATTGGAATCGCTCGAGTTATCAGCAGTCCTCCACGGCATGTCATCATAGTCATTTGATGAAGGCTGAGGGGCATGGGAAAAAGAAAAAATTGCATCAGTTTTTGCCGTGCATGGATGACATTGCCTTCACGGCGGAGGCAATTATTAACTATGGACGCGTCCTCTGGTTACGTCAGCATGGCTACAAGACCGTCACAGTTTCATACGTTCCTCGTTGTGTCACACCAAAAAATCGCGCCATTGTCGCCGTTCGTGATATTGAAATGAAACATACAGGAAGAGATTCTTATAATAAGTTGTAAACCCTTTACCATATATATATATATATAAGGAGAGAAAGAGGGAGAGAAAAAAAAATCGGGTACTAATAGTGTGGAGGCATGTATGTTATTTATCATTAGCAATGCTCCTCTGCTTCTAACTCCAGATATCACAAAACAATGTGTACTTTTTACCCAACCTAACTCTTATTATTATTGTTTTGAATAAAAAAAAGGGTGAAAGGAAAAAGGGAAAAAGAAAAAAACACTGTGGAATTACTGTGAATAAGAACAACGTATGCATATATAGAAAGGGAAAAAAAGGGCCAACTAATATACATGCGCCGCAACATCGCACAAAGACGCTTCAAAATGGAGAAATTGATCTTCATAGTTGTGATGATTGTGTTTTGTTTGTTTCTCGTAAAGGTCCTACCAGATGGCCTAGGCGTAGCAACGTCGGAATGCTGTAGAGATGAACCACCACGTAACATTCGCTTTTCTTTACCCACTGAAGATAAATCAGCTGGGCGCCAGTACCGGATCTTTATCTTCACGTACGGAAGACCGGATGGCCTGAGGGAGACACTGAAGTCTGTATTGAGCAGCGACTATTCAAAGGCGGCTGCCGACTCCGTCGACTTGGAGGTGTTTGTGGACTTCAGGCGGAACAACGACAAGGAAATGAAGAGAAATCAGGCTGCTATCATCAAGATACTGGATGGCATCACGTGGTCCTACGGACGGTACAAGATACACCGACGACTGGTGAACGTGGGGCTCCGATATTCAATCATGGAGGCATGGCAACCCATCAGCGAACGTGAGGTGGCCGCGTTCTTTGAGGACGATGTTGTGGTGTCGCCGTACTGGTTCTCCTGGCTCCATGACGCACTTGAAAAGTACACTCAACTTGGACCCAATAATTCTCTGGTGGCCGATCCGCGTCTCCTTGGATTCTCCCTGTTTCGAAACATTTTTGATGAGATAACACAGAGAAAAGTGACTGTACATAACGGTAACAACCCATTCATTCTTCAGCAACCGTGCAGCTGGGGGGCCGCTTACCTTGCAAAGCCTTGGTGGAGATTTCGAGACTTTTTTGAGGCTGAGAAGAAGGATCCGATTGTGAATATTGTGGGAGCTAAAAAGCAACCTACAAGTAATGGCTGGGATTACGCAACCTCGTGGAAGAAGTACCTGATTTATTACATGTATTGGAACGGTTTGTATATGATATATCCAAATTTACCCAATAATATGGTGCTCTCTACGAGTCGGATGCTCAAAGGGGAACATCGTACACCGCCAAAACGATTATTTTGTCTGCCCGTGGTACAGAAGGAGCATCTCGAGAATGAGGCAGTGGAGATGTCGCTGAAAAGCCTACCGGACTTGGATAAGTTGAAGATCTTCAGCCTGATGTATGATGAAGTCCAAACCTTGGAAGCCCTTCTTCCAAAACCTATCTACAAACAGTGACCTTAACACGCATTGTAACGTAGAAGATTTTTTCCTATTTTACCCCCCCCCTCTTTTTTCGTTGGCGTTGGCGTTGTTACTGTTAGTGTTTATTCGTTTATTTATTATTATTATTAGTTTTTTTCTTTCCCGTTTGTTTCCGTTTCAAACGGTTCTAATATGGACAGAAAGAACACGTGGGGTGTTTGCTTCTGTAGCAGAGAGAGAGAGAAAGTGAAAGAAAGTGGGAGAGATAAACAGAGGGAGAGAGAGAAAAACAAAAACAAACAAGATAGTGGGTTTCCGATAGACAGAGTAACCCGAGGAGAATGGCGCTAGTAGAGCCCCTAGTGGGGTATCTGCTGTCGAAGTACGCCGACACCGTCACGGAGGGACTGCAGAGGATTCGCAATTCCGCGTTGACTGATGCGGCGTTTACATCGGCCTTCCTGCTGCATCCGCAAGGCTTCTCCGCGCTGCAGGAGGTCGTGCAGCGGAGGGATTTGTGTGCTCTTGCGCTGCAGACAGTTACGCAGTTGGTGGAGTCGTGCGAGGACGCGGGGGTGCGGTCGAGTGCGATGCGAGAGATGTGCCGCGGGAAGTCTTTTTGGGTGCTGCGAAGAGGGCTCGCGACTCTCTCCGATGCAATGTTGCCTGCCACCATGGCCACGCTGCAGTTTCTTGCGGTGGTTGCAAAGTACCTCCCAAAGATGGTTCTTTCGCGGTTTGGGAACACTGTGCCAATTCATTTGTCCTGTTTCCGACTTCAGCTGCCGTATTCACAGAGGCGTGTTAGAATTGCAAGGGTGCAGTTTCTTATCAACCTCGTTGTCTCTCCACATGCCAACACAGTTGAGATTGTGGTTTGTGCGCATGGGTACCTCACGCATCTCTTAGAGGACGCAGCTGAACTGTTGCAAGAAGGAACTGAAGCGGGTCTCACTATTGCCCAGGCCGCCCTTCGTGTATTTGGCGAACACTTCATGGAGGGACGCATTTCGGCAGCGGAAAAGAAATCTGTTTTGTTGGCGCAGAAGAACATCATTCGCCTGCTTGTCAAAGCCCTTGATCATCCGCTAGTGTCTGAATATGCTTCTAACATTTTGTGCAGAATGGTGGTGGAGTTGGTAGATTCTCCGTGCGACTATCAAGTGATGCGTCTCAATGCAGAGGACAGAGGGATGCCGAATTATTTGCTCTTCTTCATTCTGCGGCAGTTACACCCAAAGAGTTCTCCAGCATCCGCCCGTCTGGCGATATTTATTCTTCATCAGGCACCAGACTTGATTCGACCTTTTTTTACTCGTGTCTCTGGCCATCTCAGCGATGACGGTGACACGGCAAGAATTTCCTCCACAATGTCCGCGGTGGCTACATTGAATATTATGACACGCGCTATGCTGACGCCTATTCCGTACCACTTGGCCGCCGGTAAAGCGAAACTGGAGACTGTAGAAGCCAAGGCAACCACGTTCTTCTCTATGAACTTCGAACACGTGGCGGGGGAGGTGTGCCCCTCATGGGTCGCCGAGTATGTGCATCGCCTCATCATTGGATCCAATGATCTGCTGATGCTTTCATTTGCCATGCAACTGACATACGCCATACTCACACGGGCGAAGGCCATTCAGCGTCTTGTGGCGAAGCTGCAGGATGTGGATTCCGATGATGGTGGGGGTGGAGTTAACCGTCAGGACTGGGAAACATTCAATGTGAAGATTCAGACTGCATTGTTGAAGGCAATTCCTCGTCGGGAAGAGTTTTGGCACCGAATGACACAACAACTACACCCAATGATGATCGCAATGTCAAATTCTAAAGGGGAGACGCCGAAAGAGAATTCAGCAGAAAAAATCATCTTTCTCTCTCAGCACATGTTTCTTCTTATGGAATTATACGGAGAGGTGTTTCACCTGCGAATGTCGTGGCTTAGTGCAGTTCCGTCCTTTCTTCCAACGTTCCGTGCCTGTGCTCAGCCCATTGAAGATGCCTTGCGTCGCGGTGAGGGTGCGGTGACCACATGGCCGGCAAACAGCATCTCCGCACTCTGCTCCCTCCTCGTCTCCGCCCTCTCACAGGGCGTCTCCATGACGAAACTGCATCACGTCACGATGAGCAGCACGAAGAGGGGCGTGCTGGAATGGCCGCTGCTGCTGAGTGTGATGCTGTGGGCTGTGAAGCACCGCGATGCATCGGACGAGGAGGGGCAGTTAGCGTGGGCCTGGGTGGCGCGGCTGATGCAGTGGACAGTGCACAGCGTGACGGTGCGCTTTGTGTGTGAGTTGGAGGAGGCGTTCTTGTGGCTGACGGCGATGGACGAGGCAACACTTCCGTGTTTTGTGCATCTCATTAATTATTTGTTGCAGCGGAGTCTTTCAAAGGTCGCCGACCGCATTGCACAAGAACTAATGCAGGGAGACACTGGAATCATTGTATGCGCCGCCCAGGCATTTGTGGCTAAAGGCGAAGAGAAATCGACACAAAGTAATAATAACGATAATAATAATAATAATAATAATAATAATAATATTACTGCTGCGATTTCCATGAAGGGTGAGGAGGGAAAGCAGCAGTCAAACAAAGGGAAGAAAAGCTCACGGAATTCCAATAACAAGAACAAGAGGGAGGATGAGGCACCTGGGGGTAGTGGTGAAAGGGATCTATGGACATGTGACTTGCAGGAACATTTGGCGCTGTTTAAGAAAGTTACGGAGCGCGTTGCGTGCGAGTGGCCCGATCGCTGCCGCCGCATGAGGGACGCACTGCCGGCTGTGTTCAACACCGCGTGCAGTACTCAGTCCGGCAAGCGGCGCATTGCACTCACGCTGCTGCAGGCGGAGAAGGACCACCGCGCGGTGCGGCCGATTTACGACCAACTTCTCGAGTTCTGCAGAACACTGCGGCCGCCGATGCCGACAGCCGACACCGAGGAGGAGATGGCGCTACTCTCCATTGTGCGGGGTGGAAATGTAAGGGAGCTTCCGCGGTATTTTGGCGGTGAGAAGAATGTTGCTTCTCCGTCTGTGTGGTGCAGATATCCGACAGTGGGATGGGAACTGGCAGGACTGCTTCTACGACGCCTCAATGAACTCAGTGAGATGCTCAATACTAATACTAATAATAATAAGTGGGAAAATGTGGGTGATATGTATTGTAGTCTTCTTGTCTGTAGTCAATCCTTGTTAAGCAGTGTTGCAGATGATGCGGGTGCTATAACGCACGTTTTACTTGACCGTAGTCTCAATGAAGGAAACACTGTGGGATTTTTTATGTTTCTCTTGGCAGCCACTCGGTTATTGTTGCATGGACAAGCACGGCAGCGTTCATCATCTTCATTATTACTACTACCATCAGGATTTCCCACGCCGATAGTTTTGGATAAGGAGACCATGAAGAATCTCTCAACTCTTCTTTTGGGCACATACTCAGGAACAATATCTACAACAGATCGCATACGGTACACCACACTCCTTTCACTGTCGTACCTGCAACGAGGACAAGAAGAAAAAGAAGAGACGCTGAGAGATGGTCCCGGTGGAAGAGAAGCAAAAGTAACATCGCCGTGTGTGCGGTGTGGGGAGGATGCAAACACTTGTGAGCACGACGAGTCGTCTCCAATAGAAGAACCGGAAAGGCAAAATAAAACTTTTCATGTCTTTAGTGGTGTGTTCGTGCCGTCTTTCATAATGGACCACCGCTTCCTCATCATGAATCACCAGAGTACACCTCACATCGCACCAGAGGTTGACATGTTGTCTCTCCTTGTCGACATGTGGACAGACGAGGAGGTGGCGGAAGCAGCGTTCCAGTGCCCTGGACGTCTTCACAACACAATTCTCGTGAATGCAAAGTTTGATGCCGGTTGGGAAGTTCTCCGCAGTATCTTCTCCGAATTCTCAGCGCACGACGATGTTGCACTGTCTTCCTTTGATGCACTCACATCCACAACTGTCATGGACCCACGTTATTTGGTGCCGCTTCTCCACACGGTGCTTGCCCTGCCGGAGGAGCAACTCCCGCGAAAAAACATTGGAACAAAATGCATTCCGTTTCTTCTGCGGTCCCTCTCCTTCACTGACCCGCAGCTGCGACGTCTGGGCGCAACGGCCCTATCTGCCGTGTGGACGCCGAGCGGACCTACACGCATTGTCGTTGGATTTGCTCGACTGAAGCTCACACAATTGGCTAGCAAGAAGGGAGTACAACAACAACAACAGCAGCAGCAGCAGCAACAAAGTGAGGTGGAGTGTGAGTGGACCTGCCCGCGACTTCCCGCGCCCATCTCTGCCTTTTTGGTGTTGGCACTGCGACCCTTTTCCAACATGCGTCACCCCCTACACAATGAAGTTATGCGCTTTTTACTAGAGACGCAGGAGGCTTTTTCGAATCCTGTTCCACTACACCGCTTCTTGACATCATTCCCGCTCGCATGCATCACGACCCCTATAATGATCAAACGTCAAGAAAATACTCGGAGCAAGTCGAAAAGTGAAATCGCAGCCTCCTCTGCGGAGGAAGTAGTGCGAGAACTGCAATCTGAGGCACCTGTTCACTTGGACTTTATTGTTCGTTTGATTCATTTTGGCTGTCAAACAAACGGAGATATGATTGCGTTGATTCGCTCTGAGTCTTTGCAGGCAATGATGATGCTTATTTCCATGGTAGCTGCGTCTGCAGAAATCCGTCTGCAGTTGCTCCGTTGTATTCATTGTGTTTGCACAACCTCCTCTGCTGTGGCGAAGCAGGCGATGCAGGAGGGCCACGTACTTGCATGGCTCCTGGGATTTGCATCTCAATTGATACGGGAGTATGGCAGTTCTGTATACATGTACAGTGAGCCGCTCTTCATGGAGGTGATTGCGCTTCTGCAGAAGCTTTCCCCGCTTTCTCTTTCCTCGCCGCTGCAGGCACAACAGATCCAGCAGCAGTTGGAGCTCATTCGTGATAGGCTGCTTGCCAACCGTGTAACGACAAAGGACGTGCTCGACGGAGTTGAGGGGATTCTACAGAAGATGCATAGCAGAGGTGTGCCGTCTGCGGCGGGGACGGTGCAAGTGAGGAAACGTCGCATCACACAGAGTAATGGGCGTGCGGCGCAACGAATGCGGCGAAAGTGAGAGTTTCCACACACATACATACATGCATACATACATATTCTTTCGTCACTCTTCATACAAACGGAGAAGACAGATGAATTAAATGGAAGAGTCTGACGAACGAAAAGGGTGGAAAAAAGGAAGAAGAAGACGAAGAAAAGACTCTTCTTCCTGTGGTGTACATCTAATGCATACATACATACGGTTAAATATTGTTGATTTTTTTCTTTTGACCCCGTGCAATTAGCAAGAACGATGGGTGAAGTGAATTGTAACGATATATAATTATGATAAAAGACAAAGAGATAACAAAAAAAAAAGGATGGAAAGAGGGTTCTTCAAGTTATAACAACAATAAAGAAGGTTATGTGTGTTTGGTTGGTTGACTGATGACAAGTAGTAAACACTCTGCCGTCCTTCTCAGTTGTCTTTTTCCTTGTGACTCTCTTTCTCTTTTTTTTCTCTTTCACACCATTCTATTTCTTTATGTAGAATGGTCCTGTGGTCACAAGACCAAGGTGAAGAGCACTTGGGAAAGGAGAAGAAAAAAGGAGGGAGTGTACACACGAACAAACAAAAAGAAAAATAGAAAGCCTTGAATGAACTGCTACTGCGGAGCGCAAGTGAAGTGCGCCACTTGCAAGAGCGGCGGCCTTAGTTACAGCTGTGCGCTGGGCCGATGTCGGTTCTTCGCCTTGGCGCCGGTGCAGGCCGACGGGTACCGCCGGGTTCTGCCGCCGCCCGCCGGCAGAGGTGAGTCCGTCGTTGTCCGCTTCGAGGCGGTTCTGCACCCGGAGAAGAAGACGACGCACGTGACCGCGGCCGTGTCTACGTGTGACTGCGAGGCGGTTATTTCAGTGCTGGAAGACGCGCGGTTTCAGCCGATGTGGTACCCGGCGAAGGAGGCGTACTTGTACCCGATGGAGTCATACAACCCGCTGACACAGGCGCTCAAGGAAATCTCTGCACCGCGACTGGAGATTGAGGCGATCCCAAACTTTTTCTTCCGCTGCCTAACTGCCGCGCAGGAAATTCAACTGCAGCACGAGCGAAATATCGATGGGAATGCCTCGCAGCCTGTTGATGAGGATGATGTCGTGTATTCTCAGTTACGGTCGTTTCAGAAGAAAGGGGTGGACTTCATCATTGCGCGTGGTGGCAGAGGGATGATTGCTGATGACATGGGTTTAGGTAAGACTGTTCAAGCCATTGCAGTGGCACACCACTACCGCAGTGAGTGGCCTGTGCTCGTTGTGTGTCCGCTCTCACTTGTGGAGAATTGGGCGAAGGAGTTTGTGCGGTTTTGTAGCATTCCGATTGGCCGAATCGCCATTCTGCAAACGACCAAAGTGAGTGTAACGGATGTACACAGTGTAATTATTGTGCCGTACTCATCACTTAAAAGTCTCGATGCGTTATCCATTACGTTTCAAGTAGTGATTCTTGATGAATCGCATTACATTAAAACAGTGGCCTCTAAGCGGACCACAGCGGCATTAAAGTTCTGTCGTCTTGCTCGTCGTGTTCTTCTGTTGTCTGGTACGCCCACTTTATCACGACCCATCGAACTCTATCCACAACTGCAGGCCATCATACATCCATCATGCATTCCCACAAAGACACAGTTTGGTGCACGATACTGTAACGCTTTTCTGGGTCGCTTTGGTCCCGACTACACGGGCCATTCTAACATGAGTGAACTTCATGTTTTACTTCAACATTTTGTGATTCGTCGCACAAAGCGAGGGCTCGGAGACGATTTGCCATCCAAAAGCCGCCAACTGCTTTATGTGTACATTACCCCGAAGGAAAAGAAGGCTCTTGAGAAGAGTGTTTTGGCGCTTCGAAATTCACTTGGTAACGGAACTGCAACACTCCCGTGTTTGGGAGGTGGCTCTGTGAGCAATTATAATAATAGTGGTGGTGCCTCTGGGAACTCTGGTGCAAATACGAGAAGTTTGACTGCCTTTGATCTTAAAATTGCAACGGCTCGGGCTAAAATTGCGGCTGTTCAAGACTATGTAAAGAGTACTGCAGAGCAAATGGTGGAGTCAGGGCAGAAGGTGATTATTTTTGCCCACCATCAATGCATGATGGAGGCTATTCGCGCAGCTGTGGAAAGTGTTCAACCGAAGCAGCCCTTAGACTATATTTACATCACCGGGGAGACACCGGCAGTTCAGCGAGAATCATTAGCGACACATTTTCGTTCTTCCCCGAATTGCCACGTCGCCATACTGTCCATGCACTCATGTGGGTTGGGTCACAATCTAACATGCGCCTCGATAGTTGTGTTTGCGGAGCTCGACTGGAACCCGAGCACACACCTTCAGTGCGAGGACCGCGTGCACCGCATTGGCCAGTCCTCGCCGTGCGTGATAAAATATCTCCTCGCGGAGGGAACATCCGACAGCGTTATTTGGCCGATGCTGCAGACGAAGTTGACCGTCACGCACGCCGTGCTGGAGGACACCGCGGCGGCGGAGGGGTGGAGCGCCGGGGCCGACACGCGCCGTATCACCCGCTCGGACGTCCCGCTGACACCGTCGTCACAGCCGAATAAACAGACGACGCTCGAGGGATTTCTCTCGCACTCCGCCTCGCGGCCAACGACGCAGAGCAGCCAAGAAAATAACAGCAATAATAACAGTGGCAACAATAATGCGAAGGCGTCGGACGGACGCACGCAGACTGAGGCCTCGCCAGGGAAACTGCGTGCGAGTCAAACCGCAGAGGCAGCGAAGGCGGAGAAGTGTCTTATGGACATCGCCACGCTGCGCCAGCGACGTGAGTCCCGCCGAGTTCCGCCCCCTTCGCTTCCACAAACAACCGCCGTAAGTCCGAATGGTCGTCCGTCGTTTTCTGTGCATGCTGCGGGCACATCTCCACAACCATCAACATCAACACCGCCACTGTCTTCCTCCCCAACTCAGATGACATTACATAATCTGGCAAGTAATCAATTGACAAAATCCCCCGCTCAGCTGAAGACCTCACCGGGAGGCTTGAAATCCTTCCGTGTCGCCATTGCAATACCACCAGCTCCAGTAGCACCAGTGGTACCATCAAGAATAGCAGGAACGACAGCCACCATTGCGTATGGCGCCACACCCCTCCATTCAAGAACTACTTCCTCTTCTGGTGGTGGTGGTGGTGTACGGGTCCAAGCGGCTTCTCTTCCTTTGAAAACATCATTTACAAATCGGCCTTCATCTGCACCTGCAGCTCTCTCATCGGCCTGCTTTTCATCTGAAACTAGTGCTGTTGGGAACACCACTCCTGTTGTTGCTTCTACGATAAAAGAGAAAAATAGTGAAGGCATTCTTCTGCTGCCTGTGCCACGTTCGGAAGAAATTCGTCACTATAATTCCCGACGAACCCTTTTCAGATTTGACAGCGTCGGGGAAAAGCGACCACGAACCGAGGATGACAAGTGAAAAAATATTATTTGACGTTTTAAAGGAAAAGAAAAAGGGAGGAAGATGAGTGGATAAAACTACATACATGGGATTATATATATATACATTATTAGTGATGTTATCATTCGTCCTTTTTTTTTAAAAGTCATAAGTTATCATTTTGCATTTTGACGTCATTTTCAAATGCTTGGATTTCCACCTCCATGTACATGTAGAGAGAAAGAAATTGAAAGATATATATGTCTGTGAAGATATTAGGATTGCATGGATCTATACATCTCTCTCTCTCTCTCTCTCTTTCCTCCTCCCTATCTAGTTAGGTGTAATTCGTTTATCAATATATATATATATATATATATATATATATATATATATATATTGTTCCTGACTACACTTTTAAGGCTTGTCAGGTCGCAAAAGTTTGGCCCCAAGGACGACAAGCCTGCCCAATGCAAAGGAATAGGAGGACTTGCCTTCAGCCGAGGCGACGCATCATTAGGTACATAGTTCTGCTACTCCCCCTTGTTTTCTGGCAAGTTGCTCTGATGATTACCCCTCTACAAACAAAGGAGGAAACACACGTGCCATCATCATCATCTCCTCCTCCCACTACCACTACTATTATTCGCATCACTGAGAGAACAGGTGCGCGCACGGTGGGAAAATCTGCACCTCTGAAGATCCTTACAAGTGATCAGTTGAACCTTGAGGCTTTTCATCTCGTAGAGAAAAGCATAAAGCATCACAAATCCATGCAGACAAATGGAGTGAATTACACGTTACGTGAATGAGTTCTTCGGTGCGCACTTCTTTCATCGTGGGAAGTGAGGAAGTGTTCGATGATATTTCGCGAAGTCTATGGTCGTGATGTCCCCAAACAGGGGAGTGGGAATAATCTTACGCTGTTGTCGTCACGGTCTTTGAAGTGTCATGACGGCAATCTCACTGATAGTGGGACGAGGGATTTCATAGAGGGATTAAAAAAATTCACTTCATTTGGCATCCTCAATCAAATTGATAGTATGCGAAGTACGGCAAAAGCGAGTGGGCTGAAGTTTCCATCTTCATAAGTTCTTCGTAATGCTGTCTGGAAGGCTGAAGTCAAGGACTGTGATGAAACGACCATATCAAAATTGCATGCATATGCATCACGGAATTTCGACGCTGTATTTAGTGATGTACAAATGGTGAGTAGTCGATATCTCTTAGGGCATGGTGGAGTTTCGTCCCCCTCTTCCTTAGAGAATAATGTAGCTAGTGTCATTTCTGCATCCACTACAAGCTATTTTCTGTTGAACTATGAGCCATCGTTGCGATCACTGCATGCATCTACTCTAGTAAACACTATTGCCAGCGTTGTTGCTAAAAAAGGATGTGAATACACCCAACTGCCGATGGACGTTGAGTATGAATGGAGGGATGGATCTTTTCTTGGTCCCTTGGCGATCCGCGTCCACTGCGCCAGGGATGCACCTTTATTAGAAAAAACATCAACACCAGCAGGCGTGGGAGCAGCAGTAGATGAGAAATTAAGAAATTCTTCCATTTGGTATCGTTATGACATTTCCAGCGAAATGACATCTTTATCACTATTGTGTGAGCATCTTCCTGATCGACTTGTGCTTTCCAATGTGATCAAGTATGGAAGAAAAGCGGCCGTCTTTCATGGGATATGGCGAAATAAGAAGGTGATTGTGAAAATATTCTCCACGTATCACTACTTTAGTTTTCAGGGATTTCGTGAGTTTATGAAAGGGAAGAATAAACGATCTCCATTGATTCATTATCCGGATTTTAGTTGCTATTCCTCCAAGTACGATGCAAGTTTCCAGGTTTAGTCTTTTCTTGACGATTACTTCGCATTATATCCCTTCGTGCGCCTCCCATGGTACCCTGAACAAGTGCCATTACCCCAGCGACTGGAGATTGCCATTCAAATTCTGTGTATTTTCAAGTTTCTGCATGAAGAGCATCCCGCCGGTTTCTTTTTTGTACGATAATAATCACCCCGGACAGTACTTTCTCCGAGAGGAAGAAGATGGATTCTATTCGGTGCGGCTTACTGACATTGATACTCTTCAGAAGGGAGTATTAATTCCGTCCTCGAAGCGTAACCATTATGTGTACAGTAATTGGAGCTCCAAGTGCCGTTGTTTTTATCGCCGTGGACGTTCTAATTGTTTATTCTTTAATACACATGAGGCCTACAAGGCGTGCGGGCAACTTGACACAGAAAAGGGATGGGATGGTGTATTACCCAATTTGGTGCGACCCAGGCGTTTGTGCGATGGCACTAGTGACATGTGGTTTGAGTCCCAGCTGATGTATTTTCTGCTGAACGCATCCGTGGCGTGGAAGGGGGTGGGTAGAAAGAACCTGATGGATCTGCTTGCAACAGGGCGTGTTCCGGAGCTTAAACTAACGTCGGTGGAGCCGAGTCATGTGGAGCTACTTAGTAAACTGCTCTCACGCATGTTTCTTCGCCGCCCGACAGAGGAGGAGGTTCTGCGGGAGTTGCGAAAAGTCTGCGTGGCGGTGGGCGGCTGCAGAGAGAAGTTCATGCAATGCCCAGAACCCGTGGCGGGCGAGAGAGACTACTCCACACCGCTCAGTCTGTTTCCCAGTTATGTGGGCGGACAGAGAGACTCTCGCAGAAAAATGAAGGAGGGAGGAGGATTGTGATTGTCACGTTTATGTGGATCTGAGGAGCCGGTGAAAAGAAAAAAAAGCATTGCATTGAGAGCGATACTCTCCTTACCTTATTTCTCTAATATGTTTTTTTTTTTTTTGTGTGTGTGTGTGTGTTTTTTGCTTCTCCCTGTCTTTCACTTATCTCACGCGTATACACACTTACCCATCTATGAAGGAGGACACCTTTCTTGTGTACGTTCTCAGTGAAGGAAATGTTATGTACATACATACATACATACTCCCGTGTGCATAGATGGTTTCACTATCAACTTTATAAAGAGCTCCTTCATTTCATGCATGTCTTTATTTTTTTTCTGTACATGTGAATGGTTATTATTTATTTATTTTTGTTTGTTTGTTTGTTGTTGTTGTTGTTGCTTCGTTCTTTCCTCCCGTGTCTACTTCCTTCTTGCTCTCCGATACGCAGGCAAAGACCCAAGGCAGCGAGAGGTCACAAAAAAAAAGAGGGGGGAAAGGAGAGAGAGAGAGAAGAAAGAAAAAAAAAATGGAATTAATAGATGGCTCTAACGGATGTATAAGACGTGATGTTATTTTTCGACCGATTCAATTTGAACGGTACCGAAAGCCGTCAGTTGTCAGTTACCCACGACAGGCCAAAGTATTAAATCCCCACCACACGAAAGAAGTAACGCACAGAGAGAATGGAAATGGTGATGATAATAATAATAATAACGATGCACATGAGACATCATCTGATGAGAGCGGGGCATCAGATACTGAAGACACCGACGACGATGACCCGCTCAATCTTGAGGATGAATTAAAGTTGTGCCGCAACGAACAGCTACGCCAGTTGCTGCACCTGCGGTGGCTAGAGACTAAACTGAATGGATGTGGGCTGCAGAACATGGGCAACACGTGTTACATCAACTGCGTCCTGCAGGCGATTGCATACACACCGGCTCTCGCCCAGTACTTCTCCCACACGTTTAAGGCCCCGTATGCAAATGGAATTGGTGGTGGTCCATATGACTATGCATTTGCGCTGGGAGATACAGTGCGGAGTATTCATTGCCATTCACACAACGTCTATCGTCCGAGTCATATCATCTCGCAGCTGAAGAGTCTCTATCCACACTTTAGGCAGGGACGCCAGGGCGATGCACACGAGTTTCTGCTGCATCTCCTGGATGCATGTCATAAGTCTATTCTTTTCCGTCAGATTGGGTCTAAAAAAGTTCCCTTTCGTATTGAGCAAACAAGTGCACTGCGACGTGTTGTTGGTGGATATCTTCGCTCGGTTGTTGCATGGAGTCGACAGGAGGAAATTCATCGTCTTACAAAAATAGGAAAAGTTCAGGAGGCCGCTGATCTGAGGTTAAGACAACGCGGTCGTGGCGATGATGTCATGACGTCAAAGACATATGACCCGTTTGTTACACTTAGCGTAGATGTTACAGACAAAACATTGGATCACTGTCTGGAAAAACTATTTGAGAAGGAGAGATTAGATGGACACTCTTACATTAGTCCCCGTGGAGTTGGGGTGAAGGCAACAAAACACTTTCAGTTTCATACACTTCCTCCAGTTCTTATTATTCACACAAAACGGTTTAATTCCACGGGTGCAAAGGTATGCAAGTTTATTCAATACCCATTGATACTTGACTTGAGCCGTTTTTTTACTGTGGAAGACACAAGGAAGAAATCCCGTCATAACGGCATGTGTGGGAATGATAAAAAACACTCTTATTTGTATGAACTCAATGCTATTTGTATACATGAAGGGTGTATGCTCTCCTATGGTCACTACTACACTGTTGCGCGGGCTCGAAATGGGGCTTGGCTTCTATGTAATGATGAACGTGTGTCCTACTGCAAGGAAGAGTGGGCACTTAAGCAGCAGGCGTACATGTTGTTTTACTCTCGTGTGGAGTCGTCTCCCTCGTCAAGTGCAGCCGCGACCCGTAAAGACGACAAGCATGCCTCAGAAATGTTGGATAAACGGAACAAGACAACGAAACTACCAACACAAGAAAGAAGTATGGCCCCGATTCTGCAGGACGACACTGAGAGGAATATTGGGCGTTCATTGAGCGAGGAGGAGGTTGCGAGAATATTGAAGGAGAAGAGAGAAACCAAACAACAGCAGAAGCCAGAATCAACGACAAGAGAAGAAGGAAAAGAACAGGAAAAAGAAGAACATAACATCGGTTCGAATGGAAAATGTAAACATAGTTCTTCTTCCTCATCCGCAGCAGCACCGCCATCACCTTCGTCTTCGTCGTCGCCTTCAGGATCTGAGGATGATAATGATACTAATAATAATAATCATCATCGGTATATGTCGCTGTATAAAAACGGAAACATTGCAAAGGCCGTCAACGCATCCCCCCATGCAAATGGAAAGAGTGAAGCAAACGGCTCCCACAATGGGACGCTGAAGTCGAGGTATGGCGGCATCGTAAAGGCCATGAGACACAGTGCATCACACCCAATGACTTCAGCGACATCGTCTCAGACAAAGAATGGGGAGGAGAGGGAAAACGGCGGCATCGTTGGGAGGCGAGTCGTGGATGTAGTTGAGGCGATGCGGCAGAGCTCGACGCCCGGCACCGTCGCCAGGCCGCGGCACGCGCCGAAGTTCCGCCAGTCGGTGCGGGACGAAATGTGGGAGCGCGAGATGGACCGCGGGCGGGTGAAACGTGTGCGGACACAGAACGAGGAGTTCACAGGGGAGAATAAATTTCAAAAGGCAGACATCGCGTTTGATAGTCGTGGGCGCCGGTATCGCAAAGGATGAGAATAGAGAGGTGCATAAGCATCTCCAAAAGAGAAGGAAAAAGAAAACGGGGGAAAAGACTCGCATGTGGTATGTGAGTAGTTGTGACAGATGCCTCGTGTAGGAATTCCAAGTGAACACGGACATAAAAATTCGAAGAATAAAAACAAAGAAATTAAAGGGATGATGAATGTATGAAAAGATCTGTCGTCCTTTTTTTTTCCTGCCGGATACGTCTTTAAATACGTCATAAGCGTTCATGCGAACATGAGAGCCAACACATCTTTCCTTCTTGTTTTTATTTGTGTATTTCCTCTTTAATGTTTTTCTTTTTTTTTCTTACTGTTGTCGTTTCTGTATTGTCTTGTCCTTGAGCCGCTAGATGAAACGTGTAAGAACTTTTAAGTCTAAGTAATTTTTTTGTAAAATGAGAAGGAAGAGAGCAAGAAGAAAAAAATCCGATTTTCTATATTGCCTTTTAGACATTGTGTTTTTTCTTTCTTTTTGTTTTTCTTTGTCCCGTGGACGTGTCGCTGATTGTAGTTTTAATCTGCTATTGATTCTAGAAGCAGAAAATTTTACTACTCTCGTTTCCTCTTTCCTTCCTTGGTGCTCCCGGCTGTGTGTGTGTGTGTGTGTGCTTTTTATACAAAAACAACAACAAAAAAAAAGAACAACAAAACAAAAAAAATACCGCAGCCTTTTTAGCGTCCGCAATTCGTAGACATTTCTCTAAGTCTTACAGACGTACATACACGATCTCTTTAAGTAAAATATAAATAAATTTTTTAAAAAATGATGATGCGCCGCCTGATGATCGCCAACCCCGCCGCCCGCCGCGTGGCCGCCGCCGTCCCGTCGCCCGCGTCCCTCGCCGTCCGCCGCGCCTCGACCGTCGCGATCTCCGTGCAGGGCCTCCACTACGTCGGCACCGGACTCGCCGCCATCGCCCTCGCGGGCGTCGGCCTCGGCATCGGCACGATCTTCGGCAACCTCCTCGTGGCATGCGCGCGGCAGCCGAACCTGACGAAGATGTTGTTCAACTACGCCATTCTCGGCTTCGCGCTGACGGAGGCCATTGGTCTGTTCGCGCTCATGCTTGCTTTCCTCATGCTCTTCTCTTAGAGTGGTTTTGGGAATTTATAATTGTAGGAGGGTGTGGTTTCTTCTTTTTCCGATATATTCCTTTCGGAGTGTGTCCTTGTCAAGGCCGTGGAGCTTGAGTAAAAGCATTCTGAAATCAATGCTTTGGTCTCTCGCCCTGTGTATATATGTGTCTGTGTGTTGAGGTTTAACTATGAGGAATTTACGGGTTGAAGAGGGAGGGGAAAAATTTATTGAAAACCAACCAAAAAGAAAAAAGACATATAAATAATAAGATTATATAAAATAAACGTGCGGGCAGAGATATACATATTAGCTTAGAAAGATGATGGTTCGTAGGTTGCTGGATTAGGTGCAGCGGCGGTGAGGGGGTGGGAAAGAAAAGAGAAACGCCCAGAGGAGTTATTCTCTGTTCTGTTTTTTGTTGTTCTGCTCCATGTTTGTTTGAGCGTGATGTTGTAGGGAGGAGGAGAGGAAAGGGTGATAGGAAATATTGACGAGAAAGGTTGAAAGCTAGGATGACATGGTGACAATTGGATCAATTTTTTTTTTTTCCTTGGTGGTCTCCTGAATTGTCATTTGTTTTGTTTTTGCGCTGATGTCGCTGAGGAAATTTTGCAAACGTCATGTTTTTTTTTTTCTGTGTGTCTGTGTGTTTGTATCGGACGAAATGGCTGTAATATTTCTTAAAAGATAAGTGTTTGACGGTATGGATTTCTTGTCTTTTTATTCTTTTAATTTAATGATTCTTCACGTGTGCACAGGAGAGAAAAAAAGGAAAATAAAAGAAGAATCTGGGAGAATTGTTGTGGTCGGTCGTGACGTCAAGAAGCGAAGATCATAAATAGGAGGGCATACACGTAACAAAGGGAAAAAAAACAAAGAAAGTAGCAAAAGAGAAGTTGTGTGAATTGAGCGAACAAAAAGAAGAATATACATATAAATAATAATAAATGGATTTGCTGACCAGCTTCATCAGCGGCTGGGTGGGCGGTGTCGGCAACCTGCTTGTGGGCCACCCCTTCGACACGGTCAAGACGCTTCTGCAGGACAGTTCCAGCAACCACAAGAATGCCATCAGCTGCGTCACGACGGTGGTGCGGAAGGACGGCCCCTTCGCGCTCTACAGGGGCGTTGTGGCGCCGATGAGTGGGGTCGGCGTTGTCTTCGCCCTCTACTTTTTGGCCTACGACACGACGGAGAAGTTCATCCGCGCGGTGAAGAAACTCGACCCGGCCAAGCAGCTGCCGATGGCGGACGTGATGGTCTGCGGCGGCAGCACCGGGGTATTCGGCTCGCTCGTGCTCGGCCCGGCGGACCTGCTGAAGATCCGCCAGCAGACGGCGCTCAACTCCGGCGGCGACAGCTCGCTGAAGGGCGTCATCTCGTTCATATACAGGCACGAGGGGCTGCGGGGGTTTCTGCGAGGGACGGGGATGACGATGTTGCGGGACGTGCCGGGGAGCATGGCGTGGTTCGGCGCCTACGAGTACACAAAACTTCTCATCTGCGACGACCCGCGAGCCCCGGCGGTGTTCGAGTCGCTCTTCGCTGGCGGGATGGGCGGCATCGGCATGTGGTCATTCGCACTCCCGCTTGATGCCATCAAGACACGCGTGCAGGCAAGCCGCGAGAAGATTAACCTGACGGGTGCAGTGCGGGCTATTTTAAAGGAGCGAGGCGTGAAAGGGTTTTATCGTGGGATTGGACCAGCACTGCTGCGTGCATTCCCAGCTAATGCAGCGTGCTTTGCAGCAAAGGAATATACGCAGAGTACATTGAATCGCTGGACGCGTTCCTCAAGAGAGGTCCAAAAGGGTGCATAGAAGTCGTGACGGATGCGAAAGAAGGCTATATATACCGATTCCTCTCGTGACTATGAAATAATGTGCGATTAATTACATCGTTTTTTTTTGTGTGTGTGTATGCGTGTTTTAGCGACAATATTTATTTATTTATTGATATTTGTTTTAGTTTGTTTCTGAGTATGTATTGTATAGGAGCGGGGTGTATATATATATATCTATGTATATTTATATTTATTTATTTATTTTAGATTTGTTCTTTTGTATGTATGCCCTTCTCACTGAGAAAATAACCACAATGCGAGCTGTTCTACATCTCTCTCTCTCTCTCTCATTCTCCTTTTCACTTACTTACTCACTTTCTTTTTCTCTCTTTATGAGCAATTGTTTTTGAAGTCATTTACTCGTGTTGGATTTCTTTTTCTTGTTGTTGAAGGTTGGGTGGTTTATCCGTTTCGCGTAGACCCTCTACGTGTGAGACAAAGTACAGCAAGAGAAAAGGAGAAGAAAAAAAAAAGGTTGTACTGCAAGCGCAAAGAGAGGTAGCTGTTATTATTATTATTATTATTATTATTATTATTATCAGTATCATTTAGGTATAAAACAGAAAATAAAAGGAAGAATAAAAAAAAGAAAAACAATAAAGGGAATCAAAGCAACAGCAAAGGAAAGGAAAGAAGGAAAGAAAGAGTGAAGTTGTTGAAATGAGCAGTAGCCGTATATGTGTTGCTGTGCGAAAGCGCCCCACAGTTGACGTTGATAAAGACATCGTCATTGCCCAGTCACCACACTTAGTAGTGAATGAGCCAAAGGTAAAATATGACTTGACTCCCTACACGGAACGGCACCAGTTTACATTCGACGAAGTACTCGACGAAAACTCCAACAATTCCCTCGTGTATCAACGCTGCTGCTCAAAGCTCATTGACACACTCTTCAACCACGGCAATGCCACGTGCTTTGCCTACGGGCAAACAGGCAGTGGGAAGACACACACAATGCTTGGCAACGATCACGAACCGGGTCTGTATGCAATCGCAGCAAAAGAAATATTTTCACGGGCTGCACCAATCCATGCGGCGGTGTTTATCTCATTTTACGAGATTTATGGTCGTAAAATATTTGACTTACTCAACAATAAGGAACGTCTAGTGGCACGTGAGGATGGAGAAAAGGTGATCAACATCTGTGGTCTGAGTGAGCATCAGGTCACAGACATTCAGGGGTTATTTGACATCATCTCGCGTGGTAGCGCATACCGAGCTGCAGGTCAGACAAGCGCCAACAGCGAGAGTAGCCGGTCCCACGCTGTGTTGCAGATGGAAATACGCGAGGTGAATAACCGACGCAGCAAAACAATTGGACGCATATCTTTTATTGACTTGGCAGGAAATGAACGTGGTGCGGATACATTTGACTGCGATCGCAAGACACGCATGGAGGGTGCAGAAATCAACAAATCCCTCCTTGCATTGAAGGAATGTATCCGGTCGCTTGGAATGGGGAAGTCGCATGTTCCTTTCCGTGGTTCCATCTTAACTGAAGTGCTGCGGGACTCATTTGTTGGTAATAGCCGTACAACAATGATTGCCACCATATCACCCACATCTGCTCACTGTGTAAATACACTCAATACACTCCGCTACACACAACGTGTGAAAGACCTCGGTGGGGAATCAAAGTCGGTGCCATCAGAAAAGGTGGAACGACGTCCTGTGAAGAGGGTAAAACCATTTGAGGCTCCCCCGCCTATCAAGTCACGACCTGAGTGGGTTGATAACTTCATCGCGGGCGAAGGGGGACGCGTTATAGAGGAGGATGGCAACAGCAGTAATGACTTGAAGCAGCAGCCGAAACAGAATGTAAATAAGCCTGTAGTTGGTAAAGGGTGCCGTGGAAAATCAGAGATTATAGTGCGGGATCCCAAGATTGCGACCATTGTAAAGAACCACATTGAGGCCCTTGATGAGGCGAGTGATGAAGAAGATGAAGAGGAGGAGGACGTCATCGTCAATGCGGGATCTTTGGCTAAAAGTGAGGAGAGACAAGTACGCAAAGTACATGCACATGTTGTAGAGGAGATATCCAAAGCCGAGGAGAAACTCGTTGCTTTCCACCGTCGGCATATTGACACCAAAATGACAGGCATCAAGGAGGAAATCCGTGCGATACAGGCCTTTGAAGACTCAGACTCTGTTGATGAGTACGTAGGTCGTGTGCGGGCGCTGCTGCTGCGGCAGAAGCAAGATGTGGAAACAATACTAGGCCTGCTTAACGGCATTACTGGAATGCTGCGCGAGGAAGAAGAGCTTTCTAGCACACTGAACTCTTCGCTAAAGGGTAAAAAATAAAAATTTCACGATTTTCTCTCTTTTTCCTCCCTTCTCTCTTTCCTTATGTGTGTGTGCTTGCGGGTAAGAAAAAAAAAGAGACGGAGGGGGATGTGGGCGTGGGTGAGCATTTTAGATGGCTGGAGAGACGAGTAGAAGAACAGCAGTAGAAAATGGAAGGAGAAGAGGGATAAAAAAAAGAAGACTCATTCCACACATTACAGCCATCCTGCTGTTGTTTGTGTGTATGGGAAAGAGAGAGGGGATGTGGGTAGAGATGCCTTGTAGACGCAAGGCACATAAAAAAAAAAAACGGCGGGGTTAACGAGAAGTTGATGACAGTCTCGCTTGGGAGTGAAATAAAACCAAGATCAAATGAATGAACGGATGAATACAGAATAAAAAAAAAAATTAAGAAAAAAAAGAGGGAAAGAAATACATCGGCCGACAAGCGGCAGTCAAAAGGGATGGAAGGGGTGTGAGACGATACGGGGAACCAGAGAGAAAAAGAGAGAAAGAAATTGTGCTGTGGAAGAGGAGATGTAGAGGTAAAATACACAAGGGTCAGGCCTAATGAAGCTGCACCGGAAAAGAAGAAACTGAGAGAAAGACGATGCAAAAGCGAAAATCATTATTTATTTCTTGGTTTTGTTTTGGAAACGAAAAGAAAATGTGTGGGGGAACTGAACGGAGGATGTAAACTAAAAGCAATTAGTAATGACGAATCAACTGTAGGAGGAGGGAACCCGATATGGAAGAGTGTATTAGAGACAGTGAGAAAGTAAGTGTGGAAACTTCAAGAAAAAGCAAAAAAAAAAAGGAATAACAAGAAGAAGGAAAAAAAAAAGGTAAAGGTGCCATCTGCATGCGATAGAATATGGTGCTCATTATTTATACTCGTCTTCTTGCAGCCCTTATCCTTCTCATGCAAAAATGAAAAGTAGTGAAAGCATGAATGAGAGAAGCGGTGTGCTTTGCTATGCTGATGGGATCGTGTTTATTTTTAATGTGTTTTGTTTTGTTTTTGACACACTATCCTCCTTTTTTTCTTTTTTTCTTGCTCCATCTTTTGTTTACCATGACTCGCCCCATCTTTCTAATCTGTTAATTTCTCTTATGGGAAATAAGCGCATCACTGTGTTTGTTCTCGTCTTCCCACACTCCCTTTCTTCCTTGTTTGCGTTTCTGTACATGTGTCCTGCGTGTGTGAACCTGTTTTTTTTTTTTAGATTTGTTCCTTGTTGCTGTTGTTGTTTGTTTGGAAGGAATGCTGACCTTTGTTCCATTACACATCTGGGCGTTTTTTATTTTTCTATGTGTGCAGTTCTGAGTTCTGCGGTGTGCGTTGGTTTCGGTCATTCTTTCACGCGCTCACAGACATGTAAGGCACATGATTTATCTTCCCTTCATTTCTTCTCTCACTCTGAGTGCTTTTCTGTCTCTACACTATTTCTGTATATATATATATATATATATATATATATATGACCACCACTTGCTCTTCTTTTCCCTTCTTCTTTTTGATAGCAGCAATTACCTAACAAGGCAGGGAAGCAATTTGTGTAGGAGGCGTCTATATTTCCCCCCCCCTACCGCTGAAGATTTTCTTTTTGTCATTTCTTTCTTTCTTTCAGTTGCTGCTGTCGTTATTACTGTTAGTAACATTCGCTTGAAAAATGGACTTGTCTCCCCCTTTTGATGTCTCTGCGAGAAGCCCTGACGTCACTCGAGAGACAATGGAGCGAGGTGGGAGTATTAGCGGTGATGAGGAAGCAGAAGGAGGAGTTGACGGTGCGTGTGTGGTAGCTCGGAGTATTCCACACGTTGGTGGGGGACAATGTAGAGTTCGCTTTATTCAGGACGACTTTTTCTGCCCAGTGTTTTCCGTGGAAAATTCACCGGTCGCCTACACTCTACTGGTCGAGGGGCCGTACAGTATTCGCCTTGATACTGACATCAGTGCGCCGATTATAGCAAAGGTGGAGGTGGACGGGAAAATGTTTAGCAATGAGTTCCGCATCTTCCCGCGTGGAAGCCGCATCGTGAAGGAGGTGAACGAACCCTACGTCGCCACAACGAGAAGTTTTGTGTATACCTCACCCATTGTCTATGATAATGTTCTGCAGAGAGAAGTTGAACCGGGGGAAATCGATCTGTGCTCTGTAGAAGAGGCGGATGATTTCACGTCTCTTTTCCGCATTCTCTTTTTCCCCGTGAAGGGCGGCAGGGAGGCAACGCGGGCGGGGAACTGGAGAATAAACTACACAAGAGAGTTGCTCGCCGTTGCGATGGTACGCGTCGGCCACCGGGCCCCGCTTGCGAAGTTGTTCGGCATCCAACTTACAAGTTTGGTGAAAATGTTGCGGCAATCGTCGCTTGGGAGACCGTCGGCGAGTAGTCGCTCCGTCTCGCTGCTGTCGCACCCAACACGCGCCGCGTCGCAGAGCTCACGGCCGCGAAGAAGCACCAGAGAAGACTCTCTCTTCGCGCCGCGCAGCGGAAGTAGCACAAGCAGGCGGTGGAAGTCGCGGTCTAACAGCATGGAAAACGGGAAACTGCACCCGTCATTGTCACTCACGAATTTTTTAGGAAACGTTAGTGGGGCGCGGGGACACGTGGCAGGCTTGACATCGTCGAGGCGCCGCCGGTGCCCATCGCCACTTCGCGCCGCAGCGCAGTCGGCCGGCATACACGTCAAGTCGTCGCAGTCATCCATGCGGGAGGCGGACGACGCGCTGGGTGCCTCACCCAAGTCGCCCCTTTCACCATCTGTGCTGCGTGTGAAGCCCGTGAGCCGCACAAACTCTCCGGCGCCGCAGCATCTCTTTTCAAATGGGAAGAGTCACTCCTTTGGTCCCGTATGTGGAAGAATAGAGGAATCGCCATCTGTCTCACATAGCAACAATGAGAGTGTTGCATGCAATGAGAAAAACGGTTCAGAAACGCAACCGCGCAGCTCTCATAGTTGTCGTATTTGTGTAGACTGTAATGCTGCATTTGACCGTGAACGCCTCACGTACAATAAAATGATATTGCGTCTAAAAGAGAGAATTTTTTCTCTCGAGCAGGAAAACACTGAGCTGAAAAAAAGTCTCCAAATCGAGAGCTCTCCCTGTGCGTCGCATCGGGGAATTAGGTGAGGCGTTTAAGGCTTTGCGGCCGGATGATTTGGAGGCTACACTTCCGTCCACAGAGAGTCTTTGCGGTCGAAACACAAAGGAGATGAGTAAGTCGTACAACACCAATTCACATACTGACAATGCCGTGGAAAATTATTCCCACGGTTCCAACTTAGAACTCGCTGTGAAGCCAATCATAGTGAGGATGGAGCAGGAATAAGTCATGAACGTAAAAAAAAAAATGAATAAACTATGCAAGAATATATGCAATCACTGAGAGAGAGGAAGCGAGAGAAGGAATGGTTTGTGGGTTGACCGTTTATATATTGAGTCGTCATGACCATTTCTTCTTCCTCCCTCCCTCCCTCCTCCCTTCTCAAACCGATGAATTCTTTTTCGTTTATTTGTATTTCTATTTTATGTATCGTATTATTAACTCCCTTTCTTATTTTTATTTATTTTCTTCATTCCTCTGAACGCGGGGAGGATGGGAAATGACTCTCTGCGGTGTGAAATCCTCAGTTGGTGTGTGAGTGCATTGTCGCAGAGATTCTCTTATTATTATTTTTTTAGGGTCTTTGATTGCCGATCGTTCTTGTTATTTCCTCTGTGTGTGTGTGTTTGCGTTCGCTATTATTAACTGTATTTTGATTCCTTTCTGTGGGTGTCTTTCGTTATTTCTGTAAGCCAACACGATATATGCAGATGTATGAACACCTCTGAGTAAGTTTCCATGCATATAACTTATAAATGTTTTTTTTTCTTTTTCCCCCTCTTTTTCGTCGCTTTTGTCGTCGTCGCCGTTCTTGAAGAGCAGTGCTGTTCTTCCTTCTCTCACCCCCTCTAGGTGAATTGGTGTATACTCGAGTATTTTCTATACAAACATACTTAGATTTATTTATTTTACGACCAAACCGTAGTACCGTGTTTTTATTGCTTGCAGGTTATAGAAAGGGATAAAGGGTCTATTTGTGTGTTTGTGGGCTTTTTTCTTTAACGAAAGACCCAGTAAGAATGACTCTATGCTGCTGTCAAGCTGACGATGATAGTGTGGCCGACAAACGAGCAGAGATTTCCATAATGGAAAGTAAAGGTCTGCAGCGGTGTCCGCCTCCTGTGCCTATTTTGCAGCGCTCTGTAGGCGTCCCGGTGCAGATCAATGTGTATAGTTTACTGGAGCAGAACAAGAAGTTGAAAAAATTAGGAGTTGGAGTTTACCACTGCGGCGTTGTTGTCTACGGCATTGAGTGGGGCTACGGGGAGTCGGTGGAGTCTGCAACCGTCTCGGGAATGTTCTGTGTACACCCGGGCCAGGCGGCTGGGACTCTCTACCGCACAAAGTGTCTCGGTATCACCACGCTCTCCCCGCAGCAGGTAGACACAATCCTGCACAGACTGGAGAATGAATGGCGCAGTGGTGACTATCATATTCTCAATCACAACTGCAATCATTTTGCCCAGCGCTTCTGTGATCTTCTTTCCACTGTGCAGAAGCTGCAAATACCGAAATGGTGCAACCGTGCCGCACGTGTAGGTAACAGAATTGTGCCAAAGCGGCTGGCAGCATACATACATCGTTTGATTGATGAGGAGCCACCGAAGGCCCCGGTCATGGATCGCTCACGCATCAACGAAATGCCGGTGTCTGTGATTCCGCAGAATTGGTACTTACATCCCTCCATCTCTCAGAAGCCGCGGTTTACGATAATGAAAACACCAGTGGTGGATCAGATAAGCTCTCCAGATCTTCCCTTCTTACCTCCGCAGGAAGCAAGAAAAGATAATACTCTCTCGAATGCTCTGCGTCCGGCCACTGGAGTGGACTGCAGCGATGTGGATTCTGATGCAACGATGAGAACATCGCCTTCTCCTCCTCCTCCCATAGCAGGAAGTGATGCATCTTCTCGGGGAGATGTGGCGCCTAAGAATCATGAATTTCTAAATACTCTCTGTTCACTACAACGTGATCTCAGCGAGGTTGTTTTCTTTTCTTCAGGAAACGGTAGCTCTTATATTAACCACGGAATTGCAACACTTGCCACTACTGTCACTCACATTAATGACGATAACCACACGGAAACAAAAAGTCTTATGCGGCTTGAAAGTGCGACATCTCAAGAGGGCTCGCCTCATATGGCAGAAATTAACTCAGGCGAGGAATGGAAGGGAATTACGCTCAACGTCTGCGATGAGAAAAATATCACTGATGTTACTGGTGACATTAACCATGAAACATCACATGCAGAGGAAGAAAGTAGAGTGCTTGAATCGGCACGTAGTTTCGAAGAGCCGAGAGATATGAGGACCATCCCCTCTTCATCTTCGTCTATACCGGAATCTACCCATTATGATGGTGACACCAAAGAGAAAGACAATGATTGTAGTGAAGAAGATGAGGAAAAGGATGAAGAGGATAAGTTGCTTGGTAACAAAGACAACGTTATTGTTTCTCCAGAGCGGAGAGAAATATGGATGTGCACAGGTGAGAAGGAGGAGGAGATTCTTCTTGGTAAGGCAGAAAAGATGTTAAATAATAATATTCTGGAGAACACAACTATGCAAGGAGAAACATCGCTGGGAATTCCCGAAGATACATGTATGAAAAGACTCTCTACTACTACTACCACTACTACTACAGGTTCATCATCAGCCCCTTCTCAACACGCTGTAAGGCGTGGAAGTAACCCCTCTTGGAATAAACTTAGCTGTATTGTTCCCTTACATGTAATGCATGTTGAGAGTCCGTCAAAGCCTGTGACACCTCCATTAGATGCATTGGAGGCAAGCATAGCGTCATTTGGGGATCTCTACAGCGACCCACTAGGTGACGACGAAGATGCGAATGGTTTGGATAACCCTGCATTGCCACCTCTACGCAGGGCAAAGTCAACTGATATCAGTAATGAAAGAAAGCACGATGGAAATATGTCTAATCCATTATTGTATTTGTATAGTACACCTATATTACGGAAGAACAACTCTTGGCATTGTTAGAATATTTTTATTTAAAGTAATAAGGGGAAAAAAAAGTTAACTCCCCACTGTGCGCATGCCAAAACTTTTCACCCTTTGCCTTTGACTTTTCTCTCCCCGTGTGTAAGTAAGAGTTCTTCTCTTTCTTTTTGTTGTTTTTTGTTTTTCCTTACTGTATCTCTACATTCACAATTCATGTTGGGGTTTTCTTCTTGCTATTACTGTCTATCTGTAATGTTGTTGTCTTTATACTTTTTTTCTTCTTGTTGTTTTTATTTGTACATACAAGAGACAGGATTCTATATATTGTAGTAATTAGTGACAAAGCGGAGGTGTGTGGAGTGAGAATAGCAAGGTGAGTAAATAGTTAAAACTCTGTGTGTGTGTGTGTGTGTGTGTGTGTGTGTGTGTGTGTGTGTGTGTATCTAGCTTCCCCATGAGTTGGTTGAAGGCCATTGAAAAGGTGTGTGCTCGGGCTGCAGTGGGCACCGCCCCGCAGAGCTCTCTCCCCTCCACTGCCGCAGTGGCCGGTCGCCTTGCGCCCGCGCTGAGCAGAGATGGATGTCAACTACCAGAAAAACAAAAACAAGAAGGACAGCAAAAGCAACATAGATTAGAACGAATAGAAGTGGGGGCGTCAACGGCTGCGCTGCGTAGTGTGAGCGACACGTGGGGAAGTGCGCTCGCAGTTGTGAAGTTCTCGCAGTCCGGCCTGCGTGGTGGCATGCAGTTTAATATGCAGCACCTTCCGTTTGTTCCAGCCGTGCAGTGTATAGGGATTCTGCTGGAAGCGGGACAGGTGAATAGCGCAGTGGAGTTGATGAGAAGGTGGGAGCATCAAAGAGAAACAGTGGAGAAGAAGGGAATGATGATAACAGTTCGTGCAAAGATACGTGCGACTGGACGGCTGCGGAAAGCATTGAAGACATTAGGTGCGATTAAAGATGTGGAGGCGTTGAGAGCAACTGTGTCGGTGTTTCATCAGTCACTGGTGGAGCAGCAGGAGAAACAGCAACAACAACAACAACATCGATTTAAAGCTCAGACATCTTCTGCTTCTTCTTTAGAGAATGAGAGTTATCTTTTCCTTTCGGCTCTTGGCATACAACGAACGCGTGTTTTGCTTGTTCAGGCTGTTCATGAGTTGGTCATGCAAGACGAAACTGTCGTGCCAGTCTACGAGAAATTGACTTGGATTAATGCAACAGCAAAAGCAACGGCAAGAATAAGAACAAGAGGGGCACAAGGATGTGAAGTGCCTCGTATAATTCCATTTGTTCTTCAGAAGGACTTTGGAGATGTGATTGTATCAAGCTCTTCTTATGATGAAAATATTTTGAGGCAAATTGATTTGGATTTCCTCTCAGGTTTCGTGCATCCCACTCAATGTAGCCCTGCAGAAATTCTCTCCATGCCACTCAGTGAGGTTCGTTATCTCTACAAGGGAAAGGTTGCTGTATGCCTGCATCCAACTCCCGCCGAACAAACATGTCAAGTGGCCAGTCTAGCAAACGCCATTTGTGACTCTTCTTCTTGTTCTTCTGCATCGGCCTCAGCAAAACATTATAGTCGTCGTAGAATACCAAATGATTTAACGGAGGAGCAAAGTCGACTGCGGGAATTTCTTACTTCGCAGATTTCTGCTCCACGTTCATTATCGCGACGAATGTGGAGTTGTGCCCTATTGCGTCATCCCCGTCTGTTATGTCGACTAAACATATCCCCGCTTATGGTCTTTTGTTCCTCTGCACTAACATTTCGTAGCTATGAAGTAAATAATTCTTTTGTCCGCTGTTGTATGCTGCTGCTTCGACGGTTGCGGCGCATGGGTCAGGACGAGAAGGCTGCACGGTTGGTGTGGAATCATCTTTCTGTTGACAGTCCCGCTCTTGCTGTAATTTTCAAGAAACACCCGCTGGCCATGGAGGATGCGGTGGTGGTCGTGTGCCGCACGATGCGGGTTGGTGTGGGAATGCGTAGAGAGACGTGGATGGGCCACCGCTCGCTTGCAGTTCTGCGTGTGGCTTCAGCGGCTGGTCTCTTAACGCCCGAGCAATGTATACATACATGCGCCGCGGCCCTTGACTGCGGGGTACACTTTGCGACAGTTCAGCAGCTTGTGAGGGAAGTGTATAGGAACGACAGTGACACGGGGAAGTGGATTCTGAATATGGTGCGGTTAGCTACTGACAGTCATGCAACGAGTCTTATTGTGCCTTTGGAGCGCCCATCCCATTCCACGCTGTTGAAGAGCCTCTTGAAGAGGCATACATATGAATTTGACATTATCCGTTCCCCGCCTTCAGTGAAAATACGCGTGCCGTCCCGCAGCAAACTTCTTGCACTCTGGACTATGGTTAACGATGATGTCATGAGTGTATCGTTCCGTCGCCTCGTATGCCGTCTGTTTTTGGATGGCGAGGCTCTAATGGAATATAATTGCATGGATAAAGAGGGAGGTGCTGGACAACAAGATCTTGATGGTTTTTTTCGTGAGGAGGTGCTTGCCTCCATTCTAGCCAACTGCACCAGAGATAACAGTTATATGATATTCATGGATGCTCTCCTCGCACGGCGTCGATTACGAAGTGTTCAGCGGTGTAGGGAACTATTGTTGAGTGAGATTGATGACGAATCGGGACACGTTGTACTGCCTAGTCTTGCCATTGAGAATGCGAGCTTGCCTTGAAGAGGATAGCCCTTCAGACATTTACTGTATAGTTATATATGTAATCTCGACATTCTTTTTTTTTTCATGTGTTTTCGGTATCCCGTCTGCTAATTAATGTCATATATGCACCTCTTTTGATTTACTCTTCATCCATCCACACAAAATTTTTCTTTTTCTTCTTGTTCTTGTTTTTTCTTCATTGTATGGTCTACTAGTAGCTGGCGCACCCGGGGCTTTCTGACTCTCTCTTTCCCTCTCTGTGTGTGTATACATTAGACGATACACAACGCATGGCTCAGTCGTCCCGCGAGGCCCACGGCAGAGAGTTTGAGTTCGATGTATGTAAGCTGAAGTTGGGCTCCGGTGGGAGCGGAACCGTTTTTCTCGCCCAAAATCGCTACACACGAGAACTCGTAGCGGTGAAACGTTTGTTTGCAAAACCCGCAGCGGGTGGGGGCGGGCACAACTCCCACCGGCAGGCACTTCACGCGTACCCCCATCACACGCCTGCCACCCGCCGCATGTCAACATCCACAGATGCAATGATGGCGATACAATCATTGGAGGGAGACAGCGACGATGACGATGACGATGATAATGATAATGGCAGTGGTGATGGTGGTAGCAACGCTGCGAGCCCAGTGAAGAATGTGGAGTATCAAAGCAGCTGCAGCAGTGTCACCGGCAATGGCAGCACGCAGAGTGAGTACGACGACAATAATTATAATTATCATGATGCCATGTCACAAGAACACGAACATTATTGTGTTGAAATAGAAAAAGGAGAAAATGAAGAGAGCGGAGCAAAGAGTTTTCAAGTATTGGGGGAGGCGAGGTCTCGCACTGCGCGGCCTCCCTGTGAGAGTACAATCCTGCAGTACCTCGGCCCGCACAACCACATTGTGAAGTTCCTTGGGAGTTACACCTCCTCAAGCAGGACAACATTCTTCGCGATGGAACTCATGGACAGTGATCTCGGGAGGGAGCTGCGCGCGGCCAACACGGCCTTCATGAGGGAAGATGTTGTCTGCCAACTTCTGCACGGGATTGTTTCCGCCATTGCTCACCTTCACAAACGTGGGATCGCCCACCGGGATATTAAGCCAAGTAATATTCTTCTTCGGCGTATAAATGCAGCGAAAAAAGTTATAAGTACAGTCAGACAGTGTGCATCCACGTCTCATGGGAGAGAGTTTAATAACAGTATTGATAGTTCAAACGGGGATCAACAACTTCAAAATGGCTTTTCCTACGAGGAAACAAGAGAGAAAAAAAAAGAAGTGATGGAGGAAAACGAAGTAGTAGAAGAAGTCAAGGCCACTCTCGGTGATTTTAGTGTAGCCCATTTTGTTCACGAAAGTTCCACTATTAGAAGTGGACGTGGAACCTTGTACTATAAATCCCCTGAACAACTCTTAGACCGTGCTGAGAATTACTTTGCATGTGATATGTGGTCGTTGGGTTGCACGTTGTTTGAACTCAGTACTGGATCTGTTGCCTTTTGTGGCTCCACAGAGTTACAAGTTCTTCATCAAATTTATGCAAAACTCGGTACGGACTTTAAGTGTTACCCGAATAGAGTCTCTGAGGCAACACTGTTTGATAGTCTGTCTTCGCCCTCCGCAGTATTTCTTGACTTCTTGAAAGGACTTCTCTCTTTGGATCCACAGAAACGTCTTACGGCACATGAAGCGTTGGAACATCCGTTTTTTGACCCCGTTCGAAGGAAGTATGGGCCAAACAGTGACAACATGGAGGTGACATTTCCTCTGCGGCCGCGTTACCAAAGGCCTGAAGATGCATCACAGTTCGTTTTTCGTCCTGTTGCTGTTACTCCTATGAAGCGCTCCAACATGAGACTGCGAGGAAATTCTGCAGGCGTGAAGTCCGCCATGAATGGCTCCGACGCTAGTCTCTCGGGCTCGGTCCAGCGGTGTAGTATGTGGTCCTCGTCCTTTAGTGTCAGCCGAAGTCCCAGAAGTATTTCTACATGCATGAAATCATATCCCGGTGGATTGGGAAGTTGCACTGCGGCTAGGCGTCTCTCTATTTCCTCTTGCACCCCTAGAATGGGTGGAATGAATACACACAAAAAGGATGAAAACGGAAAAACTGTTGGTCAGTCGGTTTCTCCTGCTGCGTTGAGTTTTAGTCCTGCAACTTCACTCAAGTGTTGTGGATGCTCTCATATTGCCATGACCTGTGGAACCAGTAGTGGTGGTACTGCGACGATTGCAAACCACAACAGTGGTGTCACTACAGCTGCTACTACCACTACTACTGCTGCTGCTGCTGCTGTCTCTATACTTCCCCAGACTGCTGTTTCACATGGAAGGATGCCGCGATGGACGCCAGCATCATTCTCCAATGTCACTTTTGGGAATGCACGCAGAAACTTTTTGTTTGAACGGTCTGTGCTTGGGGACGAAAGAGGGACGTTTGTCGGTGTTGCGGGTGGTGGGTGTCCATCAGGGGCACGTCTGCTGTTTGACGATGACTCCCACTCCCACTCCTGCCACTACGACACCGACTCGCCGCCCGTAAGCAAGATGCTCTTTGAGTCCCCTCATCAAACTCTCATCAACCACTTGAATGACAGCTCAGATAATGCGGAAAAAAGTATAATTGTCGTCGATGAGCCTTAACGGGAGGGAAGGAAAGAAAAAAGAACAGAAGTAAAGAAAAGAAAAGGAAAAAAACATCATCATCTCATATCGTCTCGTGTATGTATATGTGTCTTTGTTGTTTGTTGCAAGCACTGCAGCGCTGTGTGCTTCAGTGATAGAATTGTTCCGATTTTCTTTACTTTTCTGTTCTCTTCCGCTTTTCTCTCTCTCTCTCTCTCTCTGTGCAATGAAAGGAAGAGGTTTGGTGTATGCAATTCGTGGACAGTCAAAATCCTCTTAATCTGTTCCTTTGTTTTATTGCATGCCTTTCTTTCTTCATCATTCTCTGATGCTACAATTATTATTATTATTATTATTACTAAGAAGAAGGAAAGTAATACGAAGAGGGAAATGAGAAAGTGTCCACACGTATCTTACAGAGACAGAGGAGTTGGTAGCGAAAACGAAAAAAAGAAGAGAAGAATACGTTTCTTTCCGTCCCAGCTTTACGCGCTAATAGACATCCGATAATTATTAATTTTTTTGTCATTGAACGTGTTGTGCTTTAACTCCCACACCCGTTTCAGAATTGGTGATCACTTATTTTTAGAAGTTGTTTTTTGTTGGCTGTTTCCTGTGACAATCCAATGTATGCATGTATGTCGCCAAGTATCTTCGGTATAATGATAAGAAACGAGAAATGTTTCATTCAGTTCCTCCACATTTTTAGAATTCACCCCATGTTACTTTAAATGTTGGACAACTCTACATGGAGTGTTTTGTTTTGTTTCACACACTCTTTTCCTTTATATATTTTTATGAATTTACGTTTGATTCTTATGATTTTGTATTTTAAACGCTTCAGCAACTACTGGTGTGTTGTTTGTTTTGTTCTTGTTCTTGTTCTTTACATACGGATTCTTAGAAGATGTGTCTGTGTGTATGTGTCTGTGTGTGTCTGTATGTGTGTGTGCCCGAACTCAGACTGTTGATTATTTTGTTCCTCTTTTGTTTTTCAGAGTTTCTACTTCCCCCGTGTTGTTGATGGTTATTGTTGTTATTCGCCTTTTGCTTTTGTGTTCTTCCCGTTATCTCCGCTTTGGTAATCTCTCTCTCTCTCTCTCTTGCTGCAATTCATATCTTTCTGAAGATATCTAAGGAGGAGGAAACCCCGAAAACAAGAAAGTGTGGACGATCGTTTGGAGATAGTGAAGATCCAGCCCAAACACATTAGTTCTAATTGAGCCAGAAAGGAGTTAAAAAATAAAAAAGAGTTTTGTTTTCTTTTTCTCCCTTGTAAAAATAACAGAAAGAAGAAAAAACAATAACAACAGCAACAAAAAAAAAGAGGGAGCTGAAGATACAAACGAACACATACACAAAGAGAAGGACGAATAAGAGAGAAAATCGTGATTAGTACTCTATACCTATGCAGTTACGTATAAAACTTTTTGCAGCCCTCGGCGGGTTCCTCTTTGGTTATGACACAAGTGTCATCAACGGCGCCCTCTTCCAGATGAAGGATCACTTTGGCCTCTCAGAACACTCTTGGAAGGTTGGCCTTATTGTAAGTATTACCGTTGCCGGAGCCTTTGTTGGTGCCTTCATTCCCGGTCTTATCTCGACCCGCTGCGGACGGCGCACGTGTCTTGCTATTTCCGATGTCATGTTTATTGTTGGGTCAATTATCATGTCAATTGCAGTTAATGTAGAGATGATCTTCGTTGGACGCGCCATTGTGGGTATTGCCATTGGATTTGCCTCCGTTACAGTCCCGGTGTACCTTTCGGAAATCACATCGCCTGAATCACGTGGTGCGACGGTTATATATAACGGTGTCTGCATCACGGGAGCGCAGTTGATTGCCTCCGCCGTGACCGCAATTCTGGTGCAGTTCACATCCACCAATGTGGGCTGGCGCATTGCTCTCGGACTCGGTGCACTACCGGCCATTTTTCAGCTGGTGGGGCTTCTATTCTTTCTCCCTGAGAGCCCCCGGTGGCTCCTTGCAAAAGGCGAGCGGGAAATTGCCATGAAAGTGGCTGAGGAGTTTGATGTGGACGTGGCTGAAGTCTTTGACGAAGGCACTTCGGAGTCGTTTTCACCCAACTACCGCGCCATATTTAAAAAGTCCATGCGACGACGACTGCTTATTGGGTGTATGCTCCATGTTCTTCAACAGATCTCCGGTATTAACACAATCATGTACTACAGCTCTGTGATTTTGTACGACGCGGGCTTCCGCGATCCCAAGACACCCGTTATCTTGTCAATTCCACTTGCAGGCATAAACGCCATCTTTACTGTCGCCAGTTACTTCACGGTAGATCGATGGGGCCGAAGGCTGCTGCTCCAGTTGAGTGCATATGGATGTTTTCTCATCACGATTGCAATGACAGGCGTCGGTTTTTGTCTGGGAAATCAAATTCCATTCTCTATTGGAGGCTGGGTCTTTCTCTCATTACTTGGAGTGTATCTTGTCTTCTTCGCGCCGGGTCTTGGAGCAATTCCGTGGGTGGTTATGGGAGAAATTTTTCCCAACCGCCTACGCACCACTGCGTCGTCAGTTGCCACCATGTGCAACTGGGCCTCCAACGCTCTTGTCTCTCAAGTGTTTCCCATTATGATGGGAGCTATTGGAGTGGGGGGCACATTCTCTGTCATTTGTGGGTGCATTGGTTTTGCGGCCGTCTTTATCCAGTTCTTCGTTGTGGAAACAAAAGGATTATCATTGGAGGAGATTGAAGAAATGTTTGAGCAAAAACACAATGAGGGAAACACGAGGGTGGTGGAAACATATGAAGAAGAGAACATTGACGGGGGGAATTGCATTTACAGCCACGAAAACACCGCTCCAGACTCTGAGCATGATCCCCAGCCGGTTTCGTAGGGAACATAAAGTATTATTTTTACGGGAATAGAAAGATTTATACTTTGAGGTTTTTTTTCTTAGGAATTCTCGTGAGATTTGGGCTTCGTCCAGTTTGTCTTCTTGTTGTTTGACACGTTTTTTTCTCCTTTTTTTTTGTTTCCACCCTTTTCTTTTTTTTTTGTTTACTTATTTCTCTCCGATTTCTTTTTTTGTCTTCTTCGCCGCCGGTGGTTCGGTGCGTCGCCGTTGAAAAGTGAATTGTGTTGTTGCCATTGTGTATCCTTTTCTCTTTCAGGCTTGAGGCCCACACGGGTGCTGCCGAGAAGACATTTCTTGCTTTTTTTTTTTAATTTGCCAACAGTAGTACTAATGAGTTGAATCCATTGGGGTTGTACAAGAGGCCTGATTTGTTTTTGTTTTCTTCTTGTTGTTGCGCCTCTCTCATGAGGGTGTATGCATGCACCTACATGTGTACCAAAGTGTTTAGAGCGAGCTCCCACTCAGTCTTCTGCGTAGTGGAGACTTCTTTTGAAGTGTTTCTTTTCTTCTTTGTTTGTTCTTCCACCCCGGTGTAGTTCTGATCACTAGACAGAAAGAAAAAGAAAAATAGATATTTGAATGTGGGCTGTATAGAGGCCCATGTTGTGGACTACTCCAATAGTGATATGGCGGAAGTAACTGCACTATACGTTACTGGGAATAATCTGCTGTGTATTCAAGTCTAATGTCTTGACAAAATGAGAAGAGTTATGGCAGGCCTTCGAATAATAACATAACGTCCTTCTGACAATAAGTAAAATAACTGAGTGCTTCTCTGCCTCACCCCACAGTGTATAATATTACTCTTATTATTTTTGCCATTTTGCATTGGTATTACCTCATCATAGGTGGTGAAACGGTTGTAGTTCCATTTGGACTCCTTGTTTTTGTGTTTGTTTGTTTTTTTGCTATTATCATTCTTCTGTTTCTTTTCTTGTTTCCATACCAAGTCTCTCTTATCACGGTAACTTGGTGAGTATTCTGTGAGGGCAAGCTTTAGACGCATGGCGAGTGTAGCCAAGTCAATAGAAAAAGACGAAAAGGAAAAAATGGAAGTAGAAGTAGTAGCAGCAAAAGGTGGTGTACTTCCATGCCTGCGCTCACGCGGCGGCGTGCGGATTCCGCACATGGGCATCGGTACGTATGAACTCCGCGGGGACGAATGCCGGCGAAGTGTTCTCCACGCACTGCGCCTGGGATTCCGCCTCATCGACACCGCCGCCGGGTACCACAACGAGGAGATGGTCGGCGCCGCAATAGAAGAGAGCGGAATCCCCCGCGGTGAGTTATTCGTCGTTGTGAAGATCGCACCAAAAGCGATGGCGACTGATGAATTAGTAGAGGCGGGAATACGCGAGAGTGTGCGAAAACTGCGGATTGGTTATGCCGACTGCGTGTTGATCCACTGGCCGGGCTGCGGTGGTTTAAAACCGCACGAGGCGGAGAGACACCAGGCGGCGCGGCGTCGATGTTGGCGAGTAATGCAGGCGCTGCAAAGCGAAGGAGTTGTGCGGCACTTGGGTGTGTCGAATTTTGCACCGCGACACTTCCTGCATTTGACTAGCAATAATAATAATAATAATAATAATAATAAAGGGAAAACTCATTTGTTTGACACGGATAATCCAAGCAGGCCGGTGATGAATCAGATTGAACTGCACCCGCTATGTCTGCAGAAAGAGGTGTGTGATTTCTGTAGGGAGCATGACATCATTCTACAGCAGTACTCTCCGCTTGCGCAGTGCAACGCAGGGCTAATTGAACATCCTGTTTTGTGTGATGTTGTAAAGAAACATTTCTCCGGGTATGGTGTACACGATGTGCTGCTTATGTGGGGCTTGGCTCAGAAATTTTGTGTTCTTGTGCGCAGTCGGTCAGAGGAGCATTTGAAACGAAACTGGATGACTGCAAAGGCCTTTTTTACCGAAGGAGTGTTGAGTGAGGAGCAGAAGAGGCAGTTGGAAAACCTGCGGGAAACTATGCAGGTCACGGAGGATCACCACTTTTTTTGGCATAGTGAACATATTGACTAATTTCTGTTGTCTGCAGGAAAAAAAAGATCTAAGTTGGGTAAAAAGAGAAGCACGTTTCGTTTATTTTATTTTTATTTTTTGTGCGTCCGTGTGATAACTAAATAAATATTTATAATTAATAAGGAGAGATAAAGAGAGGGAGCGAGTGAGAAATCGGGAGAGATGCGGCGGTAGTTGTGTCATGACTCTACGCCTCTCGATAATTATTTATTTATTTTCCATTCTTTTTTTTTCCTTCTCGCCCAGATTTGCTTAGGCGCGTGTGTGAGTGTATTGTTGCATCCAGCGTTGTGTATAGCACAGAACGTGGAGGGTTCCTCCCAACCTCTCCCTCTATTTTTAATTGTACATGTGTGGAGTGAGAGGGCAAGACTGATTAATTGAACTAGTCTCTGTGGGTGTGTGACTTACTTTTGTGGTGATGCTCCGTCGATCCCTCTGGTGGTGTGCTGTCAAACCCTCTTCCCAGCCGCGTGTATGCAAACAACACGAACCACAATGTACGGGGCGGGCGGGAATGAACATGCGAGATTATCTTGTAGACCTCGTGATGGCGTGCGACTACAATGCGCCGCGTCCCTTCAGCGGTTCCATCGGGGCTGCTGCTCTTACATTCGTTGGTGTCGGTCTGTTTACCCTCACATTTGTCTACAATGTCGGCAAGCCCGTGATGGATGCATATAGAGGGATGCGGGCAACCACTAACAGGGATGATGATGATGAAGTGGAACAAGGAGAGTGAATAGGAAGAAACAAGGGGAGGGGGGAAAGAAGAAGTTCATGAATCCTTTGTGTGTACATACACAGAACGAGAGAGAGAGCATATGAAAGGAGGAGTCTCTCTCTCTCTCTCTCTCTATATATATATATATATATATATATATATTACTCGGTTGATTTCTTTGGTGGGCTATTGTACCCATAGAAGTTTTTTTTTTCTTTCAAACGTACCCATTTCTGTCGCTACGCATGCAGCGCCACCAAACCATAAAGGTTGTTATTGTACAAGCTATCCTTCTATACGATGATGTCGAACCACATCACCGAGCAGCGTTTAAAGGGGTTTCTCCAACGGGATCCTTTTCGCCTGCGTGAGCCCCCCCACATTCCACTGGGCTCCCCGCAGGATCGGTCCCGGATTCAGTTCTACATCACCGCACAGTTGGAGAAGCCTCCAAAAGTGAATCCTCAGTGCGAGTGATGGCGCTACACGCAGGGACGTGTAGCTGTGGAGCAGTTCTAACCTTCGTTTTGTTTCAGGCATCCCAAACGCAGCGCTACCCCAGACCTGCCTGCCGACGCCAAGAGCCCTTAACCGCACCCTAGGCACGGTCGCAGGCTCTTGGCTTCCCCTCGGAGAGGGTACTGGTCCCTGGCACCACGTAGAGGTGGCCGGCTTCGCCAGGAGTACCCATAGAAATATGCTACATGGATGTGCTGTGGATCTTATTGGTTTCTGGCTTTAACATACCATCCCCTATTGTGACAAGGATAATAATGTACTAACTTTTCTCTCCTTCTCTCTGTGCCTTCTTTTTTTTGCATGACAAAGTACAACTTTTTTTTGTGGTTTTTTTATTAGAGATTCGTTTATTTTTTATTTTTTATTTATTTGTATTTATACATATACATATATACGCGCGTATGGAGGCGATACCGCCTGCGTTGCCGTCACGGTCGCCCTCTGCAGAGGACAGCAAGATGTTGCTACGCTCTGCTGATGAGTTTACCTCTTCGCCCACTCAAGAAGAAGAACAACAACGACGAGGGAATGAAGACGATTATGTGCGGTCCAGTGCATATAAACTAAATTGGTCGCAGGTGATTCTTGGTGCTACAAGCGGACTCATGCTTTGCATGGTCTTTGCCGTATTGTACTCATTATATCTATTATGTATTCCATACTGGGACAGCATTACTTTTGGGATTTTGCTCTCGGTCGTTTTCCACCCGCAGAGTAGTGAACAATACTCTGGTTCACGGCGTGCGCAGCGAAGGTGTGCGGAGAAGATGAAACGAATGCAGCAGTCGTGGGCATCACAGTCTACTTTATATGGAATCGTTGGTTCACTGCTCTCATTGCGTTACTTTTTCACGTATGCATTAATGCGGGGTGTGATATTTTTGGGTCTAAACAAACTTTCCTTTAGAGTACCATGGAAATCAACGAGTAAAGATCCCGCTGCGGTGGAGAAGCAGAATGTGACGGAGAAGAATGAGTTTCTCTTATCTACAGATGAAGGACGTACGATTTTGCGAGTGCTCGCCGCCGTTATTTTCACCATCGTTGCCCACTCAGCAATTGGATTCCTCTTCTTCTTTGAACTGCACGCCATTCTCTTAGTTTTGTTTGCAATTACAGTGGTTATTCTCTCACAGGAAACGTTTGTTACGAGCATGTGGAATGTGTGGCGGGTTGCCGTTGTACTTTTCTTTGTTGTGGCGCTATCGTACAACGTGGCTCTAGATGTGCTCTCCATCAGCGATGCAGTGAAGCGAACGACAGCTGTTGTGGTTAATGCCCGTCAAAAGTGGTCTTCTGAAGGAGTGATGTATTCCTTTGATCCAAACATTTCCACATTGCAGAATGCAGGCAGGGATATGACGCAAGTAACTTCTTCCCCTTCAGAGATTGAGGAGATGATTGTAATGAAAGTACAAGAGACCGTGGTGAATGAACTTAGTAAAATTCTAAATCACACAAATGCAACGGAGTTGGCCGTTGCTGTGCGTCAGGTTATTGGTTCGATGCTTGCCACTTCGCCTTCAGAGATAAGTGTAAATATGCTAAAGGAAAAAACGGGCGAACTGTATGCATCCTTATTCCAGTCTGGAGGTCCATTGATTCAGGTGGACTGGTTTAGTGTATTACAGAACTCACTACAACGATGGAAGCCGTTTTTTGTGTTTTTCTTGCAAATTGTATTTGGCTTCGCCTCCAATATGATAGGGTTCTTTGATACCGTGTATGCCATTGTTTTGTTTCTGTGTATACTCCGCTACTTTATGCAGTTGGAACACACATTTCTCTATTACGGCATTGCCAAGATGCTGAAAGTCCTTGACACTCACGACGGTGAGAAGCACGCACGAATTATAGAGCGAGAAATCACTGTCTCCTTCTTAACCCTACTGCAATCCTTCTGGCATCTCTCCTGGTTTCACTTCTGCATTACTTTCTGTCTGTTCCGCTCCCTCTCCTTCCCTGTCCCCTTCTTCGCCGGCATCATCTCGTCCTTCACCGCCGTCTTTCCCCTCACCCCAAAGTGGCTCTCCCCCGTCGCCTTCGCCTTCGCCCACGCCGCCCTGGGCGCATTCAGAAGCGGCGGGCCAATCGGCGTCGTAGTCGACCAGCGCGTATGGTGGTGCCTGCTCGCCTTCACCGCGTCGTACGCAGACGAGTGGCTGCTCTGCGTGTCGCGCGGGCTGCGGGGGAGTTCTGTGCGTGACGCGTCGGGCGTGAAAAGGGAACAGCTGCCGACTTTTGTTATTGGTACAACGCTTGTCCTGGGTTATGTATGCTACGGCGTGCGGGGGATTCTGCTTGGGCCAATGACTGTTATTGTTGCGAAGGTGATGTTTGACAATTGGGATATTGTGTCAGGACACGACAGGGAGACGAATGCGGGGAAGTATATGGACGAAAAAAAGAGCTGAAGTGCATGTTGACGGGTGAATAAAAAGTGTGGAAAAAAATAATACACATATATGTATTCGTCGTTGGTGTGGCGCGAGTACGTCTTTTACGAGTGAAGGGAAGAATAATGAGATTTTTTTTTTGTGAACAAAGAAGGACAAGCAACTAGCATAAACATGTCTCTTTACTTTATTTTGTTGATCTACTTTTGGTGATATTTGATACTCCGTTATTTTGATGATATGTTCTCATTTTCTTTTATTTTCATTCATTTTATGGGCTCATGTTTTGTACGTGCGCGTGTATGTCCTTGTATGCATTGAGAAGCTTGAGGAATACTGCTGATCTCTGCGCAATATCTCATCGACGGTGGTGCATTCTCCATTTCTTTTTTTTATTTATTCTTAGCTTTTACTTTTGTATGGATGGTATTCATCCTACATCCTTGCTGAGAGAGCGTTAAGACAAAAATAAATAAAAGAGGCGGCAGCGTGGGCGGGGTGGATGAAAACACCGAAAGGCTCCCTCGTGCTTGGAGGCGCCGATCTTCAGCTGCTGCTCGACGCCTACCGCTCCGGCCATCCCCCCACGCACGCGCCCGGCCCCGCAGGAGTGGTCCCCCGGCCGGTGTTGCTGCTGAGTGCGTGTCTGCTCGGGCACAAGGTCACTTACCGAGGACTGAGCTGCGCCCCGCCCACCCACCGCCGCACGCCGCTCGGCTTCCTCGTCGACTGTCTGTGGCGCCGCTACCGCCTCGTCGACTGCGTCCCCGTCTGCCCGGAGGTCGACGTGCTCGCGATGCGGTCGCCGCGGCCGCCGTTGCGGTTGGTGCGGGGCGCCGACGGGGGACGACGCCTCGTGTCCCCGCAGTTGAGTGACTCATCTGACGAAGCGATGTTGCGTGAGCGACTGCACAGGCGTCATCCGCGACTCGCGGAGGAATTATTGGAGCGCCGTCTTGCCGGCATTGACGGGTGTGTGTTGAAGTCGCGGTCGCCGAGCTGCGGCGTGGGGGATGCCCGCATGTATGCAGATGAGAGTGGCGGCAGCTACGAGAAGGTGGACGGTTTCTTCGTAGAAGATTGGCTGCGGCCCGCTGCTGCCGAGTCATCATCGTCATCACATGTTGTGAGTATGCCGCTGACGACAGAGCGGCAGTTGTGTTTTACTGATGAATCGCGGGGAGTGCATCCCAGTCGCAAGTACGCCGTGTTGTCGTTCATTGCAGATGTGTTGGCGCGATTTGAGAGCAAGTGCGATGGGTGATTTTTTTTTTGCTTTTTTCTTTCCGAGTTCCTTAATTTTATTTTCTTCTGTTCTTTCTCCCTCTATTTCTCTCGCTTTTTCTGTGTGTTTACGTGTATGTATGCATCTATGTATGTCTGTCTGCATATCCATTTTTCATGACTTTATGACTATTTCATTCCTTTTCTCTTCTCTTCTACCGCGCGTGGGGTTTGCATTTTGGGTGCATGTAATATGGTCGATTTTTTTTTTTCTTTCTCTGTGTGTGTATATATACCTGAGAGATAAAATTTTAAGCAAAAATAAAAGAAGAAAGGAACGATTGAAAGCGTGAAGAGAATTTTAACGATATAATTTCGGAAGTCATTGTGCTTCTACTCTCACAGTCCGTTTCTCGGAAGAATGGCGTATAATACCCCGGCGTGGAATGAGGAGTTTGGCGTGTTGAAGCAAATGCAGGAAGACCGCATGAACTTCGCCAACAGCATGACCTGCCACGAGCGCTGTGTCTCGCACTACTGGTTCAATGACTTCTACGCATGGGAATATAGATGCATGCGGAACTGCCTAGAGAAGCTCAATCAGGTGGGCGTCATCACAAACGTCAACTACACCCGCTTCGAACAGGAGAAGCAGGGACGGAAGCGTAAATAAAAATGCATACGTACGTGCATACATATATAAGTAATGAGTGTCCCCGGGGGACATTTTCATTTTTATTATTATTGGTTTTTCGTTACATATGTGTGCCTTCTTCAATTGGTTATCCTGTTTGTTTGTTTGTTCTCCTCCGCCTCATCTATTTATCTAAATAATGGGTGTGTGAGGGTTGCGGCTGCCTGTTGAGGTGAAGTTACGTGGAGAAGGAATATAAATACATCACAACGATTTTACATGATTATAGTTTTCCTTTGTTTGTTTGTGACGGAGATAATTGATTGATTGGGGGGGAAGCAAATATATTTCTCTTGGGCAAGTACATACTACATTTTTTTTCGTTGCCGGTTTTACATTTCTCTTTATCATTTCTCTCGGTGTGTGTATAAAGTGCTTGGTAAAGGAAAGGGTGGGTAGGAAGGTCTGACGGACAAAGAGCGAAGGTGTTGAGTAGCTTATACATACATACATATCCACAAATTAAAAAAAAAATAGGGAGAGAAAAGGAAAGGAAAAAAAAAGATGGTGCTTGCGGAACTCGGTCAGAAGATCGGGGCGGCGATCTCCAAAATGTCGTCGAAGCCGCTCCTGGGCGAGGAGGACGTGAAGGAGCTGCTGAACGATGTTGCCAGGGCGCTGCTGCAGGCGGATGTACACGTCAGCACCGTGAAGGAACTGCAGCAGACCGTTCGCGCCGAGGTCGCCATTACATCAGAGGCCGTAGGATTAAACAAACGTAAAATACTGCAGACAGCTGTATTCAACGGGTTGAAGAAAATTCTCGATCCCGGCATTAAACCGTTTGTTCCAACAAAAGGAAAAACAAATATTGTCATGTTTGTTGGTCTGCAGGGAGCGGGCAAGACAACGTCGTGCACGAAGTACGCGGCATATTTCCAGCGGAAAGGACTGAAGACGGCGCTGGTGTGTGCGGATACATTTCGTGCCGGCGCCTACGATCAATTGCGTCAAAACGCCACAAAAGCAAAAATCCGCTTCTACGGTTCTCTGACGGAGGCGGACCCTGTTATCATTGCAAAGGAAGGTGTGACGGAACTTCAAAAAGAGAAGTACGACCTCATCATTATTGACACAAGCGGCCGACACAAACAGGAGTCTGCTCTCTTTGAGGAGATGAAGCAGGTGCAGGAGGCCGTGATGCCAAACGACATTGTATTCGTCATGAGTGCAACCGACGGTCAAGGAATCCGCGAGCAGGCGCGGCAGTTCAAAGAGAAAGTTCCCGTTGGATCTGTCATCGTCACCAAACTCGACGGACACGCAAAGGGCGGCGGTGCACTCGCCGCCGTTGCCATGACGAAGAGCCCTATCATTTTCATAGGCACCGGCGAACACTTCGGTGACTTTGAGCTCTTCCAGCCGGAAAGTTTTGTGAGTCGCATGTTAGGAATGGGCGACATGCGGGCACTGATGGACACAATGAAGGATGCAAACATCAACACGGATAGCGAGCTGTATAAACGGTTTCAGGACGGCCAGTTCACAATGCGAGATATGTATGAGCATCTGCAGAATGTACTCAAGATGGGCTCAATGAGTAAAATTATGAACATGATCCCCGGTTTGTCGGCGATCAGCGGGGCCGCTGGTGAGGTCGGCGACGTGACGCTCAAAGTGTTCATTCATATTATGGATAGCATGACGGCCGCGGAGCTCGACGATGCACGCGTAAAGAAAATGATGACGCCCTCGCGTATTCTGCGCGTTGCGCGGGGGAGCGGGCACTCCATACAGGAGGTGCAGAGCCTGATTATTAGCTACACAAAGTTTGAGGAGGTAGTGAAGAAAATGGGGAAAATGAACTTCAAGGCAATGACGCAGGATCCTGGCAGCATGCTTTCTGGTCGCATGGGGCAGCAGCAGATGACGCAGCTCGCGAAGGTACTCAATCCGGGAATGCTGCGGCAAATGGGCGGCCTCGGTGGACTGCAGGGAATGATGAAGCAACTGCAGAATATGAAGTAGGGAGGGGCGCGAACCCCAGCCCATGAAGTCGAGATAACAACAAGAAGAAAAAAAGGAAAAGGAAAAAAAAAAGAGAAGGAGGAAATATTTCGTGTATAGATTTCTCATTAAATCCGCTCATATTTTTATTATTGGTTCTTTGTTTGAGTGTCATCCACGGTGAATGACGGTATCCGTTGTCTCTTGAATTCTCCCGTTTTTTTGTTTTTGTTTTTCTCTCTCTTTGTTTTGTTTCTCCATGTAGGTGGTAACTAGATTACAGGAAAAAAACTCTGCTTCCTTTCTCCTCCTGTTAGACTAGAAAAAAAAAAATTATATACTTTCACCCCTTCTGTGTGTGTGTCGGTGTGATGTCGTTGACGATGTCCCAGATGAACTCATCTTCCGCGGCGCCGACGTTCCTCAGTGATATCACAAATGTCACCGAGAGGAAAGTTGCCAACATGTCGTCTGTCTGCACGGCGAAGAAACACGTGTCGGCTGCAACTCCCCCACGAACACCGGCGACTGTTGACTCCCACACACCGCGGTGGGATGCAGAGAGCGGCACCGCCAGCCGCGGTCCGTTGTTCACGGAGAAGGACGAAATGAAGTCGGATGCGCCGCACTCGCCGGACGTGAAAAAACATCGCCCGCGGAAGTTCCTGCAGAACTATTTTTTCCTAAAGAATCTGAACGCACTACCCACAACGCCGGAGCAGAAAAAAAAGAACACAACGTCGGCGCAGCTTCGTCACCGCTCTCTGTCGAACTCTGCCGCAGTCAATGTACCTCCACCACCGCCCGTATCCGCATGCGAAAGTAATAATAATAATAATGATAATAATAATGGGGGGGAGGAGGAGCATGCACCGGGACAGTCTGTACAAAGGCCTTGCTTTGATGCCTCCACACCAGGCGTTCTGTTCTCTGTGGACATTTTTCCAAAGAAAAAGAAATCGCAGAAAAGTAAGGGAGAGAATAAGTACAACAGAATTCCTCTCAGGGTGAGTATTTCCCGGCCCGAATGCACTGCGCTGCCGCCGTACGTGGGCAAAGAGACAGTGCCCGTGTCAAAACAGTTCAGAGAAGATATAAACACTCCTGCTGTTATTGATCGGGGAAGTGAAGAGGAAGAAGAAGAAAAGAAGACTATCGTTGCAGATGTGTTTAAAAGGCCTCACAGCCGAGAAAAAGAGGATCAGAAAAAACATTCTGCGAGTCAATCATTTCTTGGAGAAACGCTTTCCGAGACGGATGTGGCTGACATTAGTGCCATATCAGCAATTCATGAAGAGGAGGTGTTTCTCGAATTATGCGATGTCAGCACTTCACAGAATGAGAAGGAAAGTGAAAGGGGAATGACATGCAATGAACAAGAAGAGCAGGCGCACGAACAACAGCAACTGGGTACATTGATCTCTTTACAGAATACAGAGTTCATTGAAGAAAAAATGTTGCAATCCCCCACACAATTTTTCGAGGGAATTGATATCTTTAATGAGAACTCCATCACACAATGGATGATGACGTCCCCCGCCGTTGCAGTAACCAACCATTGTCCCAGCACTGATAATAACTCTTTTCATCATTTTGAAAAATTCCTTTCTTTGTATTTCACGGAACAGTTCAAAATGTATGAAGCGAGGGTATTGGACATGGCCTTTATGACTGGGTACAACCACATGGTCGCACGCCCCATGACACAGTGGTTGGAATGCTACGATAGACGCCTCATCTGTATGGGAAGAGATATATATATTCGAAATATGATTGAGCTCTTTATTCTGACGTTACCGTTGAGACGAAAACGATTATCCACTGCATACAAGAATTACTGCAGATCTTCCCTCTCACAAAAGAAACGAATTGCTGCACCAACGCAGAGAAATAACGCAGAATCACATCCTGGAAAAGTTCGGGGCAAATTTTCCCGTGTTGCCCTCCAGGGACTATCATCGTCGTCAGGGAGTAAAGGGAGGACGTTGTTGAGTGTCATTGGGCGCAGTTTGAAGCCAAAGAATGCGACTGCGGGAAACCACTCGCAATCCTCACCAAATGGACCGCCACCACCACCACCAGAACAACAACAACAACACTGTCGTCGACTGTGTGCATACGGGAGAGTCCTACCCGTGTCGCGGGAACGTACGCCCCCGCCCACACCAAAAGCTGATGAACTGATGGATGTCATGAAACTTGTCTTGTCCTGACAAGGAAAAGGAACGGGGAGGGGGGAATTTAAGAAAGAAAAGAACGAATCTCTGTGCGTGTGTTTTTACTTTTTGTTTTTGTTTTTGTGGGTTTGTTTCTTTTCACTTCAGCGCGCTTACGATCTTAGAACAGAATATATATGGTTCGTCTTCTTAACTGCCACCCCACTTCGCGTCTGACATCATTCTGTTAAAAAAATATAATCTCTAGATGATAGAGAACGAGAGGTGTGCGTGTGTGTGTATATACGTAAATCTTATTCTTTGTGCCTTGAGGAGGGCGCATAAAAGGTAGAAGAGGGAGGACAACAACGTTAAGAAATTATGAGTTTTGTTTTCACAAAAATTATTCCTCGTTTTTTAGTTTTTTCACTATAGTTTCCTAGATGCTCTATTATTATTATTATTATTATTATTATTATCATTCACTTTGTTTTTCTTGGATTTTTTTAATAATTTTTAACGTAACTGTCGAGTTATGTCACTACTTGGGATCCGGAATGCGACTGATGATGGTTATACTAAAGAAAAAAATTGCGTTTGTGTGTGTGTGTGTGTGTGTGTTTCTGCGGGGAGTATTCATAGTAATACATGATGTCATTTTCCCCTTCTTTTTCATTCTTCTCTCCTTATTTCCTCATTATTTGTTAACATTGGTGCAAGAAGGATAGCTCTCTCCCTCTCTCTCTTTGTGTGTGTGTGGGGGGTGGGATGTCGCGATGCGATCGCGTTGTTATCTTTTTGGACATTGATGGCGTGCTGCTCCCCGTCCCCCGCTTCACCTTTGGCGGCGGTGATCTCTCCGAGCACAGCGTCCTGCTTCTGCAGAAGATCGTCCATGCCTGTGGCGGGGCAGATAAAGTTACCATCATTCTCTCCTCCACGTGGCGCAATTTCCCCGAGCAGGTGGAGCGGCTGAATAAATTCATTGAGAAAACCGCGGGCGGCGGTGTCCCACCTGTCGCTGGCGGCACGCCGAACGGAACGCCAAAGACGACTGTGGTTACGTACTACGCCGACGATCCATCGGAGCAGCGGCTGGTGCGGGATCGCGTGGACGAGATAACGCGGTGGGTGCGCACACACATGCGGGTGCACCCGGAGGCGGTTGGCGGGCGGTGGCTGGCGATTGACGACATGCAGCTTAGCGTGGACGGGCGGATGCGGGGTCACTTTTTGAAGACAGAGACGGAGACGGGTCTCACGGAAGAGGACGTGGCGAGGGCGCTTGACATCATCGCGTCTTTCCCAGTGCCGGAGGTGGCAGAGAAGAATGCGGCCGCTGCCATCATCGATCCTGTTTTGAAGGATGAGGAGATTGATATCTTAGAAACACGATGTCAGGAATTGACAGAGACAGTTAGAGAGTTGCAGGAGTCCTTGCGGCAGTCGCGGAACGAGATTCACGATCTGCAGTCAGAGCGCCGCGAATGGGAACGGGAGCGTAAAGAAATGACACGTCGTTTTGAGGATGTTAGTTATCGTTTGGCTCAACACGTTTTTGCGAAAAGGAATGAAACCTTGCGGGCGGCACTGGCGGCCCTTGAGACGAAAACAGGGAAAGAGCGACAGGAGTTAGAGGGGCAGATTAAAATGCTTGTAAATCTCCTTCGTGAAAAGAAAGAAAAGGAAAAGTTAGTTCGAAAACAAAAGAAACAGGCAAACAAAAACCATGAGTAGAGAGACAGAATAGAAAGACAAGAAGATACATGAATAAATAAATACACCGAAAGGTCCGCGGTTGGCTTGGGGAGGGTAGAGGCGGGAATGTTGGAAAGAAAAAAGTTTATTGTTTTCTGATCCGATCCCACCCCCATTGGGGCCTCGGGTCACCATACCCAAGTGGTTAAGGGGTCTGACTAGAAATCAGATGCGATCTCGCGCGCAGGTTCGAACCCTGCTGGTGACGGTTTTTTTTCTTTTGCGAAACCATTTCAAACCCGAATAAGAAGATTTCCCTTGTCTATTTGAGTTCGGTTTCTATTTTCGATGGAATTAGAAGGAGTGGTGGGGCATGTCTTGCGTTGTGAATTCTGTGTTTCTCTTTTTTCTCTCACTCTCTTTCATTCCTGTTCTTGAGTTTCTTATTGTAATATCACCTGTTCTTGCTTTCTCGCTCTCTGTCTCTCTCTCCGCTTAGAATTGGAGACGCTTTAAATGCCTCTCTTTCGGCGTTCTGCTGGCTCTGGTGAAGTTCCCAGTGGTTTCCGGCCACCGTCAGCTGCCGCCAACACAAATGCCTCTGGCACGGACTCCGCCAGCAACAACAACAACGGCAGTTTCTCCGCATTGATGCAGAAACGGAGAGAACGGACGGTTGTGTATCCTGAGAGCAGAGGCGCTGCGCTGACAGACACCATGGCTGCTCGACTGGCAAAAAGAGCGCACATTGAATACCATCAACCAGAGAAGGCAAAAAAAACTGTTCGTTGGAGTGGTGAAGAAGGGGAGGATGATATGGAGGGGGCCGGTAGAAAGGTGGAGTCCATTCAGGGAAGTACGACTGCAGAAAAAGAGGGGATTTCTGTAACAGAAATAGAGAAGGCACAAGGAACTGAAGCAGGAACAGCAGCAGCAGCGGGTGGTGGTGGTGATCCCACAGAAGAAGCTGAAGAAGAAAAGACTGAAGTGGTACCACGCTACCCAGTGAGTCCATATGGAAATCTTTACTTTCAGGTGGAGACGGATGGAGCAACTCGACATGAATCAACGGGGATTATCGTCATTCAAACAGAGCAGTTGGGTGTGATGATGTACGATCGCGCTGGTCGGCAGTTCGGCAATCGTCCAGAACCCGGATACCCCGTTAAGGAGGAAGACGTTGCAAACGCCAAGGCAGGCACGATACTTAAGTTTGCATCAAAATCTGTCTTGCTCATAACAGCACTGAAAGAAGAGTCTTTCCGTAGCGGAGAATTCTTCCTTCGTTCAGAGCATCAGCTTAGAAAAAAGGAAGAAAAATTAAAAGAAAAAGCCGAGGCTGAAGCTGCGGCAGGTTTACACATGACAAAGCCAAAAATGTCTTTTGGTCGAACTCTTTCCGGAGGTATGTTTGCCCAGCCTATATTTCGAAAACGACCACGTGATGGCCAAACGGGTTTTACTGTTCCTATTGCAGGTCGGCCAAAGTTAGGGCCTGGGGGTGTGAAGATGGATCTGCAGCCGTTGCACGACCCTGACCGTGAGGCAGCTGTGGTTCTGTTTCGGGCAGAGTATAAAAGAGGTGCTAATGGCCGTCCTCAAGTGTCTGTTGTCGTGGATCCCATCATTGGTGATAAATTACGTCCGCATCAAAGAGCAGGAGTGAGGTTTCTTTTTGATTGCATCATAGGAGAGCGGATGCCTGGCTATCACGGCGCAATCCTTGCAGATGAGATGGGTCTTGGTAAAACCATTCAGACCGTTGCCACTATTTACACATGTATCCGTCAAGGGATACACGGCTTCCCGACGGCGCGTAAGTGTCTCGTCGTCACTCCCTCGTCTCTTGTGAAGAACTGGTGTAATGAGTTTGATAAATGGCTTGGTGTGGGTGCTGTCAAGTACTTTGCTATTTCCGAGTCCACCCCAAAAGGTGACCGCATCATCTCTCGCTTTGACAGTGAAGGGGACGTCCTTGTTATATCATATGATCAACTACGAAAGTACGTGAAGCGTCTTTCCACGCTCAAGTCTGTAGAGCTGGTTGTGTGCGATGAGGGTCATCGTTTGAAGAACGCGGAAGTGAAAACAACAAAGGCTGTGGATATGCTACCAACACGGAATCGCATTATTCTCAGTGGCACTCCGATCCAAAATGACCTGTCCGAGTTCCATGCAATGGTGGGATTTGTGAACCCTGGTATACTTGGGAATCGTGATGTGTTTGCACGTGTCTTTGAGGAGCCCATTGTGCGAGGACGTGATCCCGAGTGTCCTGAGCATCTTCGTTCCTTAGGTGCAGATCGTGCGCATTACTTATCAAACTTAACTCAACGTTTTATTCTTCGCCGTACACAGTCCATCAATGAGTCATACTTACCACCCAAGGTGGACATCACCGTGTTTGTGCGACTTGGAGAGTTACAGCGGGCTGCATATGAAAAAGTATCTGCAGTTATGGAAGAGTCGTCATGTCCACCACTTGTAATCATCTCCGCATTGAGAAAACTGTGCAATCATATGGATCTGTTTCAGGAGGCAGTGATACATTCCAATAAGGAGAATCAAGGGGATCACAGTATACCCAAGGCCGTGCTGCCAAAAGGATACAAGACTGGAACTCTCTCTGAGAGTGCGGGAAGCAAAATGCATTTTGTCTCCCTTATGTTAGATGAGTTGCGCAGTAATGGAGACCGTGATAAACTTGTCATTGTTTCCAACTTCACACAGACACTGGATGTCATTGCCGCCATGTGTAATAGTAAGCGTATTAGTTTCTTTCAGCTAGATGGCAGTATGCCTGTAAAACGTCGACAAGAAGTCGTCGATCGATTCAATGTTCCTGGATCACAGGAAATTGTCTTTTTGCTTTCTTCCAAGGCTGGTGGTGTGGGGTTAAATCTCATTGGTGCTAACCGACTGATTTTGTTTGATCCGGATTGGAACCCTGCAAACGATGCACAGGCGATGGGGCGTGTGTGGCGTGATGGACAGAAGAAGCGCGTCTTTATTTATCGTTTGCTGAGTACAGGGTCCATTGAGGAAAAGATATACCAGCGCCAAGTGAGTAAGCAGGGACTCTCCGCCAACGTCGTGGATATGAAAAGTGACTCCAAACAACACTTTACTCTTGAGGAGTTACGATCACTTTTCTGTTTCCGTGGTGACACGCTCTCCGACACACACGATCTTTTGCACTGCACAAACTGCGAGGCAGTCGCGGAGAGAATGACTTCGTCTGCCGCGGCGAAGGCAAAGGAAAAATCCTCCCCAATGAAATTTCGCCGCGTTGGTGAAAAAAAAAGCGGCCCTCGCATGGACGAGCTCAAAGGATGGCGCCACTTCGCCAAGTGCAGCGACTTCCCGCTCGACAAAGTTGTGCGGGTGATATCCGCGAAGGCCCCCGGCGTCTGCAGTTTCATCTTCGCCGACGAGCGAGACAACACGGCGAGCGCGGCGGCCGACGGGAAAAGTGCTGCAGGTGGGGGAGCAGGGACAGTGCACGTGGAACGGCCCTTTGCGGAGGACGAGGGGCCAATCATTTGTCCCAGCCAGACAGATCAAGTCTCAGACGATTCCGACCTGGAAATTGAGTTACACGACGATGACGAGGAAGAGGAAGATGATGACGATGAGTAACGGCCGATCTTGCACACAGAGACGTACACGTGCACATAATCATGGCCCTAGACATGAGTTGTGCTTTATTACACTTCAGCAGTTCCACACACATTCATTATATATAATTCTTTACCAAGGAGGGAAGGAAAAGAATGGTAGGTGGTAAGGTGTCGAATTTTGTCCGTTAGTCCAGAAAATAGTCATGATTTATTTTTTTTTTCCTTTTCCCGTGCTTTTTTTTTAAAGTAAAAATTCCCCTATTTTATTTCCACACAGATCGCAACATTTCACAAGAAAGGTGGGGGGAATGAGCCAACCAATATATACTCATGAGCTGTTGTTCTTCGTCTTTCTATTGCTGATACTGATGGTGTTCTCCCTTTCTAGGTGCAACGATCATAGACCCATCCGTCTATGTGCTTCCCTATCTGTATCTGTATGTATATAGCTATATATGTCTATGTGTCACTGGTCGTTGTTGGACGCAGAAGAAGACCATATCTTGTATACGCATTTCTCTCACCCTTTCCCTTCTTTTTTTTTTTGCTTTTGTCTAATCTGAAGGGAACAAACGCTAGAAAGCAATACATACACATATTTACCCATTGTTTATTATCCGTGGAGGCAATTTCCCAGGAGGCAAAGAGCACTTTACTAAATCCTGGATATTCAACTATTTACTTGCCAATCATGACGAATACAGAGTCACAGACAACCACTCACGATCCCTTCGTCCTGGCGAACCGCTATGCTACCCGCGGTACCGCCTTCACGGTGGAGCAGCGCAAGCGACTGCATATTCTTGGCCGTCTGCCCCCTGTTGTTGAAACGTTGGAAGAGCAGGTGGTCCGTGTGTACGAACAGGTGATGAGGTACGAAAAGCCGATCAACCGCTACCAGCACCTCGCTGCCGTCCACGCGACGAACACGACTCTGTACTACGCCACAATCCTTGCCCACTTGGAGGAAATGCTCCCCATCATTTACACCCCGACCGTCGGCGAGGCGTGCCAGACATTCAGCCACATCTTCTTCCGTGAGCGTGGTCTGTACTTCAACCGCCTGTACAAGGGCATGTTCCGATCCATTATGCGGGATGCAGGATACGAGAGGGTGGACGTTGTTGTCATTACCGACGGCTCGCGTATTCTTGGCTTGGGTGATCTCGGTTCGAACGGCATTGGTATCAGCATTGGAAAGTGCTCCTTGTACGTTGCGGGAGCAGGCATCAACCCGCGGCATGTTGTTCCCGTCATGCTGGACGTGGGCACAAACACGGAAAAGTACCTGAACGATAAGCGGTATCTTGGTATGCGGGAAAAACGCCTTGAGGACGATGAGTTCTACGCTCTTCTTGACGAGTTCATGCAGGCAGCACGTGAGGAGTGGCCGAATGCCGTCGTCCAGTTCGAGGACTTCAGCAATAACCACTGCTTCGACATACTGGAGCGCTATCAGGATAAGTACCGCTGCTTCAACGACGACATTCAAGGCACCGGGGCGGTGATTGCCGCGGGCTTCCTTAACGCCGTGAAACTGTCGGGGGTTCCCCCGCTGAAGCACCGCATTGTTGTCTTTGGCGCCGGCTCTGCGGCTGTTGGTGTGGCGAAAAACATCTCGGAGCTCACCGCACGCATGAATAACCTCAAACTTGAGGATGTGCTCAAAACATTCTACCTTGTTGACACGAAGGGCCTCGTGACGACGACGCGCGGTGACAAACTCGCCTCCCACAAAACGCTGCTCGCCCGCACGGACATCTCTGCGGAGGACTCAAAGAAACTCTGCACCCTCGAGGACGTTGTGCGGTTCGTGAAGCCGACGACTCTGCTTGGCCTCGGCGGCGTGGGCCCGGTGTTCACGGAGGAGATCGTGAAGATGGTGATGCAGAACACCGAGCGCCCAATCATCTTCCCGCTCTCGAACCCGACGAGCAAGGCGGAGGTCACGCCGGAGAACGCCTACAAATGGACAAATGGCGCGGCAATCGTCGCGTCCGGTAGCCCGTTTCCCCCAACAGTGATCGGCAGCAAGACGCTGAAGCCGTCGCAGGGCAACAACTTGTACGTCTTCCCCGGCATCGGTCTTGGCTGCTCGATTGCACAGCCGACGCACATCCCCGACGACATTCTCATTGCGGCGTCGAAGTCGCTGAACCTCCTCACCACGGAGGAGGTCATGCAGGAGGGCGGTCTCTACCCGCCGCTCCAGGACATTCACAACATCTCCGCCAACATCGCCACCGACGTGATTCTTGAAGCACAGCGGCTTAAGATTGACAACAACGACAAGCTGCCGCGTGACCGTGACGCGATACTCGCCTTGGTAAAGACAAAGATGTGGAAGCCGGTGTACCCGGATGACACTGATTCGAATATCCAATGAACCGCCATGCTCTAGGGCATCCGCCACGGTATGAATCCTGAGAAGGAGGAGAAGGAAAAGGAAACAGTGAAGCAAAAGAGAGAAGAAGAGTATGTTTGTATGGATGTATGTGGTTGGATTGGGGTTGTGGAGGCAACCCCGATTCGATGCACCTGTACAGAAATATGACAAGTCGTATTCTGGAGAATTGTTCAAAAGAGAAAAGAAAACACTCAATTCTCATGAATAGCAACCCTTGAAGTAAAGGATGATGGCATGGTGTGAATTAAAACGAAAAAAGCTGTGTAAAGCAGCCCGGTTCCACTTATTTAGTACAACTTATTTACTTTGGCACATATGCATGCGTGCTTTATATAAATATATTTTGCTGTTGTTGTTGTATTCATTTAGCATTATTTTTCCTTTTATATTCTCTGCATCTCTTTAAATATCTGTCTGTTTGGTCTCTTGTGTTTCATGTGAATGCTTCAGCAATAAAGGCGTGATCAGGAGCAAACTTTTGCTCTTGTTTGTGCGGCGGGAGGGGGAGGGAGTGTATGTGAAGGCAGTACAACGAGACGATTATTATTATTATTGTGATTTGGTGTAGATTCACACGATGGTATTCCATGCCATTACTTTTCTGATCATCTTGTCTCTTTTACTACTCTCTGCCCCTGTCAGTGTGGATGTGTTTTCATGGGTTTTGTTGTTCTTGTTTTAGTGGAGGTAGGGAGATCAGTTTCTGATGTGTAATAGGAATGCTGAGGAGCTATTTATACAAAAAAAAAGGAAAATACGTGGAGTACCACTGCTCATAAACAGTGCAGATAAAGATTGTCTGTTTACGTGTTTTTGAGACTGGTACCAAAGGAAAGAAGGAAAGAAACGCCATCCAAATATATGTATAACGACAACGAATTGGAAGGAGGAAAAAAAAAATTGTTTTGCGTTTGTGCTATTCTGCGGTTTATTCCTGACCATGCATACGTACAATATCCGTATGACTCCTTCTTGTTTGGGTATTCTTTGTAGTGAAGGTTCAGTTCCCAGTTTAATATGTATGTTCTTGTGCTTTTGTCTGCGGTGGTGGTGTTCTGTTTCTATCCTTTGTTTTTTTTCGCTCTTCTTGGTGGTCTGCGGTGTCCTGTATTTAGTTGGAAGTGAAGTAACTATATTCGTGAAGGATTTTTTTACGGAAGTGTAGTTTCCTTTTACTTGTGACTTGTAACTGAACAAAGCAAATATATCAAATAAAATAATAATCATAGTATAAAGAAAAAAAAGGGGGAATGTTTACTCGGTCATTTATTCACTTTGAAAAGAATGTGAGAGGCGTCCGTGGTGTGGACTTCTTGCGTAATCGCTTTACGAACAAGTCCAGCGCCTTCACTGTTGCGGAGCGGGAGCACCTCGGTGTTGTTGGTCTGCTGCCGCCCGCCGTGGAGTCGCTTGACGACCAGGTGAAGCGGGTGTGGGAGCAGTTCAAGCTCCTCTCCTTCCCAATCAACCGGTATCAACTGCTGCGTGGCATCATGGACACAAACGTTACTCTGTTTTACAAGGTGATACAGTCACACATGAAGGAGACACTTCCCATCATTTACACACCAACGGTGGGCGAGGCGTGTGAGAAGTATGGCGCCATTTTCATGCGGGACCACGGCTGTTACTTGAGTCGGCAGCAGAAGGGAAAGATACGCCAGAGCTTAAAGAATCTGCGTAAGCCGAACATTGATATTATCGTCATTACCGACGGCTCGCGTATTCTTGGTTTGGGTGACCTCGGTGCAAATGGAATGGGCATCAGCATTGGAAAGTGCTCCCTGTACGTTGCTGCGGGAGGAATAAAACCCAGTCGTGTGTTGCCCGTCATGCTGGACGCCGGTACAAACAACGAGAGCCTTCGCAAGGACCCACTGTACCTTGGAGAACGTAAATGTCGAGTTCCCGACGATGAGTTCTACGCTCTTCTTGACGAGTTCATGCAGGCAGCACGTGAGGAGTGGCCGAATGCCGTCGTCCAGTTCGAGGACTTCAGCAATAACCACTGCTTCGACATACTGGAGCGCTATCAGGATAAGTACCGCTGCTTCAACGACGACATTCAAGGCACCGGGGCGGTGATTGCCGCGGGCTTCCTCAACGCAATGAGGGTGAGCAATCTCCCATTGAAGGAGCATCGCATTGTGTTTTTGGGCGCCGGCTCTGCGGCTGTTGGTGTGGCGGAAAGTATCGCGCAGCTTGTCTCGGCCGAGTACAAGGCTCCAGTGGAGGAGGTTCGTGAGCTGGTGTCCTTGGTTGACTCAAAGGGCCTCGTTACGAATACACGTGGAGATAAATTGGCCCCGCACAAGGTTGCCTGGGCTCGCAGAGACATTGCACCGGAGGAGAACAAATCACTGTGTACATTAAAAGATGTTGTGCGTCGTATTAAGCCGACGGCGCTGATTGGTCTGTCTGCAATGGGCGGTGCCTTCACGGAGGAAATTGTTAAATTCATGGCGTCCTACTGCAAGTCCCCAATACTCTTCCCGCTCTCGAACCCTTCAAGTAAATCAGAGGTCATTCCCGCCGACGCCTACAAATGGACAAAGGGAAAGGCGGTTGTGGCGTCTGGTAGCCCGTTTCCCCCAACGGTCGTGGACGGCAAAGTATATTCCCCGGCGCAGGGAAATAATTTATATATATTCCCCGGTGTCGGCCTCGGCTGCGCCATCGCACAGCCACCACACATCCCACAGGAGGCCTTTGTGACGGCCGCGGCCACACTCAGCGCCATGGTGGAGCCGGACGTTGTTGTGAAGGAAAATAAATTGTATCCGCCAATTGATGATGTTCGTCAGGTCTCGCAGCACGTGGCGGTGGCGGTTATTGAGAAACTGCAGGAGATGGGCATGGCCAAGGACGGTCTTCCAAAGAACAGACCGGATCTTATTAAGTTTGTAACGGAATTTATGTGGGAGCCAAAGTACTTGGAGTCAGAGTACTATTTATCCAAAACTTTCGACTAGGATATTCTTAGTGATTCAATGCACGAAGTACATTATATATGCGTATGCAGACGATAGAAAAATGAGATCTCTTTCTTTGTTTTTTTTGTCAATTTCTCCGAGGGTCATGAATATATATGGAAATGGGGGATTATATATAACCTGTTCATGCAACTACTCTTGAACACTGGGGTAGGTAACTGTGAGTGAGACTGCGAGGGGCCCAGCAGGAAGCAAGCATAGGGGGTCACGTAGGTATGGATGTAGCAGAAATTCAGATTCCGTGCATTTCTTTCTGTCTTCTTTTTTTTTCTATTATTATTAGTGGTAACTAAAGAGTTTCTGTGCGCAATTTTTCAGACCGTAATGTCAGCGTGTTGTTCCACGACTGGAAATAAGGTCAAAACACTGATGAACGCGTGGCGGCAGCATGGGTACGTTTGAAAGAAAAATAAACACTGCTGAAGTATTTGGAGAGTGAGGATTGTAATGAATAAGCAAAAGTAGTTGGTAAGTTTTTTTCAAGGGGAAAAAAAGACAAAAAAAAGCAGGCGAAGAGAACCTGCGCATATGCATTTATATGTATGTTGCTTGTTTGTTTGGAGGAGTGCCGTGCAACTTGATTTTGTATGCTTGGTTCTTGGGGACTATTTAATATGAATCATTGAGTCGTTCGTCATTCTGTGAATTTTTTTTTTTCTGGCTCTTGACAAAATATAAATTCTCATTCCTCTCATTATTATTATTATTATTATCTTTTGTCTGTCTGTGTGTGTTTTCCCACCTTCTGCACACCGTTGTATTTGATCTTTCTCTCCTCTACTTCTCACTTCTATGTAGTCAAGCATGGCGACCACCCCCGATGATAGCGACGACTTTGACTTCGACTATGTGGCACCCTCCAAAGTAAATAATAATAATAATAATAATAATAATAATAATAATAATAATAATAATTCTAGGCCACATGTAAAGAGAACTGTTTACGAGGAGGAGCGGGACGCAAAGGTGCGGGCCATCGCGGCGGCACAGGGGCTCGAGCTGCCGCTGCGGGCGGAGAGTAAAGGCGCGGGGCCATCGCCACCCACCGCAGAGAAAATAGAAACCGCCCACGCACCCAAACAACATCCATGCAGACACAGTGAGGAGGGGGAGGGGGATGAGAGGAAAACTAACAGCACGGCGGTGAGCTCGACGGAGGAGGCGCAGCGGTTGAAGGACAGGCGTTACGCCATCTACCGCCGCAACAAGTACTTGAACCAGAATGCACTTAGGGAAGTGGATCCGGGCACGAAGCGATACATGCAGATTGCGTACAATCCAACAAGCACAGGAGCGAAGCAATACCATACACTGCGGCGTGGTAATAATAATAATAATAATATTAATAATAATAATAATAATAGAAATAATGGTAATAATTGGAATTCGTCAAGGGGAAGACAATTTACACCGCGAGGACATCCAGGGCAAAAACGATTACGAGACTACTAGAAGGAGAGAAAGAGAGTGTATGTGTGTACATGTACCTATGTTACTTTGTTGTAACAGTATATATATATATATATATATATATATATATATATATATATATTAAAGGAGAAAGAGACTCATATCTTGTTTATTTTTGTCATCTCCAGTGTGGTGTTTTTTTTTGTTTTCTCTCTCCTCTTTCTACACAAGCATATTTCTCTTTGTAGTGTGATTTATAATAATTGATGTCTATCGAACTGTGTCGTCCATGTTCAGTTGTATTCTCTTTTTATTTTCTCTTTTCCTTTCAACACATTTATTCGTTCTTTTCTTTGTTTTGTTTGTTTTCAGCAGCACAAAAGGTGGTCCGAAAACACACAAAAAAGCTTCCCATGTCTTTCTTCTTTGGTGGGAGCAGTGATGGAGAGAGTGATGGGCCCGCCAGGAAGAGGCCGTGCAGTGAGCGGCAGCAGGCGCCAAATAACACATCTCCTCACAACAGGCTTCTAAATAATAATAACAATAATAATAGTTATAGTGAAGAGGAGGAGGAGGATGATCGGCCCGTGTTGCCCCGCGCGGGTGGGGGCCGAGTGGGGCTGAAGTTACTGCAGTGTATGCAGAGGCCCTCGTCCTCCTCTTCGTCCCCGCCGGCCTTGTCGTCATCACTCGCGCGGCAAAAACTGAACGTCGTTGAGGCGTACGTGCCGCTCTCCGTCGGCGGCTTCATGGAGAGCACTGCGGGGACTACTGCGGTGGTGGGCGACGTGAGCCAAGTGCGGGTCGGCAGCATCATGTGCCTCCGCCACCCAACAACTACCTCGCATGTAAATAATAATAATAATAATAATAATAATGGCAGTGGTAGCAGTAATATTAAGGCGATGACTTTTGTGAAGGAGAGCGACCTCACGGAGGAGGAGCGGCGGTACGGCCGGCGTGTCTCCGGCGACATGCTGCGGGAGTTATTTGAGGTGGGGCGCGTTGACCGCGGGGCGGGGGTGCTTGAGGCGATATTCCTCGACGGGGCGCGGCGGAAGTTGCGGGTGGAGGCGGCGCGGCCGGCGGGGTTCGTCGAGGCGGAACTGTTCCGCGAGTGGCGGCGGGACCCGAGCGCGCGGCCGCCGCGGACTGTGCGGACAACTGCGAAGGAAGACGTTGGTATCAGTGCACGCAGCGATAATAATAATAATAATAATAATAATATTACTGCTAGTAATGATACTAATACTGGCAGTGGTAGTACTAGTAATAATGATAATAATAATAATAGAAATAATGAAACAACTGCACCGTGGTGGGTGGTACCGCATCTTGTTGTGCGTGTAGTGGAGGAATCTGCAGGGGATTTACTCGGTAAGAAATTTGTCGTGAAATCCGTCTCCCGCAAGGAGGGTAAAATACGACTAGTCCCCTTCCAACAACACCCCGCAAGTAACAATAATAGTAATAATAATAATAATAACACTGGTAGTGGTACTCCGCTGGAGGATGTGTGTGCTGTTGACGTTGTGGGCTGCGGGGCGCTGGCGACGGTGGTGCCGCGGGCGGGGGAGGGCGGGATGATTGTGCGGGGAGACATGCGGGGGGAGCTGGTGACCGTGCTGCGGGGGAATACACACAGCGGCAGCGTGACTGTGTGCTCAGCAATGACTGGGAGGGAGTTTGCAGTCAAGCCACACGAGATCTGTGAGCTCGCAACGAGGCGGCGGTAAACCTCTTCTTTCTTTATTTTATTTTATTTTCTTTTATTTTATTTCTCTCTCTGCATGTGTGTTTGTGTTGTAAATAAATAAATAAATATATTTATTTATATATATTCCCCTGTTGCTTGGATACTTACATGCATGTATACATCTATCGCTCCCTCTTCTTCTTTTTTTTCTCCCGCCGCCTGCACATGAAAAATAAAATAAAAATTAAAAATAAAAGAGTGTTTGCGGTTGAAGCTCCACATATATTTATTATTTATTTATATATTTGTTTATTTATTTAGTGTTGCTTGATGCCCTGTGGTGGGGAGGAGGAGGCGCCCCGCCTTGATGCCGAGTTGTCCTCCAACATCATGCAGCACCCCACTCATAATATAAATAATAATAATAATGAAATGTGGACGAATCAACACGAAGGAGAGGAACACAAACATGAAGAGCAGAAGAATAATGCACAAGAGTCCCCGTCGCTACTTCACTTTGACGCCTATGTAGCCTTGGACTTTGAGGCTACATGTGAACGTGGGAGGCGGATTGCTGAGCCAGAGATAATTGAATTCCCAATGGTGATAGTTGAAAATAACATTAATAATAATGAAAATAATAAAATTAATGAAAATGTGGAATTTCAACGGTATGTGCGGCCTGTTGTTAATCCAGTGCTGACGGACTTCTGCACGGAGCTGACGGGCATCACGCAGGCGATGGTTGAAGGGGCGCAGACATTCCCCGATGTCTTGCGGGCCGCGCTTAACTTTCTTCGCAGTCGTGGCTACGGCGAGGGGCCGCCGCTGCGCCGTTATTTATTTGTGACGTGCGGCGACTGGGACCTCAAGACAATGCTTCCATCGCAGATGTATACATCGGGGAGAAGAGGAATGATGACGGTGAATGATAGTGCGCCTCTGTGTCTTCCACACTCATTTAGGCAGTGGTGCAACGTGAAGAAAATAATGAAGGACGCTGGACTCATATCAAATAATAATAATAATAATAATAGAAATAATAATAGAAATAATTTTGATTTGCCTGAAATGTTAGCAGCTGTGGGACTTTCTCTAGTTGGTCGGCATCATAGCGGGATTGATGACTGTAGAAACATTGCGGCACTACTGCGGGAACTCATGCGGCGTGGAGTTGTCATTGAGCCCACAACACTACATGAAAATGAAAATAAATTATTATTTTCTTCTTCTTCAGTAGGACTAACAGCGGGAGGAACACCGCTGCAATCATGCATGCGTGAGGAATGTAAAGTTTTAAAAAGAGAAGGTGGGAACAAACACGCCAACGACGACATTATTTCTTCTTGTTCCTCCTCTGGGAAGAAAAAAAATAAACGAGAAAAAAGAGAAAAAAAGAACCCGTCAATAATACAGCGGCCGCATGTAAATATCATTGAAGATGAAGACCCACTCACCGAGTTACTACCGCCCCCGCAGGAAACAAATTTATTACTGTTAGACACCGCGAGGAAAGTCATGTACTCAAAGGCGCTCGCACGTCTCCTGCGCCACACCGCCGACGCCCGCGGCCTCCCCGTCACCCGCGGGGGGTTCGTGCGCGTGGACGACGTGCTGAAGTGCGCGCCCTTCCGCCGCGACCCCGCCGCGCTGACGCACATCGCCGTCGTCGTGCACACGTGCGAGAAGCGGCGGTTCACGCTCTCGTACGACGAGGGGCGCAATTTATACATCCGCGCGAACCAGGGCCACAGCATGGAGGGCGTCGACCCCGCGCTGCGCCGCCTCACCGCGGGGGTGGGGGCGGCGGTGCACGGCACGCACTACGCGGCGTGGCGGGAAATAAAGGCGTGCGGGTACGTGTCCACGATGGGGCGGAACCACATTCACTTCGCGCGGGGCGCGGGGGCGGCGGGGGGGCGGGGCGGGGCGGAGGTGCTGATGTTTCTGAATGTCGGCAAAGTCATCGCGGACGGGGTGGAGCTGTGGGAGAGCGCGAACGGCGTCCTGCTCACGCCCGGCGTGGGGCGCACACGGCGACTGCCGCTGGAGTACATTGCGAGGGTGACGGACCGGAGGACAGGTGAAGTACTCTACACGCATGACTGAGAGCGAAGAGAAAAGGAGAGAAAAAGAGAGAAAATCTTTTTTTTATTTTCTCTTCTGTATATATATATATATACATGTGTGTGTGTGTGTGTGTGTTCATGTCATCATTTTATTTTTATTTTTATTCTCTTCGCCTCCAGTTCTTGTATATATATTAAATCACTGCTTACATGTATGTATGCATATTTATTTTTATTTTTCTTCCTTTTTTTTTCTTCTTTTTCTTTATTTATTTCACAAAGGTGATGAAGAGATCATACAGTAAGTAAGTAAGTAATGTTTCCCACGAGTGAAGAGGCAACAAAGCAGCAAAGATCTAAAAATAAATATTTTACCCACGATGCCTTTCTTCAACCCCCGGCAGGTATTTTACTAGAGTATGTATACATCCACGACATGTATACACGGTGTTACGCTGTTGGAACAGACATGAAGGAGAAGCACTATTATATTTTATGCTTCACAAAGTCAAGAAGAGAAGAGGGGAATGAAAATAATAGACCTCCGCTGCAGTACCACATAGATCCCAAGGTGTATACATATGACGAATATCAAAAATTTATTAATAAAGAAGAAATGGCGGATTTTTATTCCTATACTTCTAATAATAATAATAATGAAAGTATAAAAATAAAAACAAAAGTAATCAAAGGAAAGGCATTATTGGGATGTATTCGATTCACACGGAATTATTATTATCTCGTGCTTGTGACAAAACATGACTGCATCGCCCATATAGGATTCCACCGTATTTTTAAAGTCGTTGACATTGAGTTAGTTCCCCTCCGCACACACGAGCATACATCATCCACGTCGCTATCATTAACATCGCCGCTGCTGGTACTACTACCGCCACACATGAAGGGAGGGGATGAAACACAAACAAAAACATTATTTTCTTCTGCGTCTTCTTCATTCTCGTCACTCCTCCGGGCGCAGGCGAGGGACGAGGAGTACTACAGAGGTCAGTTCACCTCCCACCTCGGCAGGCAGCACGTGTATTACTCCCGCACGTATGACTTGACGAACACACTGCAGAGAAATATAATTCCCGCAGGCGGCAGTAGTGACGGAGGAGGAGGGGGAGGGCGGGGGGTCCGTGAGAAATTCGTGTGGAATGAATTTCTCATGAAACCATTTTTTTCTTCCTTTACTGAAGACGACAAAGAAAAAGAAAAAGGAGGAAAAAGAGAGGAGGAAAACAATTCCACGCAGGCCGCCCCCCCCGATATATCCCCCTGGGCCGTTCATATCGTCCACGGCTGCATCATTCAGCGCCCCCTCCGCTGCGGTGGGCGCAAACTTCTCCTCCTCCTCATCGCGCGCGTCAGTAAACACTTCGCCGGGGTGCGCTACCGCTGCCGCGGGGTGGACGGCAGCGGGCACGCCGCGAACCACGTTGAGCTCGAGCAGATCGTTATCAACGAGTCCGCGCTGCGGCGGCACTTCACGCAGTGCGATGTCTCCTCGCACGTGCAGGTGCGGGGGTCCGTGCCGCTGCGCTGGCACCACCCGCCGACGCACACGCCGCTGCCGCGGCCGCCTATTAAATATGGCGGGAGGGATGTTTATTACAAATGCACGAGGAAACATTTTCAGGAGTTGCTGGAGGATTACGGGAGGCCGGTTATTGTTATGAATTTACTTCGGCAGGGGGCGAAACACCAGCGGGAGTTTGGGTTGAGCCAGGAGTATAAAAAGGCCGTCATGACATTGAAGGGGTTTATGAATAATAAAATAAATGTCAACGCAGACAACAAGGAAGAGGAAGAAGAAGATGAAATAAGTGATGAAGAAGAAGTTCTTTTTTATGAGGAATTTGATATTAGAGAGTTTGCTCACGGTGCATGGAACAACATCACTGCATTTGCAGAAGACGCTATAGAAAAAACTGGCTTCTTCGTCTGTCGTGATATTAATATTAATAATAATAATAGAAATAGTAGAAATAGTAGTAGTATGAGTATTCGATGTCAGGAGGGAATTGTGCGCAGTAATTGTTTGGACTGTGTCGACCGAACAAACCTCGCACAGTTTTTCATTGGACTGCACGTGCTGGGTCATCAACTAAAAGAACTTTCTCTTCTCCACTCGCATGCAGACATCTCCCGCTCCCCGCAGGTGCAGCAGCTCTTCCTCCACATGTATTTATTTGTGGGGGACGCCGTTGCGGTGCAGTACGGGGGCTCGCCGCAGGTTGGCGTGGGTGTGCTGCACCGCGGGAAGGGGTGGGACAAACTCATGTCGATTAGGCGCTTGTATAATAATATGATCATAGATCATGAAAAACAAATGTCGTTGAATCTGTTTTTAGGGAATCATGAATTATATTCTTCTTCTACTTATGGGAAAAGTAATAATAATAATAATAATAAAGAGGAGGAAGAGAAGGAGAAAAATGTAATAAAATGGTGGAGGAAACCTTTAAGGAAATATAAAAAAAATTTCTCTCTACATGATGAGACCAATAATAATAATAATAATAATAATAATAGTAATAGTAATAGTATGAGGGAAGTGTGTATTTCTGAGAGAAATGCATTAATTATACAAGACGAAGATTATTACTATAATCATCGTCGTCGTGACAGTAACAGTAATAATAATAATAGTAATAATAATAACAGTAGTAACAGTAGTAATAATATTAACCAGAGTTATACTGAAGTACTACAACGTGGCGAGGTCACCACGCTTCAGCCCACAACAGAGTGGTCTAACTCCCTTGCAAAGTATACAGCGCTCTCCTCTGTGAAGGGGAAAAATATTATTTCTGAGGAGAAGAAGATGTTCATGAAATATTTACTGCCGCACTGCAGTCAAAGTGACACTTTATGTAAACGTGAAAAACATGAAATTAATTGCGGCGGTCATTTCTTTGATGAGTTCCGCCGCGATCTGCAGTCGAGTTATGTTTACAAACAAAACAAATTTTTATCGAAAATCGCTGAAAATTCCGAAGTTTTGAGGGATTTTTTATGTGTGAATGTTGAGATTTTGAGCGCTTTTGATGCGTTTGTTCGTGAGGACTTTTTGTTCGTAAATTTTGAGGGTTTTTTGCTTCAGAAATTAAAGAGAAACAAAAAAATTATAAAATATTTAAATTATTTCTTACAGCAAAAATATCACAATGAAGAAACAGAACGAGAGGAAAAAGACGAAAGAAAAAGGACGAATGAAAATTTATTAATTTTTGAAGAAAAAATCAAAAGTTTTATTGAATCAATTTTTCAAATTTTGTTGAATTATTTTTTGACTTTAAACGCCGAAATCTCCAAGTGGTTAATGTACACAAGAGAAACATGGGAAGAGGAAGAGGAAAGTTTTGTGTGCAGAGTTTCTTTTCCAGAGTCCACCTGCCGCTTCATACAAAAATATTTTCAAGAAATTTTATATCCATCAAAAATTTACGATAAACTTCAACACTTTCTCAGTCATTTACTCTCCTGCCATAATAATAATAATAATAATAATGAGAGCGATAGTAATAATCATTTGCGGTATGTTAATAATAATAATAATAATAATAATAATAATAGTTTTGTTCCCCCGACTGTAATTCTGAGGAATTGCTTCAATAATAAAAAGTTATATAATTTACTACTAAACAACTCCCACAGCCTGGGCCTCACACTACACCGCCACTACAAGGAAAACAGAAGAACGAAGGAAGAAAATTATAATAATGAAGACTGCTGGAAGTTTATACTTTGGCTCATTTACTCGAGTATCATCATTCCCCTGCGCAGTGATGTAAACTTCGGAATTGTCATCACGAAGAAGATGTCGCTGAATGAACTGAGAAGTCATAATAATTTACTCTTGTTTACATTTCATGAATCCCAAGAGATTTACATTCTCAACGATGATAATAATAATAATAATATATTGAAGGACTACATAAATATTTCTTCTTCATCTTCTTCATCATTTCATACCACTGAGAGTTGTTCCTCTTCTTCTTTATTATTATACCCGGATGCTGTTATGTATGCAGAATCTCTGGTAAAAACTGCATTATATATTCTCTCTTCTATAAAAGAAATTACGTCCTTCTGTAACAAGGAAGATAATAATAATAATAATAATAATGAGAGCGGTGAGGCAACGAAGAGTCTTCCATGGCTGCTCAACAAACTTTTCCTTCTAAGTACCTCCTTGAGGGGTGTGAACATAAATATATTAAAACCAAAAGAAAAATGGTCCTTCTGGGTCAATGTATACAACGCACTCTACATACATGCCTGGTTAATTACGTGTATTATACGAGGGCAAAGTTATGTGCAGTTTTATATATGTAATGGATATGAAATTGGGGGATATTTCTTCTCTTTACATGATATTAAAAATGGAATTCTTCGAGGAAATAAACCGGCGTTTTTTTCTCTATTTCCTCCCTTTGAAAAGAATGATATTCGTGCGTTATATATACCAAAGGAATGTAGTCATTATAACTATGAACAAGTAAAGAAGAATGAGGAGGGGGATAATATTTTACTAAAATATAATTTTCCAAAGCGCATGCTACTCACACTCATTGATACATTTATACTTCCAGATAATATTGAGAATGTTTTCATGTATAATCCCCGACTATTCCTACAAGAGGAGGAGTACAGACATTACAGAGATGTATTTATAAACATGGAGGAAAAGGAAAACAATAATAATAATAATAATAATAATAAACAAGAAGAAGAAGAGGGAGAGGGAGAGGAGGAGGAAGAGGAAGAAAAAGAAGGAGAAAGAGATTCCCGATATAAAGGAAATAAGAGGAGCTCAATTGAAACCATAAATTGGTTTATGTCATTATTTAAAAATCGCTTAAAAAATAAAAATATTATTTTATCGCACCCATGTACAGTACTCAAACCGTCATTGTTAGAAAAACAGGTCTATGAAATTGAAGAGAAAGTTTTGGAATTTTATTCCTCCGCCGCCGCGTCCTCTTCTTCGTGCGGGGAGAAAGTGTGGTGGGGTGATATGCGGATGGAGGTGCCGCGGGTGATGTTGCCTCTCTTTTTATACCCGCAGGAATTCGGTACGACTACGGAGGAAATATTACAGACATTACATGAGATACATAACTCTGCTATATAAAATATTGATAAGAAGAAAAAATAATAATATTAAATATAAATAAGTAAATAAATATAAATATACATGTTTGTAGTTTTATATATTTCTCATTCGTTTGTAACTCAGTAGTTGTTTTTTTGTGGTTTTTGTATGTTTCCGCAATAAACACCGAACAGAAAAAAAAAAAGAGTTAGTTTATATTTGTGTATGTACACACATGTGTGAGTTTAGTGTTCTTTTGTGCTTTGGTTTTCGGCAGTCGTGGCTCCTATAGCTCAGTCGGTTAGAGCGTGGGTCTAATAAGCCCAAGGTCACAGGTTCGACCCCTGTTGGGAGCACTTTTGTATCCGCAGTAAACTCCTCACCCGCCTTTTTCCCAACAGTGTTCTCCCTGCGTGTGAATGACGTGTGAATTTTATTTTTTCGATTATCCTCTTTTTTTTTTTTTCTTGTCCTTCCTTCTTTACTTTGTTTCCTTTCCCATTGTCAAAGGTTTCTTATAGTTGGGGGTGTCTTTTCTTTCTTTTTTTTTGTTCTTGGTCCTGGAAATAATATTTTAACTATACATTTAAAAAAAAGAACAAAAAGAAAAGCCAAATGCTCCGCCGGACATGTGTTGATCAGCACCGTACTGGAAAGGCGCGTGCCTTCGTCTTCCGTGATCCGGCGCTGAAGATGATGCGTGCGGGAAGTGGATACCAACAACTGCGGCGCATGGGAATGCCCATCCAGGTGGGAATGGGCTGGCGGAAGGTCGATCATTTCCACGCAAACAATCAATACCAGCATGCGTGGCCGCTGCTATCCCACGATGATTTGGGTAACAGCGATCAATCAAATAACACAAAGAACATTATGTATTCCATGTACATGCCGAAGCGTAATAAGGGAACGGCGCCGTGGTTTCGTGGGGCTGATACATATAGTGTGAAATACTGTGAGCAGGGACGCTTTGAGTATCAACGCTATTTGATGATTAATCGATTTCCAAGTGAATATAAGAAACATTTTTTGAATTTTCTTTCGAATATTCGTTCGAGCTCTGGTCCAGCAACTATCCCTCAAGAGGCTCTTCATTGGCTCCTTCGTATGATTGTGGATAACTTCAACCCACAACACGTACATTACATTGCGGCCATGAAGACACTTCAAAGTGCGGGAGAATTAGATATGGCAAGAGATGTTTGGAAAATAATGGAACGGCAGCAAACGTGGCCATGCACATCCACTATATGTGCTTACCTTGATGTCTGTGTTGAGGCTGGAGAAAAAACGTGGGGCATGGAGGCTTGGAATCGGTATTGCACAGAATTGAAATTCTTACAGCATGGAGAAGTGGACCCAAAGCCTATTTCTCGTGTTCCATTTTCACTTACCCGCGAGGAATTATTATATCTTCCCAAGTGGAAAAAACACTTTGATCACGACCCAAATCTTGATGTCGTGGATCTTAATCGGTTTAATCGAGTGCGTGAGGTGTATTTGCGTATGGCGCAACTGATGTTAGTGGGAGGAGAGCGTGATGCATTTCAACACTTCTACACAAAGTTAGAGGAGGCGATGCTTTCCACCCCTACGCCTGTGCCTGAGCCTCCAAATCCACATCTCGTGCGAAGACCTCAGTGGTCACCTTATGAACATTGTAAATCCATTCATCATTCCCCGTGGCGTATGGGAAATAATGGACGTGCCATGGCTCTTGGTCCATCTGTAACAGTGGAGGATGAAATGCAAAGTCGGTTTTTTACAAATGATCAATTTTTGGTTCATATGGTGAAGGAAGTTCTTCGCGTTGTATTACAAGAGCACCGACGGAATTATCCAGATGCATGCAATCGAGGTAAAAGTGAGGATTTCTTTGAGAGAACTTCAAGCGCCGAAGAAACATTAAAGTTTGTAGATGAGATGGTTGAACGTCTTTTTAAATCATTAGGGAAGAAACTACACAGTTTGAATACATCTTCTCTTATCTCAGTGATTCTTGAGGTATATCGAGTCATAGGAAAGGAGACAGGGATGTCATTACTTCGTCGTGCAAATCAATTGTTAGAACGGAAGGCTGCATTAGATGATGGAGTAAAAGAATCTCTTACAGCTCCGAATTACTTGCAGGTTTTGATGGGATTTGCAGATGAAAGTGCATATGTGTATGATAGCAAGAAAAGGGGTTTATGTTTGTACAGAAATGGATTTGATCCACGATCCACTATGCAGCAGTTGGCTAATGTCATGCAAGAGATTGCAGGAAACCCACACATTACATGGGCTGCAGATATGCATTTACAAGTAGTGTACACCATGGTTGGCTGTGGAACTATGAAGGCAAATGATTACTTTGTCCAAAATGTACTTCGCCAGTTTTCCTGGAATAGTAGTTTCCTAGAGACGCTCTATATGGAATACCGCCGTCACGATGATGTTGACCTGTGGTCAGAGTTGACCAAGCGATCACTCGTATGGACCGCCCGCTATAACGTCCAGGTCTCTGAAAAACTAAAGCGTCTCATTGAGGATGACTACGATATAATTCAAGTACACACCCGCACCTTCCGTGAACTCGCGGTCTTTCAATTCCGCGATGTTGAGGAGAAGCGGCACCGCCGTGACGTTGTGAACGAACTCCCGAACCCGTGGACGGACTACGTCGCCCACGCCCTGCCATTCCCCGACCGCGACGCCGGCTACCCGGACGAGTACGGTGACATTGGGCAGTGGCGTGCACCCGGGGGGCCGGGGTCGCCGGTTAAAGGGCCGGGCTACTACGCACCGCCGATGCACGGCGAACACCAGCGGGGATACACGGCGGAGTGGAGGGATTTGAAGAATCCTATGCGGCCGCCAGAGTTTCCAACGCCGTGGGAGAGGAAGTATAAGCAGTACGCACGTGGGCAACATCCGTCGTATGATATGGTGTATGCAGGGCCTATGCCGGAGATATTCCCAACTCGACATGATTTCAGAAAACCAACGCGGTGGGACTTCCATGATATTGAGAAGCAAGGGAAGTACAGGGTTAGTGGTCCGTATTAGGCAAAACGGACGGTTTACTCACATATTTTGATTTATTATGATTATTTTTGTTTTCTTCTTGGTTGGTTGGTTGGTTGGTTGAATTGTGTGTCTGTGTCTCTTTTTCTCTCTCTGTGGGTGTGTGGGTGTGTTTACAATGTTTGTGGCGTATTGATGTAGGAAAACATATAAAGAGTGAGAGAGAGAGAGAGGGAAAAGGATGGAAACATTTCCAAACGGAAAAAAAGAAAAATCTGAGTCTAAAGATGAGAACTACACTATTATATTTTTATTTTTTTCGTGTGCATGCGTATGTATTTTTTTTTTTGTTTCTTCACTTTTCTCTACCCCTTTTTTTTCTCTGCTGATCACGTCATTTAGTGGCGAAAAAAAGAGAGTGTGATATCCCCAAAAAGAAAAAAAAAGAAAAAGAAGCTACGACTTTTTGAGCGACTCTCTGTTTTGTCATGTCCGGCACATCGCGTCCAACATTGGTGAATTATGAAACACCCGTCTTGCTCTCCGAGGTGAAGCGCCGAAAGGCAATAAAAGAGAAGAAGAAGATGGCGCTTGGGCCGCAGATCGTCCCGCAGCCGGATGATGTCCTGTACAGCATCATTCCCCCGCGCGAGTACGAGGAGGGCGGCGAGCGGTGGGTGCAGTTTGTCTCCAGCACGCCTGCAACGCGATTAGACGTAATGACCCTGCAGGAGCGCCTGGACACATTGCTGCAGGAGCGGCAGGCGCGGGAAACTGGCATTTGCCCAGTGCGGGAGGAGCTCTACCGTCAAGTGTTCGAGGAGCTCATTCGCCAGGTGACGGTGAACTGCGCCGAGCGTGGTTTGTTGCTTCTTCGCGTGCGGGACGAACTTCGCATGACGCTTGACGCCTACCGCTCCCTCTACGAGAGCAGCGCGGCGTACGGCATGCGGAAGGCACTGCAGGCGGAGCAGAGCAAGATAGAGATGGAGGCGAAGATACGTGCGCTGGAGCGGGAGAAGGAGGAGCTGAAGCAGCAGGTGGATGAACTAGAGTCCCGCTGCGATGCAATACAACAGCGGGAGGAGGAGCGTCGCATGGAGGAAGAAAAGAAGCACAATGAGGAGGTGGCATTCTTTCGTCGCACTTACCAAACACTCACAGCTAATCTGCAGACTGTATGCAACCCCACAAAGTCATAAAAATAAAATAAGGAAAAACGTCTTCTTTTTTTTTTTTGATATTTATATTTGGAAACGGGGAAAAGAAGGAACACACATAGATAACCCAAATGTTTTTGAAAGAAAAAAAAAGTCCAACGACAAATAAAGATAGTGTGTGGGATAGTAGTACTCTGCATAGAAAAGAAGGGGAAAACGAAGGGAGGAGAGTCGTGTTTTTACGCTCCAGATGTTTTTCTTTTCCTTGAGTTGAATGAAATGTAAAAAAGTGGACACTGCGGAACAGCCAGGAACAAAGAACAAGGAAAAAAAAGTAGGCGCCCTGTCAGTGTGGAAAGCAAAAGAAGAAAAAGTTGTATTTTGTCTTTTTCTTTTTTGTCTTTTTCGTTTTTGATCTGTTGTAGTTCTGCAGTGGGTGGTAGTGGGGGGTGATTATTTCTCCTGCCGATTTTGTTGGTTGTGAATGTGTCTCTCTTTTTTCCCTGCGGTTCTCCTTTTTGGCTTGCCATGTGAAGCCCTTTTTTTATTTGTTTCTTCTTCCTGAGGTTACTATCTTCATTACCACCCATACGACTATATTTCTCTTCACTGAGAATAAAAAAAAACAGCAACAAAAAAAAAAAAGAAAAAAAAGATATCCGACTTGCATAGATGACATCAAAGCCCCAGCCCATCGCCGCCGCGAACTGGAAGTGCAACGGGTCGCAGGCGTCGCTCGCCGCGCTGATTGAGGCCTTCAACGCGGCGCAGATCAGTCACGACGTGCAGTGCGTTGTCGCCCCCACATTCATCCACATTCCCATGACGCAGGCGAAGCTCAAGCACCCGAAGTTCGCCGTCGCCGCGCAGAACGCCATCACGAAGAGCGGCGCCTACACCGGCGAGGTGTCGCTGCAGATCCTCAGCGACTTCGGAATCAACTGGATCGTCCTCGGCCACTCGGAGCGGCGGTCGTACTACGGCGAGACGAACGACGTCGTCGCGGATAAAGTCGCGGAGGCCCACGCCGCCGGGTTTCACGTCATCGCGTGCGTCGGCGAGTCACTCAGCGAGCGCGAAGCGGGCCGCACCTCCGTCGTCGTGATTTCGCAGCTCGCCGCCATCGCCGCGAAGATAAGCCGCGAGGCGTGGACGAATATCGTCATTGCGTACGAGCCTGTGTGGGCCATCGGCACCGGGAAGGTCGCGACGCCGCAGCAGGCGCAGGAGGTGCACGAGCTGCTGCGGCGGTGGGTGCAGAGCAAAGTCGGCGCAGACGTCGCATCGCAGCTGCGCATATTATACGGCGGCTCGGTGAACGCCAAGAACGCACGCACGCTGTACCAAATGCGGGACATCAACGGGTTCCTCGTCGGTGGCGCCTCTCTCAAGCCGGAGTTTGTGGAAATTATTGAGGCCACAAAGTAAAGAGAGGGTAAAAAGCGGAGAAAAAGAAAAGAAGAAGGGATGTTGAGAAGAAAAAGGAAAGGAACTCTCATTGAAAAACGAAAATCAAAAAGAAGGGAGGGGGAAACGGTGACGGAATTAAGGGTAATAATTAATCGATCAATGTAACTTGAAAAAAGGGGGAAAACGATCTGTATAAATCTTCCACGTGGAGTGGTATTATGTAGCGCTTGCTGCACAATGAAAACGGAGCATTATATATATATATATACATATACGTAGAAGAAACTGGAAGAAGAGGTGGAGCGGGCGGGCACAATGACAGTGTGAAGAGAAACAGGTTGAAGAGCAAAATTATGTATGAGGACATTTTGTTGTTTTGTCTGAGCCTCTTCTCATATTCAGTTTCCTCCCATCCCATTTCTTTTTCTTGTACGGCTGTATGTATTTATGAAGATGACGGTACGAGAAAGAGGAAGAGAGCATTTGTTTTCTTTTGTGCATTTTTTGAGGTATTCTTATCTCTTTCATTTGGTGCTCTCAACACGTACGTCTCGTCCTTTTTTTTTATGCCGTCTTTTTTTCAGTTGTTTTTCATTTTCCTTTTTCTCCCTTCTGTTGAAATGTGTCTGTATTCCCGCTGATGCTCCTTCATGATGCTGGGGAGCTGTGTCCACTGCCTGTATTTTCTCTCTCCTTCTTTTTATTATGGCCACTGTTTTCTCTTTCGTGGGTCTGTGTATTTGTCTCGCTGATGAGGCCTTATCTGAGGAACACACCGAAGTTCACACACACACACACTCTCTCTGTGTGTGTCTACTTTGGCGGTGTAGGCAGAACCATTGAAAGGTAGAGAGAGAAAAATAAAAGGGACGTCTGGAATATGCAGCAGCTAGGGGGCGCACTATGTGGGGCAAAGGCGACTCGATTCATGTCGTTTGTGAGGTGGCAGAGGACAAACGCGCCTGCTGCTAGTTCTGCTTCGTCCATCCTTTGCGGTGGGCCGTTGCTGTTCTCTGGTCGTTGTTACTTCTGGCCGTATAATGAAGACTTTGTTCCAAAAGGCGCGACGACGAGCGGCTTCCAGTCTAGTGCATCGCCGAACACGCGGCAACGTGTTCTTCAGGAGTACGCGTTGAGTCCTCTCTTCGGGGCGCGTGTGCCGTGCTGCCGGCTTGGAACAATGAAGTCGGCGAGGGAGATGGTGGACGTGAAGAAGGAGATTGCGTTACTACTGTGCGAGATGGTGCGGCTGCGGGCGGGGAGTGTGAGCCTCGGGCCGCTGGTGCAGACGACGGAGATGATGTTGTTTAAACCCGACACGCCGCTGAGCCCGCGACTGGGTGATGATAGGAGCAGCGGGATGCATGCATACGGCCGCAGGCCAATCGCCGCCCGCACGCTGATGGACGTGTTTCTCCCGGAGGAGATGGCGCTGGACGAGGTGGCAGCGATTGGGCGACTCGTACAGGAGAAGTTGTCGCTCGCACAACGCGAGGAGGACAGCTGCATTAATAATGAAACTGATAGATGTATTTCTCTCGCGGATGGTGTGAGTCCGGCCAGAGTGCTTGTTAGCCGCATGGCCATTGTCTTCTGCGAGGTGCCACCGGTAGACGAAACGGGTTTTCTGTTTGATGCGGTGGGAGGAGTCTCCATCGATGCTGAGGAGGCGGAGCGGGTTGTGGAGCGGTGGCAGGCACGGGGCGAGTAACGGAGAAGAAAATACATGACGATTTCCCCTGAGGAACACACAACAAGGAAGGAAAAGAAAAAGAAAAGAAGGGAAGAATAAGAAACGGTGAGAAATGGGCGATAATGATTATGATGGTAGTGGTGGTGAGGAAGAAGAACGCTCATTATTTTCTGTTTGGAGTGTTTTTTCCCTTCTACTTCTCTTACCTTTGCTCCTTGTTGTTGTTGTTGTTTGTTCTCTCCGTTTTGCTTACATACGCGATAACTAAACCGTAATTTGGCGGAATTGGGTGCACATCTCCCTTCCACTCTCTTTTGCTCCGTTTATCCTCTTCTGTTTTGGTAATTTTGGCTTCCTCCTGTGGCGTCGAAAAGAGAAGCATACACTTGTTAACTAGGGATATATATATATATAGTGTATTAGTAGCTCTCTGGGAAATTTATAACCCATCAGTAAGAAGCAAGCCCAAAGCAAATCCTCCCACTCCTCAAAAAAAAAAAAATATTCTTCGATGTTGTCATCGCCCCACTCACTGCAGTGGTTCTTCACCATGTATCTGCTCCTTTCCCTTTCCGCTCTCGTGCTTCACCCCGCAGCTGTGGTTGACGCCTTCCGCTTCACCGCGAGGCCCGGCCACAAGTGCTTCACCGAGGACCTGGCGGAGGCGGGCCGCTACGAGCTGCACTACCGCATGGCCCGCAGCCTCACGCCCTTCGTCTCCGTCGGCGTCTCCGGCCCCGGCGGCCGCGTCATCGTCGAGCACGACACGGCGCGGGCGGACGCGAAGGAGATCATCACCGTCGACGAGAAGGGGGAGATCGCCGTCTGCTTCAACGTCGCGGCGAAGGCGAAGTACAGCGCGACGTCGTTCAACGTGACGCTCGAGCTGATGGACGCGGAGGACGCGGAGCTCACGCGGCAGAAGCGGCAGAGCTACAGTACGTCGAGTGTCATCGCAGTCGGTGCTGGGAAAGGGAGCGGGGCGCTGCAGCAGATGAACTACATCTTCCAGACATTGATGAGGATACGGGTGTCAGTTGGGAGTCTTATGCTGGCGGATGAGGATATGAAGTATTCACTCAAGGAGATGAATGCGGCTTCGTGGAAATATGTGTATGTGTTTGCCGTAGTGGCATTGCTCGTAACTCTCATAGCGTACTACCGGCTGCGTCAGTACCTCCAACGACGGAAATATATTTAATAGAGCGCGTGTCCATCTATCTATCTATCTATCTATATATATATATATATATATATATATATATATATATATATATATATGGGGAGAGAAAGCGGGAGAGGAACGAGTGTGTTCATAATGCAAAGATATTTTAGGTTTGTAGTGGATGCAAGGAGGGAAAAATCAAAGAAATTTGGTTAAACGTAGTTTGGTGACTATATATTTACAATTGTTTCTCTCTATCTGTGTACTGAATACGAATGAAATGGGTCCGCAAGAAGAAAGAGAAAGAGAGAAATCTGCCCCCCCCCCACGCACACATACACACACACATACACACATCTTCTGCAATGTATATATGTATTTGGTGTTGTGGGTGTTTATTGTATACATGATGATTTTGAATGAAACATAATAAGACTGATAATTTGCAAGGAAAATAATAATAATAACAATAATAATAAAGATTTTCTTTTATTTGTTCTTATTATCATTCTCTTGGAGGGTGCTGTCAATACTATTCTACTCTCTGTTTCTCCGTTTGAAATGAGGTTGCCGCAATTGGCACCGTTATGAGGCGAAATGAATTGTCGTCATGCGCAAATGCTAGTCTCTCCATTATAACGCTCTCGTATTTATGTATGGATGCCTGATGCAGTCTTTTTTTTGTCGCTCAACCCACATCATTGCCTTCTCTCTCTCTCTCTCTCTTTATTTCTTTCTCTCTTTCACTCTTTACTTTTCCATCCTTCCTGAAGAGTTTTACAGCTGCTCCACGAGTAAATACTACACATATATAAATAAGTATATTACATAAAAGTCTGTATTATATAACTGTCCTTTGTAGTAGCCAAGGTTAAAATGGAGCAGTCAGTATGGCTACCCCTCTTAATTGTTTTCTTCTCCATTCTTGGGGTTGTGTTGGTAGTTTACTTTGTGGTGGGAATTATCGTGCGTTACCACAAGGGGATGAACAGCTGCCCCGAGATGCTGCCAAATTACCGTTTCTGGTGTGCTCTGTTTGAGTGGATATTAGCTCTTCTCACGTGTGGCTGCCTCACACCGCGGCATACAGTCCGCTCCCATCAACATCGCTACAGCGCCGGCGTGGGGGTTAATTCTTCGGTGCTGCCAACGCGACAGAGGAGAGCGCGGCACCTCACGTTTGAAGCGCTTCAGAGTGATGGAGACGATGAATTTGATGATATAGAAGCCTCTATGCAACCATCAGCTGCAGTAAAAGTTTACCCCTCCACCTAAACGAGACCATGATGGTAGAGCGAGGGAGAGGGATGTGAGTCAAATTATTTTATTTTATTTTCTTTCCCCTTCTCTGCTCGTTATTCCAAGTTTAATTCATATTTAGTCGCTCTCTCACCCTTATATACACTCGTATACATATAAACACGTGCACAGAAATAAATATATATATGTATATATATATATATATATATATATATATATATATTCATGTGTATATCTGTTAGACGTGTGTGCTGTATGACTCAATATTGTGTCGTTGCACGGATATGCTGAGACATGTCGGAGGGGAAAGAGGTGAGGTGAAGTGTGTTTTGATCCCCAATTTCGTCCGGTATCATCATATATGTGGGCGTGCGTGTGTTTGTTTCTTTGTTTGTTTTAAAATGTGGGAGGAAAACCAAAACGGGAAGTAGAAGGCGGCTGCCCTTTGTTCCTTCATGCATATGGATTTTCATTTTCTTTGTTTTTATTTATTTATTTTTCCCTTCCTTCCTTTTTTTTGTTTTTCTCGTTGCTCCCCTTATGTTTAGCATGCAGCCCGCAGGGAGTCACCGAGGATGAGTCTTGCGTCGCGCCTGAACCCGCAGCGAAGTGGGGTGAAGTCTGTGCTCTTCTGGGCCTCGTCGCTCGTGGAGTCGCAGCGGCCGCGGGCGAAGATAGTCGACATTGATGAAGAGCAGCAGAGAGCTGATGACAATAATAATAATAATAATAATAATAATGGCGATGGGGATGGGGATGGTGAGAAGCCGCAGTGCACCACGGAGGAAGGAGCGGGAGTAGAAGAGAAGGAACGTGAGGAGGAAATAGACACATGTGTAGAAGAGGTACCACACACCACAACTGTAGAAGCAGCGGAAGCACAGACTGATGCTTGCACGCAGGACGAGGAGTTCTTCCGCTTCAAGGATGTACTTACAGTTGGCGAGTCTCTCCTGCAGGGGCAGTTGGGGCCTGTCGCCATAGACGTGGAGCTGAACGGCGCCACCGCACTGCTGCGCGACCCGAAAGGATTCGCAATCATTCTGGATTCATTAGAACGGGCGAGTTGTGATAATTTGCGTAGTTTTCATGCATCCATACAGCTCTTCTTTATTGTGCGTGGGGTGTCGTACTACACTCTGAGCTCCTCCGTCTCCTCACCGTTAGTTTTTCTGGCCAAACTTCTTTCCTCACCGACCGCGAGGAAAATCGTACTTCATGCACAATTAATGTATCGGCTACTTTTTCTTTTCCTTGGAACAGATCGTGTGGAGGTGAGCAATCTTGTGGACATCGCTGTATGGTCGACGATCGTGGAACGCGTCTCTGGCGCAGGCCCGCATCTGAACTCATGTTACAATTCCGATAGTCTGTGGGAGGTTCTTCCTGACACCGCGAAGGAAAGTATTGGGGTGCAAATAGAAAAAGCAAAGCAGGCAAGATGGTATGAAGAGACATTATGTCCTGAGAGATCTGAAGAAGGAATAACACAAGATGAAGAGGAGGAGGAAGGCGATTGCAGTGGTGGTGGTGTAGCGACAAGGAGAAAAAGAAGAAGAGTGGCGGTAGCATCAGCAACATCAACAACGTCATCGCTATTTTTTTCCACGGAGATTCCTATTGGGCAGTTGTTAGAACGACTAAAGTCTTTGTCTGTTCTTTACACCTACTATGAAACTCATCTGCGCTCTGTAGAAAGTAGTGGTGCAACGGGTGTTGTTTCAATGCCGCTTCTCAGTGTATGTGAGATGGAAACACATGCCAGTTTTCTCTGTGAGGTCATGTCTTATCACGGCATGTTTATAGATAAAAACTTACTTGATTCTATGGTGGGAGATCTTGTCCATCAACTGAAGAGCCTTGCTGCAAAAGGAAATGCGGCACTAGAGGCAATAACAAAAAACAAGGAAATAGATGAGGAAATAACCATAGAGACTATGACGGCCTGGGATCTTCTTGATTTCTTAAAGAAACAATGCAGCGATCTCCCCGTTGTGGTGGGTAACTGGGAACAGCAGATACAACAACTTGCCGCCCACTTTGACGATGCACAGATGTCTGGCGATGCAAATATACCCCGCATCTGGCTGGCGTTACATGAGCGGATTGAGTTTAAGAACTCTCTCATGGGTACTTTCTCTAGTGGGACGAGTATACATGCCCGTCTTATTGCCCTTCCAGAAGAAATGACTGCTGCAGAAGGAGGCGGTGGTGTTGCTACTGCTAATATTAGTGGCAGTGATCCCCGTTCAGTTATAACATCGCAGCATCATCATCGTCATCAGCTGTTCTACTCTGTACATCCAAAGTGGAGTGTACATCATTCTAGCACCTCTCGTCTTTATTGCTCTGGGCCGTGTTTACAAACTGTGGCGAAGAATCCTCCGCTCTCTCATGCCACACTTTCCTCCTCCACTTCAGAGACGGTGACAATGTTCTCTAACCCTGCATGGACTCTCCGACACCTGTACGGCCCACCGCCTGGATGTACACTTTTATCGTTTGATTTCAATCAAATTGAATTGCGTGTTTTGGCCCACTTGAGTGGTGATGAACTTCTCCTGCAGCAGCTTCGCGGCGGTTCGGATGTTCTTGCAGAAATGGCACTGCGCGTGATGCAGCTTCCACGACTAGAGGACGTAACGCCCTATTTGCGAGAATGTACAAAGGTGGTTGTGTATGGTTTACTGTATGGAATGGGACCAGAGCTGATGGATTTGCGGCTGCAGCATATGCGAAAGGAGACGGTGGGCTTTTCAGAGCAGCCTGCACTTTCAGCTCGACAGTTTCTATACTCATTTAATCGATGTTATCCTGCCGTGAAGGCATTCCTGAAGAGAACACGCCAGTCTGCACTTCATGAAAAGCGCTGCCTCACGTTGAATGGCTTGCGGGATTTGTCAAGCGAGGTGGATGCGAATCGGCGAAAACAAAAGGCAGTGGCGTTGGCGATTCAAGGAGGCGCGGCCGTCATTTTGCACCACGCGATGGTTGAGGTGCATAAGAGACGACATGAGTTTGTTCCGTATTTCCCCGCGGCTGCCTTTGCACTCGTGCTAAGTGTGCACGACGAGCTGGTGTACGCCGTTCCCGACAGCGCCGTCCACATTGTGGCGCCAAGGATCAAACGTGTTCTTGAGCAGCAGGCGGTTGCACTTTCGCTGGGCGTCCCGCTGCCCGTGTCAACAAAGTTTGGGAAGTCGTTTGGCTCACTGGAGCCAATGCCTCTCTAGCACAACAAGACACACGACCACTACTACTACTACCAATAAAAATAATAGATGCTTGAACCCACCGACATTGGTAGTCAAAGACAATGAAAGGAAAAAGGAAAGAAAGACAGATTTTTAGTTGCTGATTGCTTTCCTTTTTGTTCTTCCTTTATCGGTTCTATTTCCTTTTTTGTTTTATGTGAGTGTTTTTGATTCTCCACCTGCTTGGGGTCGTCCCTTCTTTCAGTTTGCATCGTCATCTCTCACTTATTTTCTTTTTCTTTTTTAATATTTTCTCTTGCTGCTTTGAATCAGTTAGCGGGGGGGTGGCTGCGATGTCTGTGTTGAATACACTGTCGGGTGCATCACCACCTCCCACATCGGTCTTCGCGAGGCAAAGCCCCTTCGGCGGGGCGTTTTTCAAATCCGCACAAAATTCGCCGGTGGAAATAACGCAACAACAACAACAACAGGGCGGATTACCAGCGGCGGGACTTCCACACAGTGCTGCGCGGCAGCCGTTCTTCGCCGCGAAGGGCACAGCAGACATCACACCGCCGTTCGGGCTTGCGGCCAAAACTGCATTCACTGCGGGTGCGGCGCCGGAGAATGTCAGTGGGCGAATTGGAGTAGCAGCCCCTGTTTCTGTATTTGCCACCTCTGTGTTTCAGCAGTCAAGTAAAGAGAGCGATGCCTTTGAGGTGGCGCAACGCTCCTCCCACCTCGGTGTGCCAATGAGTGACGGAAATAATAATAATAATAATAATAATAATAATAATTCGTTAAATGCAGTGTTGTCGTCATCACAGGGATCACGGCAGATCGGCATGTCTGCTGCTCCGTCCTCTTCTGTATTCCCTGAAAAGGAGACAGCCCCGCATGCCTTCAATCCGATGGCGTCAAGCGCTAAGCGGGGAAGAGGAAGAGGAAGGGGTGGTGCTGGTGGTAATATGATTTTCGGTGGAAGAGGGGCAGGGCGTATGAATACTGCATTGCCCCCGTATGACGCGCCGACAGTTGGGGCCGTGTGGTCACCACAACCACCACAGCAACAAAAACCACAACCACCAAAGCAGCAGCAAAAACGGCCGAATGTTGTAATCGATGAAAAGGAATATTTTCTTTCTACACGTGTCTTTGCTGCATTCCTGCGTGGAATTTTGAGCAAGGATGAGGTGCAACGAGAGAAGGCCGCAGGACATCTGGATGATGCTTTCTTTGGGGTTGTGGGCAGTCACGGCGGCGGTGACTTTGCTGTGGCATTGGAACAGATGCTTGCAGTGTGGAATACATTGAAGGAGACGCAGCAGGAGTCCTCCATGAAAGGAGAACTTTGGGTGTCCCTTTTTGCACTTGGCTGTCACTTGAATCTTGTAACACGTACCATCATGGATGAAAAGAAGGAATCAGAAGTTACTAATGTTACTCCTCCTCCTCCCCCGGCTGTTGGTGGTGGTGGTGGTGGTGATCGTAATCGTGGTGGTAGTGGTTGTGTGCAAAAAGTTATCATTCTTAGGAATAAACGGTCGTGTTTGACAAGCAGCTGTACATATGCAAACTTATTATGTGATATATGCCTGCAGCTATTCTCAAGTCAAAGCGAGAATCACGTGCCTTATAGTATACTCCCCTTTGTATTCCGACGAGCCAGAAATACATTTGAATTGGCTAACGATGAGGGAATATTTATTGTTCAGTCCAACATGAAGACAATATTGTCCAAACTCCATCGTCATGTGCGTCTCCATGTACTTCAGCAGGAGCCGCAGTCTGCGATGGATGAGTGTCGTACCGCTGCGTATGCATGTATCTTGGGAGAGATGATTTTACATTACTGCGCCCCGCCTGGTAGTGATCAGTTTGTCCAGTCATTTCACCAGTACTGTAGTAGCATGATTGAGATCCGCTGCACACTGTACCACCACTATGCACACAACCTCCTTCAGGGATCTCTCACAGATGATATTATCCGAGAGGCGATGGAACTTTTGTCTCGTGCCGTTGTTATTGTGCCGGATGGGGCTGAGACGAATAAACATCTGTTGTTGTTAAAACTTACGGCATGTGGATTGGCGTTGGGGGAACTGCCCTCGCAGGAGGATGAGGAGTTATATAAACTGTCAGAGCTTCAGGATGTGATGGATGCCCTTAAGGATTCTAACTTGCCGTTGTTTGATGCGACAATGCAGCAAAACGCGGATCTGTATGTCCAGTGCGGTATTCACAACGTGCTGCAGATTGTAGGCAAACGCATCGCCTTGTTGATGATTGTGAAGTATTATTGCGTGAAGAACTTCTCTAATCATTTGCCCGTGCAGGATATGTTGGATTATTACCAGATGCCGTACTCTCTTCAGGAGGGGTGTCATGTGTGGCTCCTGCCGTTGTTGGTAGAGAAGCGCATTAATGGTGTGATGGAGAGCGGCGTGTTGATTCTCAGCACGGCAAACCCCTTTGATGAGTACAACTTGGAGGCGTTGCATGAAATGGCCAACCGTAGTCAAGCCGCATAATGTGTCTGCTTGTGTGTGCAGGCGCGAATTGCGTTTTTTTTCTATATTTGTGTGCAAGGTGATATATATATAGATGCTAAGCGACCGAAGTGAAGAATTGGGGAAGCGAAAGAAATGAGGTCAAGAACATATTAAAAAAAAAAAAAGTGACTCTGGAGAGGTTGAATGAGATCTGAACAAAGAAAACGAAGCGGTGATTGGACAATGTATTGTGGGCTGCTGGGCTACTGGTGACATAATGCACGTCTAACGTTTCTCCTGCTAGAATGTAGATTTCATTGCTGGTATATGTGTCTCTCTTTATATATTTATACCTACATACATACATCTGACTGTCTATGTGTGTTTTATTTGCTTGTGTTCATCCTTTGATGATATTAAAAAGAGAATTTGAATTTGTGATTGTGTTGATTTATTTTTTTACTATTCCTGTTCTTGTCTCCCTTTGTTTTTCTTTGGAAAACGACAGAGAGTAGTGAAATCATAGAAGGGAAAGAAGAGCATAAAATAATACATACATCCACATAGATTATATATATATATATATATATATAATTCTGTAGACTCACAAATATACTTACATAGAGAGAGAGAGTATTAGTAAACAGATGGAGGCGGATGCTGGTGTAGTGCATGTGACAAACTTCCGCGGTGGCTTGGTTGCTGGTGCTGATGACGCGGGGGATCGTCAGCAAGAAGAGGCGGTCGATTTGCGATTGATTTTTAAGGAGTTCATTGACCAGTTTCGAATCCACAACGATCACTTGTACATGTCGATGCTGCGGTCAAATCTTGCGGGTGGTTTGTTCTTCATGGAGGTGGAGATGACGCACATACAACAATTCAGCAGCACCTTGTTTAATGCACTACACGTCACCCCGACCCGCACGCTGCCGTTGTGTGAACATGCATTGTGGGAGCTTGCACATGAGCGGAAGTTGTTCCCGTCCTTTAGTCGTCAGAGCACCATACAACTGCAGCTCTACTGGGGCGTGCCTCCCACACCGCTGCGTCAGCTCGCACAGGCATCTGTTGCTCGACTGGTGTGCATAAGCGCGATTGTTGTGAAGGCCAGTGCCTGCCATGCCCGCTGTGTGAGAGCAGCCATTCAGTGCACCAGTTGTTTCAGTAAAACATACATAAACGGGGGGCGCAGTATCGATCTTCCACCTCACTGCTTAGAGAACGGCAACCGTGCGAATGGTGCGCCCGGGTTTGGTGGTGGAACTAGCGGCGGTGGTGCACAACGTAAGTGTCGCCCGAACCCGTACACACTGTTGCCCATGGAGTGTGAGTACGAGGACCAGCAGATAATTAAACTGCAGGAGCTGCCGGAAGACGTGCCAACAGGAGAACTTCCCCGTCATGTAACAGTTGTTGTGGACCGTTATCTTGTAGATCGTGTGAGTCCTGGCTCCCGCGTGCAGGTGGCGGGGATCGTCTCAGTGCAGGAGAAACGTGGAGCTGTTGACGGTAGTGGAAAGAAGGGGAAGGGAGTGCGTGGTGCTGCAGGCCTCCGTGCACAATATCTTCGCTGTGTGGGACTCATGTACATCACCGCAAGAGAAGGTGGAACATCTGTTCTAAGCGTTAATCAGAATTTCTCTTCCCGCGTTCGGTCGCAGTCTGTGATGTCATGGCAGGCGGAAGACGAGGCCTCCTTCAAGCGATTTGCAGATCAGGGCCGTGTCTATGAGAAACTTGCACAGAGCATTGACCCCGCCATCTTTGGTCTTGAGGATCAAAAGAAGGCCATTGTGTGCCTACTCTTTGGTGGAACACGAAAGAAGCACGGAAACAATTACCTGCGTGGGGACATGAACGTCCTCTTCATTGGTGACCCCTCGACCGCCAAGTCCCAGCTCCTCAAGTTCACCGAGAAGGTTGCGCCCATCGGCATCTATACATCCGGAAAGGGCAGCAGCGCGGCCGGCCTCACCGCGTCTGTGATTTCCAACGGCAACGGCGACTTTGTGCTGGAGGCGGGCTCGATGGTGCTCGCCGACGGCGGCGTCGTCTGCATCGACGAGTTCGACAAGATGCGGGAGCAGGACCAAGTCGCGATCCACGAGGCGATGGAGCAGCAGACGATATCAATCGCCAAGGCAAACCTCACAACGATGCTCAACAGCCGCACAAGTGTCCTCGCCGCGGCCAACCCGACGCTCGGCAGCTACGACCCGCTGCGGTCAAACGAGGACCAGATGGACTTCCAGAGCTCCATCCTCTCGCGCTTCGACCTCATCTTCAAAGTGTTGGACCCACGCAACCCCGAGATCGACAGCCGCCTTGCCCACCACGTCGTCAACCTGCACAAGGGCGGAAGCGGGCGTCACGCATGCACCGCGTCCGCGCCGGTGGTGGAGCGGTCGTTCATAACAAAATACATCTCGTACGCAAGGGCCACGCGGCACCCACGCATCTCGGAGGACGCCATGTCGGTTCTGCTCGACTTCTACGTGCATGTTCGGCGAGAGGCACACCAGCAGACGCTGGAGTCACTTTCAAGCACCACCGCGTCGGGGGCAAAACCACAGACACCAATTATCCAAATCACAGCACGTCAGTTGGAGAGCCTGGTGCGTATCACGGAGTCTATGGCACGTATGCGGTTGGACGTTCTAGCCAGTCGCGCGGACGCGGAGGAGGCAATCCGGTTGTTCAAAGTAGCAACAGTTGACGCCATCAAAAGTGGAGTGGCGGATCAAACAATGACAGCGGCACAGAGTGAGTTGGTACTGCGCATTGAAGAGGCACTGCGGCGACGTGTGGCATTGGGGGCGACAGTGGAACAGAATCGACTGCTGGCAGAGATGGCACGCATGGGATTTGATGTGAAACTTGTAGAGCGCGCTGTGTATGCCATGGTGAAACGTGAGGAGCTTGAGTGGAGAAAGCAACGCACACTCATTCATCGACTGCGGTGATAAATGACCTTATTTGTTTTTGATTTTTTTCTGTTCTTGTTGATGTTTGTTTTGTGTGTATGTGTGTTTAGTTTAACTAAAACTTTTGGTTTCAAGCAATAAATATGTATACACGCTTCCATATATATATATATATATATATATATATATATGTCTGCTGTGCACGTGTCTCCAGAAGTTTATTTCGCATTGGTTTCGTTCTTCTTTTTTCTGCTCCGTATCTCTTGTTGGCTTCCTCTCTCACGGTGCTTGTCTCTTAACATTTCTATGGCAATCACATTGTATATATGCATACATGCGCACATGGAAGTAAAATAAAATAAAAAAGGGGTGCTTTCTCACTGCTTGTACGAAGGCCTGTGGGGATTTAAAAAGAGACACTAGAAGCAATGCAGTATGATGAAATGAAAGAGAAGAACGGTAGTATTGCGTTGGAGCCAGCGATGCAGCAGAAGCAACAGGAAAATGAAAAACAAGGAGTCGAAGAAAAAGGTTCAAAGTGTAGGTCCCGCAGAAGACTGCGAAATGACTCATCAAGAAGCGCCTTCGATGCTAAAGATCTCTCATCGTCTTCTGTTGTGCCTCTTTCGACTTCCCTTCTGTCGTTGAGCGTCCAGCGTGAGCTGCAGAATATTTGGGCTGATGCACGAAGATTCCCTGCTGTCGCCACACACAAAGATGATTGTGGTGGTGGTGATGCTGTTGATCAGCAAACTCAGAGAAAAAAAGAAGTGGACGTTCCGCCATTCAAAGTGGGCACGTTGGAAATGTACAAACGCTTTCCAGAGCAGTATGATCTTCTTATGTCTCATCATGATTGTCGGGATGTGAAGGACTATCTTGAAAGTGTTTTGTCGACATTGCAGCAATCCTCAATGGCTGCAGACAACAGTCATAATAATAATAATAATAATAATAATAATAATAATTGTGATGATGCTAAGATGAGAGTGTTGCGTGTGGGGGATTTTGGCTGTGGCACGGGTCGCATTGCAAGCATGGTGAGCCAGCACCCTGCTGTCGGTGCAGTGTATTGCTATGACAACGAAGCTTTGATGCTGCGGAAGTGTTTGGTCAACGTTGTGCAGTCTGTTGCTGAGAAACGAAAAGATATCTCTGCTGTATACATATGTCCCACTGCTAGTAGTTATCACGATGGCAAAAATAATAATAATGATAATAATAATAATAATAATAATAATAATCACAGTTTGGGGACATCATCAGAGTTGGCTGGAGTGTGCATAGGCGACAGCGATGTAAATGTAGACACGGATAAAGCCGTGCTGCGGCTCTGTGTTCGTCCTGTCAGCTTCCACGACGTGCAGGAGGGATTTCTCGCACACCACCGTTCATGCCACCTCGTTGTGTGTGCGTGGTCGCTCTCCTACGTAATGCGGGCGCGGTGGGGCGAGGACCGCTGGCACGCCGCGGTCGACGGGGTGGTCGATGCCCTCGTCGCGCTGCTGGACACGTCCGGCCCGGCCGCACTCATCGTCATCGAGACGCTCGGGACCGACACGACGGAGCCGCGGCGCAAGAACACACTTCCGCTGCGCCTCGAGGCGAAGTACGGCTTCGAGCGTCGGTGGGTGCGGACGGACTACAACTTCGGCAGCGTCGCGGAGGCGGAGCGCCTCACACGTTTTTTCTTCGGGGAGGGAATTGCACGGAGGATGAGGGAGAAACAACGCACAACACTGCCAGAGTGCACAGGCATATGGACGTTATGGCGGAAATAACCTGGGGGGAGTGAGGCTTCTTTTTTTTTTTTTGTGTGTGTGTGTCTTCCTCAATACTGGGTAAAACAAGTAAACAAATACACATAAAAATGAGTGAAATCAATTTCCTATTCCCTTGTATTAGGTGTGGGGTGAAGTGACGAAAATTATTCTATTTTTCTTTTTGATTTGGTTTTCTTTTTTTCTGTTGCTGTTCTTTTTTCTGGGTCTTCATTAGGCTTGCTGTCTCTCTTTGTTGTTTCGTTCTTCATTTCTTTCTTTGAAGGGTATACATATAGTGCACTGCCATCTGTGTGTGTGTGTGTGTGTGTGTGTTTCTCCTAGGCGGAGGTTACAAAAGAAGAAGCGAAGTGACATGTTGAAAGTTCTTCACACAAAGGCGGCCGCTGAAACAATCCTGCTGGTGACGACATGCCACAACATGAATCTTCTCGCCATTGTCACGCGCTCAATGGTGATTGTCTACCGCTCCACGACCCTCACCGTCGTGACGACACTCCCTCTCGCACTGAAGGAGAACGAGACATCCGTGTCTGCATGCTGGTCCCCGTCTGGGCGGCTTCTTGCAGTTGGTCTGCAGACGGGCGAGGTGTATCTCCTTGATGTCGAGAGCGGTGATCTCGTCCGGCGTTTTGTCCCTCGCACTGACATTGCGTTGAGTATAAAAGCTGCGTGTAGAAAAAAACAGTCCGGTACTTTTGAGGCCCCTACAGATTCTGACAACAACAATAATATTAATAACAACAACGAGGATGAGGATAATAATATTAATGATGGCAGTGAGAAAGATCCGTTATGCCAGCCACCTGTTCTTCCAATCTCAGTGGATGGAGCAATTGTTGCATGCACATGGACCTCTGTGGTGGCAAGCACACCGGTGATGCGCAGCCAAAATGAGTTGTGTTTGCCCCTGCGAAGTACTGTTTCCTCACCGATATTTGAAGAGTTGGAGCGCGAAGACGACATACTGGTGATGCTTCTCTTGGATCAGAGAGGTGTACTGAGTTTTCTCCCTGGTGGTATGCAGGAGGTGTGTGTTGTTCTCGTTAATCTACCCTTGTCATTAGATCCACATCGGGTGCGTGTTGAAGAGTTTTTTGTGGTTTTAACATCATCATCATCAACATCAACATGTGCCAGGAAGAAGAGTGTTCGTGGCAGCGTCAGTAGTAATGTTGGTGCTAACTGTAGCGGGAATACGGGTTCGAATTCTCTGTATCTTGTGCTGCAAGACATCTCGAAGAGGCAATCGTCATGCGTTTCCTCCTCCTCTTCGGTGGTTGTGCGCATTGATCTCTCGGACACCATTGTACGTGTGGCAGATCGAGAAACCGTTGCTATTTGCTCCATTGCCGAGTATTGCCGCATGGGAAAGCTTTCTTATCAGTTTGTGCGAAAGCGTTGGGAGAGTCTCCTCCTTGCCGTTCGCAAAGATTTATTATTACCTCAGAGCGCCTTTCTGATACGTGATGCCCTTCTCGAAGACATTGCACAGCCATCCCCTGCGGAGTTGACGTCGTATTTCAAGGCACTTAACTTGGATGCACTTTTAAAAGACGCCGAGGAGCTCTCTCGACAGTTTGCGCATCTTCTCCTGCAGGTTTCCAATGTATCCTACCGCTGCTACGATCTCGCCCTTCACCTCTCGCAGGTGCACTCGGGCGACCGCCAGCGCCAGTGCCTGCTGATGGATGTCATCGGCGGACTGCGGCAGCGCTGCAGCGGTTTTCTGCGGCAGATGCGACTCGAGGTGGAGCGGGAAAAAGACCTCGTGCAGTGGGTCGTGCAGCGGGCCGTGGTGCTGGGCGGTGACATGTTTGGACATTATCCGCCGCTGCGGGCGGTGCGACAGCCGTCACTTCTGCGAACACTGCACCGAATTTCACGCGGTGAGTCGACGGCGATTCCGCTTGTGGATGAAAACACACATAGATGCGAGGAGGAAAAAGAGGAGGAGTTGGCGTATATTGTGAAAGGATGTCTGCTGGGAAGTAGGGAGGCCGTCGCCCGCATTATACGGCTGCCAGACGATGAGGTTGATGTTGTTGGCGCCGAGTCTACATTGTGGCGGCAGTGTGAACTCATCATCGCAGACATGACGGATGCAAAGAGAGAGGCAGCAGCGGGAGGAGAAGGCGGAGAGTGCGTGCAGATGCACACGGTGACGGTCGCACGCTCACGCCCCTACCAACCGTTCATGTCGATGTATACATGCGAGCCGCGCGGCAGCGCAGAGTTTCTTCTTCTCCCGCAGAGGGAGAACGTCCCCGTGGAGATTGGGCCGCTGCACTTCACCGAAGAGGAGGGAGGCACTGCTGCATTCCTGTGGAGTGGTGTCGTAGACGGCGGGCGTTGCGTGTTTCTATGGGAGAATACTACTGCTGCAGCAACAGCGACACCAAATGGTGCGGATAACACGTCGCTGGTGGTTGCGCTGGTAGACGAAAACGGCGGCGTTGAGATCTCCGCGGACGTGGACGACAACGATGAGGCGGAAGAGACGAAGTACGCCATGTTGGAGATAAAGGGAATTTCCACGCAGCACCTGCGAGCATCTGTGAGTCGTGCCCGTGGGTTCGGTGTGTTTTACGCAAAGGAACGGTTCGTTGTTGTGGATTTCTACGGCGGTTAGAAGAAGAACAATACACGCATAGACACAACCAAAGAAAAAAAAAAATTGTTTTAATAATAATAAAGGAAAAGAAAAAAGACAGTGCAATTCCACTTATTGATGCGTGTTTGTATGTTTATGCCACTCCGTCTCACCCTTTTTTCTTCTTTGTCTCTCTCTTCTACTTTCTTACCCTCCTTTATTTCTCTCTGTCAACATGCGTTACGCTCACATAGACACACATAGGGTAAGTGAAGCCACCAAGGGAGCCATACACATATAGAAGGAAGAAAAGAATATCGGAGAAAGAGTGAATAAGTCATTAATGTCTGAGGCGTTTAGTGAGTTTGCAGAAAAGTATCGCCTTTTCCACGCATACCGTGCTTCCGTAGGGACACTCAAGGCGGTTTGGGGATGGGTGAGTGAGCGTGCGTGGCCCGTGTACTCCACTGGCCTTATTCTCTCCGCCATGTGTATGCTGGCATCCGCCCACGAGAAGCAGATGCTCGCCGATCACCTCTACGGAAGTGATCTCGTCTTGCAGAAGGATCGCGAGACGACAGTTGAGGAAGCGCGGAAACTCTTCCAGGAGGAGTCGGTGCAGGGCGTGAAGCAGGTCGTGTGGATGCTGCCAAAGGGGGAGTTTAGCAACGAGTACGGGGAGCGCCACGGCAAAATGTAAACGGCATGCTGACATTTCACATTTGGTATTAGTGATAAAAAGGAAACGAAGGGTGGGAAATATATGGACTGAGAGGGGAAGGAGGTGGGCGAATTCTAACAATAGAGAGAAAGGTAATAAAACGTGGGAACAAGAAGGCAAGAAAAAAAAACATGAGTAATATATTTAAAGAGGAAAGAAGAGGAGCAAAAAGGGTGCTTGGCATAATAATCAACGACACTCCCACCCAGAGTGTATGCATACACATACATACATACACGCAATCACCAGTATAGGGAGGGATTGCGTGTGCGTGTGGGTGTGTGCCAACTCTCCACGTATGTCCTGTTCCTAACCGTTTTTTCTTTTATTTTTTTTGTTTTCGTTCTTAACATCTGTGGTCATTATCTCTCCTTCTGTGTGTGGGTGGGTGTTATGGCCCAAGCGTCGCGAAGCTATTCCACTTACGTGATGATCTCCCTTTGTCACTCCTTTGTGATCATACTTACTTTTTCCCCATTTGTTTTTGTTTGTCGTGGGTTTTCTTTTTGCTCCAATCTCCCAACGACAAATAAACAATTAAAAAAGAGCCAAGAAGAAAACAGAAACACACCTGATAATAAGAACAAAAAGGTGTCTGGGAGAATGGCAGAAATCGCCTCGCAGGAATACACAGCTGTGGAGAATCCCACAGGGCGGGAGGAGTTGGAACTAGTGCAACCATCATCACAACTAGCATCATCAGTGGCCGCACTATTATCATCATCGTCTACGGCAACAGCGGGGGGATTAGGCCCAGTAGTGGGACCGAGCGGCAGCAGCGCTGCCGCCGCCGGAGTGTTGTGTGACGGCGGTGTGAATGACGACAGGGGCACCGCGTCGGCCCGCATCTTTGAGGAGTTGCTTGACTCCGAGGTCGCGCTAAACCCCGCCAAGTTGCGGGAGGCCTCGCGTGCCGGCATCCCCCCGCTCTACCGCAGCACTGTCTACCGTTATCTGCTCGGTGTTGCCTCCGTCGACAAATCGCATGAAATGACGTTGGAGCGGATGCAGGAAAAAGATTTCGAGCAGTTGTTGGTGACATTTGCACGGATTGCCGTAAATGACGGGACGGGACGCCGGCAATCTGTGAAGGGCCACATCACGCAGCCGCTGCCAACACTAAAGCTGCATCACTGTGAAAGTGTCCCACTCATTGAGCGGGGTGAGAGCCAGTTTGCAAATGGGTATCTCTGCGCTAGTGGCGACTTCTCTGTGGGTTACGCAGCATGGATGAAGGTGTATAACAACTTAAGGTATATTCCGCGTTTTGTGGGGAATCCAGAGAGACGTCAACGGATGGAGTGTGTGTGGCAAGCGATGCATGTTACAAACTCGGAAGCGACACCAGATGAAATAGAAAGTATGTTTGAATTGGCACTTGTATTTGAGTCTGTGCATAACTCGGCGAGGGATATTTATTACTCTGCCTCTTCCCTTTATCACTTATTAGCTCATCATGGAAATGCATTACAGAGCGTAGAGTGTTTGCAAAGGATCTGTGGTACGTTTCTTATGCTATTTTCTGCCACAAACTCTGATCTTTACCGTCACTTTGTTTCCGAAGGTGTCACTGTTGTTGAGTGGCTGCCAGGGATGCTCAAAACACTTCTAGCAGGTCGTCTACATGAAGAGGACTTGCTACGTTTGTGGGATGTGTATTTTTCAGACGCATTGGAGCACCTGAGTTTCCCTCTGCACTCATATGTTTGCCTAGCGATTCTAGCCGAGATGACAGAAGTATTGCTTGAGTGTGAGAAATCCGGCATCATTGAGCGATTAAGACATCTCCCGCGTATTAAAGTAGGGAGCATTGTCCAGAGGGCCATCTCACTCAAGGAGTCGGTATTCTCAAAAGAGCTGTTGTGAGTTTTTTGTTCCTGTTGTTGCTGTTCAGTATTTGATGTTTGCGTGGGGGTGGGGTGAGAGGAGGAGGAGGATTACATCCCCAGATGCATATATATTTCTTCATGGATTTATTTGTATTCATTGATACGTATGTGTATGTATACAAACTTCTTTTTTCTTTCTAGAAAAAAAAAAACTATATCTCTCTCCCTCTGTGTTTGTTATTCTGGAAATATATTTCACCACTGTAATATAGTATTTGCAGAGGAAGAGGTAGGCCTGTGTGGTATGAGCGCCACTGTCAGTCCACGGAGTTATATGGCTGCAGTGCGAGAGCGATTTGCTTCTTCCAAGACGCCTGCTGCTGCTGTTGCTACATCATCATCACCGCTACCACGACCAGCACAGCGGCCGCATGGAGAGAGTGTTGTTATTGAAAACAGTAGTCTTCTTGGAAATTTCAGTGATCCCACGGACATGGTGTCGTTTCGGAAGCCCAGCACACCACGAGTTGGCAGCTCTGTGTACATGAACGCCCAAAGCAAGTCCAACAGCGTGACACGTTCTCATGTGATGGAATTCATCGATGAGTGTGTACTCAACGGCATGCCCGAGTCCCTCATTGTGGAGCATGTCATGTTTATGATCCACACAATGCAGGAGCAAATTAACTTGACGGAGGCCCTTCACGCCCGGTTTCATCACGACCGCCTGCGACAGTACGAGATGTCTGAGATGGAAAACATGTTGGAGCGACAGCAGGTCTACTATGAACAACAACAGATGAAGAAGAAGAAGCATAGACCGCAGCCGCAGCCCTGGTATGAGGAGGCAAGGGAAGGCTTGACGCAGAGTCGAGAGTATAGAGACGACGATCTATTACAAAGTCGTCATAGGCCTGTGCCTTCCGCTGTGTCTTCGTCTGTGGATACAATGCGGGTAAAAGCGGAGCCTACAGTACCCGCCGGTGGTAGTGATGTATGTAGGCGGTCTATAATGGGACGACACGGGCGGGCTGCATCCACGCAGACACCGCCGGAGGGCAGTGGGCAGCGGGAGCAAAGTGGAAAGGGCGGGCCGCCTTGTGCTAAAGCTGCAGCATCAACGTTTCAGCGCTTCATGCAACCGACAGATGCGAGCAAGCGGAAGGAGCGACGAAAGTACACGACGGTGGACGAGGAATCGCAGCGACTCGTGCGGCCGCAGAAGCCAACCGAGCGATGCCGGCGGGTTAATTTTAATGAAGAGACATCCGCCCGACGTGGACAGCAGCGGTCTGCGGCTGGTGGCGTGAGTCGTTTGACGTGGTCTGATGGTGATGATGATGGCAATAGTGATAATGAGGGGAAGACGTCCCTCCCCAGATACCGCGCCGTAAACCGCAGTCCCAGCCCTAGCCTGGATGCATATCGACAACCGCGACAAAAAGCACAAGAAGAGCAAACAACATCAACGTCGGATGCTCTGAGTTGTTCATTGTCGCAGCCTCGGAGTGAGACACTGAGGGTTGTGGACGGAGACGATTTAGAGTGTAGACTAAATGGGGTGAAAAAGGAAATGAGTGGTGGGATGGAGTATTTGACTGGGCAAGGACTGGTGGAAGGCGCCCCTACAAATGTAGTACAAACATTATCTTTAGCTCCTCCTCCTCCTCTTCCTACTACTACTATTACAACTACTAACCCTGCACCTTTATTATCCGTTCAGGCCCCCTCATTTTTCCCGAATCCACAGCTGCAGGCATACATTGAAAAGAGCCAACGAAAAGTGCGGGAGGTGGAACGTGTGCTGGCGAATGCACCTAGTCATTATACCGCGAGGGGAATTTAGATGCTGATTTTTTTTTTTTGGGGGGGTGCCTCTGTTTTCCTTTTTTTATCATTTTCTTTCTGTGTGGGTGTGTGATTATTTCTCTTTTTATATGAGTCCAAGAAGGAGGAGATTTGTATACTTTACATCAAAGCTGGATCAATAGATAAATAAATAAAATGAAGTGAGTGGGAAACGAGTGTTATGTTGTTCCATGTGAGTATATATAAAGTGTTGCTTGATGATATTGCTGCTGTGTGTGAACACTGTTTGTAATAAATTCATTTTATCTTATCTTGTTCTCAATATTTATTTATTTTTTTTATCGGGAGAATGATTGAGGAGGGAAGCGGGTTTGCACGGTAGTAGAGTTGCTGACAATACAATGGCTGAACGATGTTGTGTGCATCTGGCCCCTCTTGATGTCAACCTCATGACAGATGAAAAAAATGGCGGTGGTGGGGCCACACCTTTGGTGCACGTGGAGGTTTACATACATAGAAAAGGCACCGCCCTCTCGGAGGAGGCTGAGACGCAAGCAGAAGGACAAAACATGACATTCACTGCATTGCTGACACGACTTTACTATGGCGCTGCGAGTATCGTGAGTGAAATTCAAGAAGGGCGAATTCTTTTAGAGCATCACACGCATGCGTTAAATCCCCGTCCGTCACCAGCCTACCTGCGTCTGCAAAACGGTGAGCGGTTATTCCTGCTGTATCCCGTTGAGGGTGTAGAATACATGTTGGCGATTACTATTCCGGCGTCTCTATGGCGGTGGATGGGGCCAGTCGCACTGCAGATTCTCCTTGCAACGGCGGTGCGGGGTTATGAAATACCGATCAATGTCGCTGCTGTTGCCTCCGTGCCGACGTACTACCCGCTGCGTGATCGCTTGGCAGAAAGTGTGAACGCCGTGGAGAACGCAGTGCGGATGCAGATGAAACAAATATTGGAATTTGTAGTGTACCTGAATGAGTGTGAGCATCATGAAACAGCATCGTCTACGGCGCTAATTCAGGGCGGCAAAGAGGCAGTTGTTGTGACGCAGAGAATGTGTCATGATCGTCCATCATCCATTAGAACAAACAGCCGCCTGTCAATAACTCTGCAGCAGTTATTATGGTCAGCGACGAGTTTCTCTGATTACATTGCTCTAACCGGTGCAATTCCTAGTGGTGGAATGAGCAGTGGTTACAAGCGTCTAGCCATCATGTCAGCGGCAGTGTGGTACCACGGCGAACCACTTTTTAGTAGTGGCTCAAGCGATGATTTTGAAATGTATCTTTTGCCTGCCGCTCTTGTGTCGTATGCAGATCGATGCCTGACCTCTCGTGAGGTGCATACAGTCCAGCAACAACCCATCACTGTAAACTGTCTCGCAATGTACAAACATACATATCAAGAGGAATCGTGTGCCGCGGGGTACGTGAAGAAACGTGAGGACGCAAAGGAGAATAATGCAGCTGTAACAATTGCGTTTGTTTCCTCGAGAGGATGGATCATCGCCCTGCGAATGGAGCCCGCACTTAATGCATTTACAGGCGCACCTATGACGCACATTGTCTCTGGTGTGACAGATCTCATTAGTAGAACACTGGAAACACCGAAATTCATCTCGCTGGTTCAAAGTCTCACTGCTGCAGGGCAACTTATAGGGCAGAGCTCTATTATTAGCTCTGCCGCTCTCACGAGTTCTGCGGTTTGTATTCTCCGCAGCATGCGACGCATGGGCCTCTTTGCACATTCCTCCGGTGATGCCAGTTCCACGGCGTCTCTCGCGCGGGGTGTTTGTCTGTATTGTTATGAACAAACTGCAACTCACGCGGTGGGGCGTGATGGCTGCTGGACGCGGTGGCCGAATCATATGCGGAGGGCGGTGGAACATTCAGTTGATCTCACGACTGTGGCATTCCAGTATTGCCGTCAGAAGACACGTGGAAACATTAGTCAATTTGCTCCATTTTCTTTACTTCGTGGGGAAAATTCCGTTGTGTTTATGCTGGCAACTCCTGTGTGCAAGCCGATTCCAAAGATTATTTTTTTTCTGGCTGAATTGAACCCGAAAGGAGTTCCGGCAGCTGCGGAGTTGCGTGCATTTGCCACGTGGGTGTTGTCAAAAGTTGTCTGAAATGAGAAGTGAAATAGATGTGGGCCCTCTCCTCTTGTTTGTTGGCTGTGATTGTGACTATTGCATTGTTGTTGTTGTTGTGTGTGGCTTTTTCTCTCTCGGATAGACGTGGTGGTTTTTTGAACTGACACATGATATTGTTACCCCCTTTATTTTGTTTCTGGGGATTTGTCAGTTCTGCGATTTTTTTTTTTTTTGAGTGATTCTTCTTTTCTCTCTTTTCGTTTCCTCTCACTGTGTGTGTGTGTGTGTTGTTTTTTCTCTCTTCCCATATTTATATACATTTGTATACATCTCTCTCTCTCTCTCTCTCTTTCTGTTTATCTCCTTCTGTGTACTTGTTAGCCGGAGCACGAGCGGCGGAAGGGGAGAGGACAGAGACCTCCCCACTTATTCCTTTACAAAGAAAAAAAGAAAATAAAAGAAAAGAAGGAAGAGAAGAAATATAAATAAATAAAAACTCTTGACAATTCCCCTGCATGCATCGCGGCCTTGGTATCCCGTTGCCGGGGGGAATGGCAGAAAACAGTGAAGACGATGATGACAGTCTCGTGCGGCGACTCGTCGAGGCGGTCGATGTTGACGAGATTATTGAGCAGATGGAAATGAACAACTACAGCCACATCGCCCCCGCCCTGCAGCACATTAAACCCTTCGGCCACAACTACGCAGAGAAGAGTAAATACACGGCACCACAGTCGCTGTACAGGAAGAGTAAATATATATCACCATCATCATCGTCACTGTGCTACCCGGTGATGAATGCATCGGTGTCGTCCCGGCCAACAACAATCACATCGCCCGCGCCGTCAGAGTACAGTGAGGCGATGGAGAAACAACAACAAGAACAGCAGCAGCAGAAGTATCATCATTACGGCTACAGTGGTATTCCCTCGCCAGCACCGGGGCCATCACTGCATGTGTCTGACGAGGATGCATCCAGCGCTCCGCATGAGAATGATCACACGGAGAAACCGTCAGCGAACCGGCGACACCGTTCGCGTCTACGTCGTCCCTCGCGGCTGCGACCACCACCACCACCACCAATCGAGTCGCCAAGTCTCGCGGAGTCTCCTCAATCATTTTCACCGCCACTATCATCAGCAAGAGAAAATAGTAATAGTAATAATAATAATAGTAACAGGCGATCATGGATGAGTGGTGGTGGTCAACAGCGTAGACGTTACAATGAAAAAAATCGTGCGCCGTCGTTCGGTGAGCTTTCGTACTCCACTGCGAGCCGACAGTCAAATCTGCAGCAGTCATACAACGAGTTAGCAGGTATTCGCGGTGACTCTCCCGACATGCCGCAGCCGCGACGGAGTCACAGTGTCCACTATGATGATCGGTACCGTGATGGCATGCACACCGGCAATAATTACCGCAGAGCGCTCACGCCGCCGCCGCCGGATGCATATTTGATTGGGCGGCGGTCATTATCGCCGCCCGCAGTGGAGCCGTCGATGTTTCCATTCCTGCAGAACGATTATGTGTGGACACAACAACAGCAACGTCAGTATAGTGATAATATTAGTGCTGGGGATTACTGGGGTGGCATGGAAAATGGATTTGACGGTACTCCGACGGCGACCACGGAGGAGGCTCGCACGCCGGATGATGTAGACTACGAGGACGAGGAGGAGAGAGATTATGTTGTGCAGCCACGCATCATAGAGCGCGAACAGCACGTGCGATCACGCGTGGTTGAACCACCACAGAGTCACTCTAGTGCAAATTTAGATTCTACAGGGAAAGGAGGAATGAGATATAGTATGGAAAGAGAGAACAACGACAATAATAATGATAGTAATAATAATAATAATAATAATAATAGTGTATCATGTGACTTATCATACAACATGCATACTGCCTTGCCAGGATCACCGCCCCAGCATGTGGGCTCAATAGAAGCAAATACAAGCAGTCAATTATTATTACATCAACCGGGGCAAATAAACGAAGGCACATGTGGTGGAGAGCCCTCATCGTCTTTAGCTGCCGGTACTGTATCGCGGGAGCATGCTTTGGTAGATGCAAGAGAACGTGACGGCATGTCTCCAACAAGTGGTATAGAAATCAAAAACAGTAATAGTGGTGGTGGTGGAGGTTCACGCACTGAGAAACCATCCGCACGGCGGAGTAGTCAACACGTCAGTCCCACATTGTCTCCAGCAGAAGACAGTGGTGGTGGTGGTGGTATCATCGCCCCGCCTAATATTAACAATCATCCCAAGAGAGAAGGGAAACAACGGGACCCAGACAGTGCAGAACAAAAAAGTGGAAGAGAAGGCACGCAAAATCGTAGTCATGAGAAACAGACCCCATCAAAAGTGGTTAGAGATCATAATAATAAGAAAAACAACACCAGTAACAAGAAGGAGAAAAATATAAATATGGTTTCTCCCTCCCGTTCAAATGGTGGGAGTAGTTCTTCGTACTCATACACGTACTACAGTTACAGTTCCTCCGCCTCATCATGGTGCTCAGATGCGGAACCACAGTCCGACTCACGGCTAACAGGAGCAAAGGGAAGACCGAAGTCCACATCAAAGAAAGATAATAATAATAATAATAATAATAATAATAATAATAATAATAATAATAATAATAATAATAATAATAATGTGCCTTTGAATGCACGTGTGGGGCCAAAAATATTTCCGCTGCCGTCCTCCAATGCTCGTTCACCTGCTAAAAGTAGTCGGGAGGTTAGGCGGATGAAACAACCTGCCCTCGTCCCGCAAGGTGCCCTGCAGCGAAAAGAGAGACAAGGACCTCCACCACCTGGTGGGAATCTGATGACATCAACAACAGCGCCATTTCGATCTTCCAAGCGCAATTTATTTGTAGACATGCATTCTGAGAATATGATGGAGTCTGGCTTTGCTCGAGCTAAACAAAAGCCATGTCCTTTTCCATATTCTAAACTAGAACCACGACAACAACAAAGACAAGGTGTAATGTATTCAACAGGAGGTTCTCAGAATTCTCCCCGCTCGGCGGTATCAGTGATGCCGTATGTGTCTTTTTTGCAAAAATCCACGCTGGGGCCAACAAAAATGTCTGGACCAATCCAAACGCCTTTGCCAACACAAAGGATTCCTCAAGAGCAACTACGAAGTGCATCTGTTCCTGTATCTGCAGCACAATTTCCACACGAGGTGCAGAAAATTGTCTGGCGCACAAGTGGTGGGGACTCTATTGACAGCAAGCATCGCGAGGTTCCTCCCCCCTCAGAAAGCAAGTTAAGTTTGCACTATGTACATCCACAGCAGCGAAGTGCGTCGCTGGGACCACCACCGCCGCCACGGAACATACCGCTCCGAGCCAGAAACTCAGTGAATAGCATGCGAAGTCATAGTGAGAGCCGCGTTGTGGTGCAGGTGCCACGGCTGCGCCCAAGCCGAGAAGCGTCACTCTCTGCAGCGCCTGACGGGAGGGGCTCCACGAGTGCGCATCCCAGTGCTGCGGTAAACCTGCAGAAGCAACAGGCACAGAGAAACGCCGTACAGAAAGTCGTCATTCAGTTACCAAACAAGGCGAGTAGGAGTGTGCCGAGAACGGCCTCCGTCCCTAACTTCGCAGGAAAATATTCTGTTTGAGGTCCTTCCCTCTGGATATGAAGAAATATATTTGATAGGAAAGAAAGAAGGTGGGAGAAGGGAGAGAGAGGGAGTATCCTTGCTGCAGTAGAGAGAAGGGAAAAAATTGTTGGGAGGAGGCAAATGAGCGAACGTAGAATGAGAGAAAGCAAAAAAAAGGTTTATAGAGCGAAACAGATGTAGATGGTGTCTGGTTATTTGGATAAGTGAATACCTTTCAACTCCTTTTTTTTTTCGAATACATATATATTTTTTGTGGGGGGAGTGGGTGTTATTCTTCTTTCTGCCGATGCTGATTGCTTCCTTATTTTTCCTCTTTCTATTATTTTTAATATAAATTGTAGAGGGGAGAGTAAGTTGAAATTAGACAATTGTGTTTGTTTGGTTCCTGTCTGTAGTCGAGGCAATGGTTCCGTCCGCAACTAACACCAGTGCCAGTCAGCCGTGGGCCGACAAGTACAAGCCGCACTCCATCGCCCAGATGTGTTACCCCGTCAGCGCCAACAAACTCCGGACGTGGATAGAAACATTTGACTCCAATACCGCGAAGATGCGGGGCGCGCTGCTCTCCGGCCCCCCCGGCGTGGGAAAGACGACATCTGTCTACGTGGTGGCAAAGGAACTCGGCCGCCTTGTGGTGGAGTACAACGCAAGTGATTTCCGAAGTGGGAAATTACTCCGGGAGCGTGTCACTGCCGTCATTAACAATAATACATTCAGCACAAGGGCCTCATCCTACGCGAAGGCCATTCTCTTGATGGATGAAGTGGATGGATGTGACATTGGCGGGGTGAAGGAAGTTATTGAAATGATTAAGGTGACTAAAATACCGATTATATGCACATGTAATGACCGCTGGCATCAGAAGCTTCGATCCCTTTTAAATTATGTGGAAGACATCCGTGTTAGTCGTCCACCGTGCAATATCGTGGCGAACTTTCTCTGCGACAAGGTGTTGGCTCGTGAAGGAGTTTCTCTCTCCAAACAACTTCTGCAAGACATTATTCAACGGTCTGGTAGTGATATTAGAAGTATGCTGAATAACCTGCAGATGTGGTCTCTGAACAGTACATCACTGGATCAGAAGGCCCTCGCAGCATGTGCAGTGCAATCGGCAAAGGACGGAGATGTCGGTTTGTTTGAAGCAGCAGAAATGTTTCTTCTTCAAGGCACATCGCGTGGAAGGCATTACTCTATTGAGGAACTACAGGCCGCTTATTATAATTCTGACCTTGTGGATTTATTTGTGCAGGAAAATTATATACACTTCAACCCTGAGAATCGTGACTGGATGGAGGCCGTAGCAGAAGCGGCTGACTCCATATCACTCGCAGACGTCGTGCAACGCATCATGTATTATGAGCAAAACTGGTCTGTTTCTCGTGCATATGTGCAATTGTCTAGTATTTCGCCTTGTGCCTCCACGAGAGGTCACTATGAGTCTTTCCTCTCTGGACAACAGGTTTTTTTTGATCGTCAACGGCCTGTGAAATTCCCGACGTGGCTTGGACAGAACTCCAGTGGAAATAAAAACAAACGTTTGCTTCGGTGCTTGACGCTGCAGGCATTTCACCATACGAAAGGCATTAGTGGTAATCAAGAAGATGTTTTGTTGGACTACATACCGTTAGGGTGGGAAGGCGCACTGACACGGCCACTAGTAGAGAAGGGAAAAGAAGGCATTGAGGACGTGATTCGGTTTATGAATCAATATCACATCATGCGGGACGATTGGGAGTTTATTCAAACGGCATCGCATTTCAAAAAGATGTGTACATCCAATAACCACAACAACGCAGCGGGAGACATACAAACAGCTGTCAAGTCCGCCTTCACACGAGAATTTAATAAAACACATCGCACCGAGAGTTTTGTAAAAGGAACACTGCAGCACACTGGACCTGGTGACACACAAAGTGAATTGGGGGAAGGTGATGCAGAAGAGGATGACGCCACGAAGGGAATTTTGAAGGCAAAGCTGGGAGCGAAGAAGAAAACAACAACAACAACAGCAGCAGCGGTGAGGAAGGAGGCGAAGAAGGGGGCCACCGAAAGGCCCAAAGCAAAGCGGCCGGCGCCAAAGGCTAAGAAGAGGGCGACAAAGCGGAAAAGGAAATCCTCCGAGTCTGAATCGGAGGATGAGTTCACTGGAAGTAGTTCCGACAGCGACTAGTGGCGACTCCATATCCACGAAATCTTTTATTCTTCAAATATATATATATATATATATATATATATTCTGTTTTGTTTTCTTTCTTCGTCTTACTTTTTTTGTTCCGAGATGCCGTATGTCTCTCTGTGTGAGTGATAGAGGGATGCTTGAAAGAAAAAAGAGTCTCATTCATCGGGTGGTAAGAGAGGTCAGGGTACATATTTAAGAAGCAAGAAGAAGAACTGGGATCCACTATGTGGACGTACTCTGTTGACATATGCTACGTGGCATTGAATAACTCCTTCTGTATATATATCCCTCGATGTGGGTGTGGTGTATTTCTCCATCCCACTAGGCAGACGGCTTTGGTATTGTTACTGTTGTTGGTGTTGTTGTTCGTGTTATTTTATTTGTTTTTCCCTTCTTGGTTTGGCTCAGCTTGTGGATGAATTTGGAATGCATACGCTCTCACAAACATCACAGTACACATAGAACGGAGAAAATTTCTTCATGACGTTTCTGTAAATACATATTCTATTGTTGTTTTTTTCTTCCTCGTAGTCTGTGGAATCTGATCCGAGGACTCAACGCGTACTAACACACACACACACACACACACACAGGCTATCTATCTCTCTATCTCTATCTCTCATTCTTTCTCTTAGGTCGCACTTGTGAGGTTCTGCCCCTTGTGTACACAGGATGCTGAACGGCCCGGTTCAGCCGGTGGAGCATGTGAAGATTGGCCGCTATGTATTCCCGCTCTACTCCAACCCACTGCTGCGCAGGAGACTGCAGGACGACGCCCTGCTGCAGGAGGAGGTCGAGCGGCGGCTCCACAACCCGCGGCTGCAGCAGGCCGTCGAAGACGTGGTGCGGCGGCTGCTGCACGAGGGCGTGGCCGGCGAGGAGGTCGGCGAGGAAACGGTTGCGGCGTACTTGGAGGAGGCGCTCGCCCGCCTCGATGACTTCTTCACCGACGGCCGCGGTGCGGGAAGCACGACGATCTCGGCTAAAGTATTCGCCCCCGACGAGGTCGTGCTCCCCGCACTGCAGCCGTCGCTGCACACCCCCTCTTCTTCGCCGTCGCCGTCGTCGTCTTGTTGTTTTCATCCCGTGCGCCGTGTTTTTCCTTCGGCACGCATTGACATCACTGCGTCGCGTACTTCTCCTCATTCACCTCGAAGGACGTTGGTTCAGGCGCAGAAGTTGAAGAAGGAGCCAAAGGGAGGGGAACATGTGAACAAGAGTACGGCAGGAGACATGGGACCTCTCTTTCTTATGGGATTTTCCGGGCGACGTCTTATTCCCTCATGTTACGATGAAGAGGAGGAGAAAGAATGGGAAAAATGGGATGTAGATCCAACTTCATCATGTCGGTTGAAGTCATCCATGGATGCGGGAGTAGGAACCCAACAAGGCTCACGGAAAGGGAAGACGAGCAAGAAAAAAAATAAAAAAAGTGATGGATCCAAGCCGTTGCCCTCGCGTCAGCCTGTCAAAGTTGCTCCACCAGAATGGAGAAGTGCTGTTCGGTCTTTATTTTATTCCATGTTGTCACTTCACTTGGAGGAATGTGGTGCAGTGGAGCCGGAGGAGATGGACTTACATAATGCAGCACATGCCCCGTTACAACTGCGGGGATCTGAGACTATAAAGTTAGGTCGACAGGCGTTTGCCGCATTGGATGTGACGCTAGACGGAAATACATATCCCATTCACTGCCGCCCGCGGCCGGTGCCTAGCATCCTTCAGCAGTCTCAGACCGAACTGTCAGAGAAGCCAATAAAACTTCCGTCCAATGCGCTGCGTAAAAAAGTGATGTGTGCTCTTGCGTGGGCAGATCCCGTATCTGTTGGCGACAGAAAACGCGTGTATACAGCAGGAGCAACATTGAGTCATGAATGGGTGGGAGGTGAAAAACCGTCATACAAGAGCAGGATGTCTGTAGGGGCTGAAAGAGCGCAGCTGGAATTGCCAGATGCTACATGTCGCAGCCGTGTGCTGACCTCGATCATGAAGAAAATCAATGTGGATTCTATGCACAAGGAAAGCAACGAGAAAAATGTAAACTAACAAGGGAAAAGAGAAAAAGAAAGAAGGTAAATCATGTGAAATGAAAAGAAACTTTGGATTAGCAATCATAATTCGTTTCTTTCTTATCCCCCTCATTCTTTCTCTGTCTGTTTGATAGTTTTTTGTTTTTGTTTTTGGTTCTCTTGTTATTATTTTCTGGTGGATCTCTCTTCTGAGCCGTTTTGCAAGACAACAGTTAAGAAGGAGAAGAGTCAAAAACAAACAAAGAAGCAAAAAAAAAAAAAGAACCATTCAGTGCAGCCTGTGCGATGAGCAAGGCACCCAAGAAGAGAGGTCTCTCAATCGAAGAGAAAGTGGAAAGAATCGAGGAATGGTTCATCTCACATCCCACACCGTACACGTTGAAGGATCTCCTGCTGGCTATACCGAAGTCTACGGGTGTTATTCCTCAGTCGGTCGAGGAATGTCTAGAGCTTCTTGTCTCGGAGGGCCGCGTGTGCCAGAAGAAAGTCGGGCAGCACGTTCTCTTTTGGCGATTTCCCAAGACGGCGGCGCAACAGATAACTGCCACATTCAACAGAAGCGGTGGTGGTGCATCTGTTATGCTTAAATACATGAACACAACCCTGCCGCAGATACAGAGTGAACTGAAGGCGCTGGCTGCAAAAGAAAAGGAAACACGGCAACGTATTCAAGACGCCCACGCAGGAATTGGTGACGATGCATCCGTGCACAACGATGTCATGAGGACACGGGAGCTGCAGGATGATGTGAAGAGACTGCAGCTGGAGCTGGAAAGGTTGTCTGTGTTTGACACGCTCACCATTGAAAAAGTAAAATCCGCCACAAATATCGCGTGGGAGGCAGCCAACAGATGGACAGACAACATGTACCTCCTCGAGCACTACATTTTGCAGCGCATGGGAATAACCACGCAAGAATTACGCGCCCGCCTGCAACTACCAGCAGAGATTGACTACATCGAGTTTGATGAATTGTCGATTGACAAAAACGCGGAGTCAAAGATGGTAAATGTGATGCCCAACAGAATTTTGTCTCCGCCCACAGCAGAAGCGAACGTACATGAGGCGGATGAAATGAAAACATCGCCGCTGTTACCTGCGGCGGAGGCTGCATGTGCTGAGACCCGCGCCGCTGAGGAGGAAGAGGCGGCGGCGCAGTGCAGAGGAAGAAAAAAGACTCCCGCGACTGTAGACACTGCGAAGCGGGGGCGGGAAGATCGAGGCGACAATAAAAACAACAATGACGACCATGCGGAGAAAAGGGGGGAAAAGGAGAGCCTTTGCGGAGAACTCGTTGAGGACACTGCGCAGCCTCCTTCACGACGACGTTATCGGAAAAAGAAGGATGTGTAGTCTCTTCTGCGAAGCGGTTAGTAACTAATAAACTGGGTCACTGCCTCCTTGCGATATTTTCTCTCTTCTCTATGTCATCTTCACTCTCACACACAAACACAGAAACGTACAGACAGACAGATGTGCCTACGTGCATTCGAGTGAGGGAGAGAGCGAGAACGAAAATAACAGACAGAGCATATCAGCGTTAAAACAAAAATGAATCCATGTTTGATATACCCCATACAACCACAAATTACAGACAAAAAGAAAGTAAAGAAAAAAAAAGATGTGGAGCAATGGGTACACCTAATATAACACATAATGGCATTCTCTCCTCCCTGATAACTGTACTTCTATCAACCTATTCCGGTTACCTCCTCGTGAAGCATATATATATATATATATATAATATTTTTTACTGATTTTATGTGTGTAATCATATCCATCTTTAAAACAACAGTGAGTTAACCGCACACAGATCTTTCTCTATCTCTCTCTCTCTTCATTTTCGTTTACAACAAAACAGAACCAATACTCAGAGGGCCACTAAACAGAGAGGCTGAAAGATCGGTATGAGACTCCTTTTGCTCCCAAAAAATTCAACAACAATAAATAAATCAGAATACTTCTCATAGTCAACGAAAATACTGTCAATCTCATACATTTTCACTAGAGAGTTGAATTGGCTACTAAAGAACAGCACTCCCGTTGGCTTCTTGTCTGGTATTTTACACCCAATACTAGACATCTATAATCAGTTGCACTTCCTCTCATATTCCTTACACAATTCTCCTGTCCCGCAATCCGACTCTGATAACGTCATTCAGTTCCATACATGCTATAAGCCTTAAATTTAAAAAAAAGAAAACATTCTCTAATTCTATACCCACTACCTTCATCTTTCTCTCCATTTTCACTAAAACAAGAACAGCAGAAGCAACAGCAATGTCATTCCTAACCTTCGCGTCGTGGTCGGAGTTCATCGTGTATCTCACCTTTATGTTCTTTGGGCTGTCGATCATGTTGGTCTCGAGCGCGATCACAGCCGCCCCGAGCTTCATCCTTAACTACTACAAGTACGCCCAGGGCGACGGGGACATTGAGGCGCAGGATCCGCAGTTCTGGGCGAATGTGATGACGTACATCAACGTGACTATCTTCGGCATGCAGACCGTTTGCGAGCTCTTCATGTTGACGCCACTTGGCCGCAGTATCCCGCTCCGCCCGCGCCTTATCGTGGGTCTTGTGATCCCGCTCGGGGAGATGCTCGTACTGCTCCTTGTTCCGGTCAGAAAGACGTCGGAGTCTGGTGCCAAGGCCACAATCATGATGGTTGCTGTTCTGAGTGGGATCTCGAAGACGATCTGCGATTCCAGCACGGGCGCCCTTGCTGCTCCCTTCCCCACGAAGTTTTACAACGTAGTTGTCTGGGGTATCGGTCTTTCCGGCCTCGTCTCATCGGTCATGTCGGTGTCCATTAAGGCCTCCATGACAGACGATTTTGACAGTGTGCAGACGCAGTCCCGCATCTACTTCGGCCTGTCGATGGTACTTCAGCTCATCTCCGGCATCCTGCTGATCGTGATGCCACGGAACCCTTTTGCCAGGAAATACATTGCGGAGTTCCGGCACATGTACGAGCATAACGACGGGAACGCCCGCACTGACGAGGAGATTCCTGGTGATTGTATAGCTGATGAGGAGAAGGAGTTATCCCACGATCCAGATGCCGCCCAACCCTCCGGTGATGACCATAGGGGAAATGTGTTTCGGGCGGTTGGCGACGCAGATAACATGAAGGACACTGACCAGGTGGCCAACATCACCTCGACGCAGCAGATGCTGAACGCACAGGTCCTGACCGTGTACAAGTGCATCTGGCCAATGTTGCTCTCGTGCTTTGTTGTGTATGGTGCGACCCTCCTCATTTTCCCCGGGATGTACTTCGCCGCAGGCGACTCGAGGGGTTGGTACGGTACGATCATCGCGGCCATGTTCAACACTGGTGACTTTCTCTCGCGCTGCTTCCTGTTGCCGAAGATTCTGCAGCCCTCGCCTCGTGTTGTGCTGGCTGGCTCGTTCCTGCGCTTGCTCGTTGTCCCATTTCTGGCACTGTGCGTGTGGGGTGTCATTTCTGGTGTGGTCTTTCCGTACATTCTGTGCCTGATCTGGGGTCTGACGAACGGATACTTCGGTGGCATGGCGATGGTCCACTGCACTCGCACGCCGTCGCTGTCGACGGCAGGTCAACGCTCCATCGCCAGTATCATGGCAAGTCTGGCACTGCTGTCTGGTCTGTTTCTCGGCTCGTCGCTTGCGCTTGCACTGATGAAGGGGTTACCCCAGTAAGGCCCAGATGCTTTATTTATTATTTTGGCATTTCCAATAGCGTGGAAATCCGTCACTGTGAAGCGTAGTGTTTGTTTCAACTGTTGATCTTTTTTCAAGGTATTTTTTGCTGGGGCGGGAGCGTTTTCTCTCTTCAGTTTTGCTGCTCATCGTTGATTGGGCATGCAGTTCATCTTGTTGTGGTGGCTGTCAGTTGAGGACACCAATACCACGCCGTTTATTTTGTTTGTTGATTACTCTTTTAACTCGATCTCCCTCTTATTTTACTCGTTCGTGGTGTCTCTCATCTTTTGCCTGATGAGCAAACCACTGAAGTATTTGTTTGTGGACCTACTTCTTTCTGCGTTTTAAATCTTTTTTTGTTGTTGTTTTTGATATTTTTCTTTTCCTTTGGAGGCTCCGAGAGGGGTGGTCTGGACCTGCGCCTGCCTGGAGCGGGTTCACCATGATAACGGAAATGCATCTCCTCCTCCAATGGAGGACTCCCCTGACGCTGTATTTGGTGCTTGCGGGGAGACGTGCGCAATAAGTGGCTCGGAGGTCAAATATAAAACTTTCTTTAATTTCCCCCTCCCCTCCCACTTCGCAACGTGGAAAGAAACGAAGGCGTAGGCTATCTTTCTTTTCACTCTTTCTTTTGACGTTGTTATTCCCGTCGCTGCCTCCGTCGCGGCTGTGGGGGTTGTCTGCGGTGTATGCCGGTGTGAGGCGGGACACTACGCCGCATGGCACGCTGGTGGGGGTGATGTTTATCTGTTTGTGTGCGTGTGGGTGCATTGCGGTTTGGGAATTTCTCTCTTCTCTGTTTTTCTTTTTTATGTTATCCTATTCTCTGCACGTGCGGCATTACTGCTTCCGAGAGAAGCCCCTACGCTCCGCAAAGCATCACAAACAACAACAGCAGAAGCAACAGCAATGTCATTCCTAACCTTCGCGTCGTGGTCGGAGTTCATCGTGTATCTCACCTTTATGTTCTTTGGGCTGTCGATCATGTTGGTCTCGAGCGCGATCACAGCCGCCCCGAGCTTCATCCTTAACTACTACAAGTACGCCCAGGGCGACGGGGACATTGAGGCGCAGGATCCGCAGTTCTGGGCGAATGTGATGACGTACATCAACGTGACTATCTTCGGCATGCAGACCGTTTGCGAGCTCTTCATGTTGACGCCACTTGGCCGCAGTATCCCGCTCCGCCCGCGCCTTATCGTGGGTCTTGTGATCCCGCTCGGGGAGATGCTCGTACTGCTCCTTGTTCCGGTCAGAAAGACGTCGGAGTCTGGTGCCAAGGCCACAATCATGATGGTTGCTGTTCTGAGTGGGATCTCGAAGACGATCTGCGATTCCAGCACGGGCGCCCTTGCTGCTCCCTTCCCCACGAAGTTTTACAACGTAGTTGTCTGGGGTATCGGTCTTTCCGGCCTCGTCTCATCGGTCATGTCGGTGTCCATTAAGGCCTCCATGACAGACGATTTTGACAGTGTGCAGACGCAGTCCCGCATCTACTTCGGCCTGTCGATGGTACTTCAGCTCATCTCCGGCATCCTGCTGATCGTGATGCCACGGAACCCTTTTGCCAGGAAATACATTGCGGAGTTCCGGCACATGTACGAGCATAACGACGGGAACGCCCGCACTGACGAGGAGATTCCTGGTGATTGTATAGCTGATGAGGAGAAGGAGTTATCCCACGATCCAGATGCCGCCCAACCCTCCGGTGATGACCATAGGGGAAATGTGTTTCGGGCGGTTGGCGACGCAGATAACATGAAGGACACTGACCAGGTGGCCAACATCACCTCGACGCAGCAGATGCTGAACGCACAGGTCCTGACCGTGTACAAGTGCATCTGGCCAATGTTGCTCTCGTGCTTTGTTGTGTATGGTGCGACCCTCCTCATTTTCCCCGGGATGTACTTCGCCGCAGGCGACTCGAGGGGTTGGTACGGTACGATCATCGCGGCCATGTTCAACACTGGTGACTTTCTCTCGCGCTGCTTCCTGTTGCCGAAGATTCTGCAGCCCTCGCCTCGTGTTGTGCTGGCTGGCTCGTTCCTGCGCTTGCTCGTTGTCCCATTTCTGGCACTGTGCGTGTGGGGTGTCATTTCTGGTGTGGTCTTTCCGTACATTCTGTGCCTGATCTGGGGTCTGACGAACGGATACTTCGGTGGCATGGCGATGGTCCACTGCACTCGCACGCCGTCGCTGTCGACGGCAGGTCAACGCTCCATCGCCAGTATCATGGCAAGTCTGGCACTGCTGTCTGGTCTGTTTCTCGGCTCGTCGCTTGCGCTTGCACTGATGAAGGGGTTACCCCAGTAAGGCCCAGATGCTTTATTTATTATTTTGGCATTTCCAATAGCGTGGAAATCCGTCACTGTGAAGCGTAGTGTTTGTTTCAACTGTTGATCTTTTTTCAAGGTATTTTTTGCTGGGGCGGGAGCGTTTTCTCTCTTCAGTTTTGCTGCTCATCGTTGATTGGGCATGCAGTTCATCTTGTTGTGGTGGCTGTCAGTTGAGGACACCAATACCACGCCGTTTATTTTGTTTGTTGATTACTCTTTTAACTCGATCTCCCTCTTATTTTACTCGTTCGTGGTGTCTCTCATCTTTTGCCTGATGAGCAAACCACTGAAGTATTTGTTTGTGGACCTACTTCTTTCTGCGTTTTAAATCTTTTTTTGTTGTTGTTTTTGATATTTTTCTTTTCCTTTGGAGGCTCCGAGAGGGGTGGTCTGGACCTGCGCCTGCCTGGAGCGGGTTCACCATGATAACGGAAATGCATCTCCTCCTCCAATGGAGGACTCCCCTGACGCTGTATTTGGTGCTTGCGGGGAGACGTGCGCAATAAGTGGCTCGGAGGTCAAATATAAAACTTTCTTTAATTTCCCCCTCCCCTCCCACTTCGCAACGTGGAAAGAAACGAAGGCGTAGGCTATCTTTCTTTTCACTCTTTCTTTTGACGTTGTTATTCCCGTCGCTGCCTCCGTCGCGGCTGTGGGGGTTGTCTGCGGTGTATGCCGGTGTGAGGCGGGACACTACGCCGCATGGCACGCTGGTGGGGGTGATGTTTATCTGTTTGTGTGCGTGTGGGTGCATTGCGGTTTGGGAATTTCTCTCTTCTCTGTTTTTCTTTTTTATGTTATCCTATTCTCTGCACGTGCGGCATTACTGCTTCCGAGAGAAGCCCCTACGCTCCGCAAAGCATCACAAACAACAACAGCAGAAGCAACAGCAATGTCATTCCTAACCTTCGCGTCGTGGTCGGAGTTCATCGTGTATCTCACCTTTATGTTCTTTGGGCTGTCGATCATGTTGGTCTCGAGCGCGATCACAGCCGCCCCGAGCTTCATCCTTAACTACTACAAGTACGCCCAGGGCGACGGGGACATTGAGGCGCAGGATCCGCAGTTCTGGGCGAATGTGATGACGTACATCAACGTGACTATCTTCGGCATGCAGACCGTTTGCGAGCTCTTCATGTTGACGCCACTTGGCCGCAGTATCCCGCTCCGCCCGCGCCTTATCGTGGGTCTTGTGATCCCGCTCGGGGAGATGCTCGTACTGCTCCTTGTTCCGGTCAGAAAGACGTCGGAGTCTGGTGCCAAGGCCACAATCATGATGGTTGCTGTTCTGAGTGGGATCTCGAAGACGATCTGCGATTCCAGCACGGGCGCCCTTGCTGCTCCCTTCCCCACGAAGTTTTACAACGTAGTTGTCTGGGGTATCGGTCTTTCCGGCCTCGTCTCATCGGTCATGTCGGTGTCCATTAAGGCCTCCATGACAGACGATTTTGACAGTGTGCAGACGCAGTCCCGCATCTACTTCGGCCTGTCGATGGTACTTCAGCTCATCTCCGGCATCCTGCTGATCGTGATGCCACGGAACCCTTTTGCCAGGAAATACATTGCGGAGTTCCGGCACATGTACGAGCATAACGACGGGAACGCCCGCACTGACGAGGAGATTCCTGGTGATTGTATAGCTGATGAGGAGAAGGAGTTATCCCACGATCCAGATGCCGCCCAACCCTCCGGTGATGACCATAGGGGAAATGTGTTTCGGGCGGTTGGCGACGCAGATAACATGAAGGACACTGACCAGGTGGCCAACATCACCTCGACGCAGCAGATGCTGAACGCACAGGTCCTGACCGTGTACAAGTGCATCTGGCCAATGTTGCTCTCGTGCTTTGTTGTGTATGGTGCGACCCTCCTCATTTTCCCCGGGATGTACTTCGCCGCAGGCGACTCGAGGGGTTGGTACGGTACGATCATCGCGGCCATGTTCAACACTGGTGACTTTCTCTCGCGCTGCTTCCTGTTGCCGAAGATTCTGCAGCCCTCGCCTCGTGTTGTGCTGGCTGGCTCGTTCCTGCGCTTGCTCGTTGTCCCATTTCTGGCACTGTGCGTGTGGGGTGTCATTTCTGGTGTGGTCTTTCCGTACATTCTGTGCCTGATCTGGGGTCTGACGAACGGATACTTCGGTGGCATGGCGATGGTCCACTGCACTCGCACGCCGTCGCTGTCGACGGCAGGTCAACGCTCCATCGCCAGTATCATGGCAAGTCTGGCACTGCTGTCTGGTCTGTTTCTCGGCTCGTCGCTTGCGCTTGCACTGATGAAGGGGTTACCCCAGTAAGGCCCAGATGCTTTATTTATTATTTTGGCATTTCCAATAGCGTGGAAATCCGTCACTGTGAAGCGTAGTGTTTGTTTCAACTGTTGATCTTTTTTCAAGGTATTTTTTGCTGGGGCGGGAGCGTTTTCTCTCTTCAGTTTTGCTGCTCATCGTTGATTGGGCATGCAGTTCATCTTGTTGTGGTGGCTGTCAGTTGAGGACACCAATACCACGCCGTTTATTTTGTTTGTTGATTACTCCTATGTTTTGTTTTCTTTGTGGATTTTTTTTTTCTGGAAGCGGCCTCTAAGAATAATGTTGCAGAATTTTTTATTTCCTACTTGCTATGGTGAATTTAGTTGATATGAATGTTTTGTTATTAATTTTTTGATGTTTTGTTAGAATGGAATGTCTATAGCTCTTGTAGGAAAAAGGAAAAGAAACTGACGGAACAAAAAAAAAGCACACCTTATTCCTGCTTTCTTTGCTCGATAGGCGAGAAAGGAGGACCTTACTGGTATTACCCCCTTCGTAAGTAAATTGATTCTTTCGACTCCTTTTCCCATGTATTATTTTCGACGTGTAGATAAAATCTGTTTGATTATTTTTGTTATGAATATCGAATGGAAGAGGAAAGACTTTATCGAATATCATGTTCTCACTTTTCAATTTTTTTATACATTCGTCTTATGTATTGTGCTCTTAGGGAAGAGTAAAAAAAGGGTGAGATAAGAGGGATCGGATGGGTATTTGGCCAACATTATTCCTGTGTAGGAGTACGCCTTTTTTTTTTTCGGTGCTTGGGAGGGCGTGGTTCTGTGGACGGTTGAGAGTGTTCTTTTTTGCTTCGAGGCATAGTATTGTGATGCTATGGCGGTAAAATAGTGTACTTTTTCTGTGTTACTTTGCTGGATGATGTAGATATGTGTTTGTGTATTTCTGTCTCTCTGAATGTGTTACAACGGGTGAATAATTGTGGTTCTATTCTGTTTTTGCCTGTCTGTGTTTTTCCTTGGGGGGGGGGTTTACTCAGGAGTGCAAAGTAAAAGAAAAGAAATTAAGTAAAATAGATAAAGGCATGGCATCTGCAACGTCGGTGAAGGAGGCGATTGCGCGGTTCGAGGAGGCGGAGTACCGCCGCCGCATCAGCGAGATGACGGAGGAGGAGAAGGCGGCCGCCCCGCGGGTGGTGGCGGCGGAGGAGGCGCGGGTGCTGCTCATCGGGATGCTGCCGCCCATCGTGAAGATGGACAAGGACATAGCGACCCTGACGAACTGCGAGCACCTCGGGCTCTCAACGAACTGCATCGAGAAGATCGGGCCCGGGCTGAAGGAGCTGAAGAAACTGAAGATTCTCTCACTCGGGCGTAACGCAATTCGGAAGATTGAGCAGCTGGATATTCCACAACTAGAGCAACTGTGGATCTCATACAACAAGATTGACAAACTTACTGGACTGGACAAGCTGAAGAATCTAAAGGTTTTATATATGAGTAATAATCTGATCAGCAGCTGGACGGAAATTGATCGTCTGGCTAATCAGTGCCCGGAGATTGTTGAGGTTCTGTTCCTTAACAACCCAATTTGTAATAACGCGCCCTCAATGCAGGAGTACCGGTACATGGTGCTGCAGCGTCTCCCCAAACTCACCAAATTGGATGGTGTGCCAGTAGATCCTGAGGAGAAGGAAGAGGCGGAGCGACGTCGCTAAAAAAAAAAAAAACAATTGCTGTAAAAGAAACACAGTGGAAGGGAGAAAGAGAAGTATGCAGGTGACGAGGAAGTCGGTCAAGCAAAATATCCACCCGCACACCAGTTTACTTGGTGATGTGGTGATGCGGATAGTGTCTCATTGTATGAGAGGATTGGTGCATTTATAGAGAAGAGAAGAGAAAAATGAGAGTGTTAGAATGCGAAGAGTATTGTGTAATAATGCATTTCCCTCATGCATTGCCACTATGCCATGTGATTAGCCAGAAGAGAGAAGAAATCAAGAATTGTGGTTATGGCTGACAGAAATAGTTATGTATTTCACTCGTCTTCATGCTTATGTAAATAAGAGGTGTGGCGTTGAGCGTATTGATTCTCCCAATGAACGCAAACACCAGGAAAAACAAAGCTTTTTTTTCTTTTTGAGGGTATGTTGTCACATATGACGGCAGACCAAAGAGAAGACATATATTTATTTGTAATCCTCTGAGTTATTTGAACGTTGTTTTACCCCGTTGTGACTCTATTTCTATCTCCTTATTTTTTTTTGTTCATTGTTGTTGGCGTTGTTGTTGATGTTCTTGGTTTATACTTCTGGGTGGTGTTGTAAGGAATGGAGAGTGCGGTGCTGTGAGACGTTATAAAGGCAGGACTAGCGAAGGAAAGGAGGGACTCTTTATTTTTATTTTTTCTTGTTTTAGGTAGATGGCGTCCGCATCTATGGACGTTTGCACTTGTCTTTCAGATATTGATTTCACCTCACGTTGTCTCCTGCAGGACTGCTATGTAATGCCTTCTCCCCTCGTGGACACATCTGCTGTTGGAGACGTTGTGGGTAAATCCCATTTGCGTTCTGATGATTCTGAAGAGTTTCCTGAGGGTGTGTTGGTTTCACCTTATTTGTTACGTCATGACAATCTGCATCGCGGTCCTCGCCCTCTTCCGTTGCTTTGGCGCTGTGGGGCGTGTGGAAAGGAAGAGTCCGTCGTAAGAGAGGCGATGTCACTCTTCATGCAGAAGAGCAAGAGCAAGAGTAGCAGCGGAAAAAAGGCATCATCGAAGGATACTTCTCCGTTTTCTTCATCGAGTCGACATCATGAACCCTCACTCTGTCCCAATTGCTACGCATGCCCGCGGTGTAATGCCTCTGCCCTGTCCATTTCATTATCTCGCCAGTTAATGTATGTAGCCTCCTGCTCATACTGTCACTGGCAGCATGGCGATGCATGCAAAGATTTGGAGGAACTCCTGGCCTCTCTGACTGCGGTGTCGGCATCCAAAATGATGTTGCCGTATCACTCTGAATATGGCGAGTGGCGTCGTGTGAGAGATGAGAATAAAAAGAGTTTAGAGGAAGCCTCTTTGAGTATTTCTCGCCTGGCGAACGCCGAGTACAACACTCGGCGAGGATCAATGGAGGAGAAAGATGGAGCTGAACTAGTACACCCCGCAGTGGCGATGGAGAAACTACGAAATGCGGTGTATTGTGAACGAGTTGTAAAGCCGCCTGGTAATCCCACTGGGTTGTCTCCTCCCTTCCCTGCATTGGGCAACACGATGACGGCGTTGTCACGCGAAACAGTTCGAGTTTCAAGGGAACAGAGCCAGGAGGATGCGGAGGGAATGGTGTTGCTGCTGCAGGATAATAGTGATAAATTGATCAAGACGACACAGATGAATCAACATGGATTTTTCCTTCGTAATGATCGCTCCTCTTTGGGTGAACAGAATGAAGACGTTGTTATGACTCCTTCTCATCCTCCTCCTTATTGTTATCTTCTCATGGAAAATATTCGGTTACCTCTTCTTGCCATGGTGATTCCGTTTTCTTCTCAGCATGGCAAGGAGATGCGAGATGATGAGGTCGGCCAAAGTAATTCTTCCCTCCTCTTTGTGGTAAATGGCCTGCGGGGAGACCCTTCATTCGGGAAGATTGATCATGCGCTTCAGTCACGTAGTGGAAGTGAGAACCGTCGCTGCAGGTTCGTCTACATGTGTCTCGCCGCCGCCTTGTACCTCCCTGTCCTCCAGCACCATCAATGCACAACCCGCGGTGCCTCAGATACTTCGCGGTTGTGGTTTCTCCTGCGTAACTTCGGTGATGAGCCGATATGTATCCGCCGCTTCACAGTTGAGAGACAAGTCGGCGGTGTCTTTGACTCGTCGCTTGTAATTGCAGCGGGCGCCGACAAGCGTCGGTGGGTGACGTTGCCTGCACGCAGCGGAGGACGGGCCTCAGCGGGAACGGCGTTCTGCATCGATGTTCGGCGCAGTGCGGGGGAAGGGGAAAAGGTGATGGTTGGGTTCTCGGTGGAGGTGCTGACAATGTTGCCCGTGTGGTCTGCTGAGGATGCATCGTCAGCATCATTATTATTGGCATCATCGCCGGTGGTTGTGGAGAAGCCGACAAGCGCCACAGCAAAGCGTCAGCATGTCGTGAGGTACGGGTTGACAATCTCATGGTGAGTGAAGGGAGCGAAGAAAAAAGAAAAAGAAAAAAAAATTGGAGGAAAAGAGATGAAGAGGTAATCATGAATTCTCACATGCCACAGACATTTTATCATTTTTGTTGTTCCTTTTACTTTGCCTCGCTTGTGTCCATTCTATTTTGCGACACGATGTCAATTTACTGTTTATTGATGCTTATGCGCTGCTGCAGCTAGGTGGTATTATTGTTATTATTATGTTTGCCCACACATTTTTCTTTTCTTTTGTCTTCTTCGTTTTCTTGTGTGTACGTGTGGAAAAATAAAAATAAAAAATTATTACTCACATTGTGAAGAAGAAGTAAAGGGACGAATGGATGATGCATCTGTGTTTCTCTTGTCCACAAGTGAGAGTGAGGGAGGGAAAGATTGCGCCGACGAGAAAATAAAGGATGAGTTTCTGTTCACAGAGGAGGAGGGCCCGGTGAATATATTGTCTCCGCATCGTAGTACTTTCTGTGCAATGTCGATGGATGAAGTTCTCTTCGGTGATAGTAAAAACCGCCACGTGGCCGCATTGTTAGAGTCTCCTGCGCGTTGCGTTGCCAAACATTCCTCTTGCTCTTCTTCTTATTCTTCGTCGTTGTCTTCTTCTCCCTCTCGCAGTGTATGTAATGATAATGTGGCCATGCGGGAGGGCGACGAGGCGGTGCCGGATGTACCCAGAAGTATGCTGGAGCTGCGGGGGATGACGTGCGCCGATGTGCGTGGCGTGCTGGAGCCGTTCTTTCGGCGCAAGGAAGAGGCGAGACGACAATTTGACGCAGCGCGGGAGCGACTGGCGGCGATGATGGCAACAACAACAACAACAATAACGGCGGGGAGTGTGAGTAAGGTGAACAAAAAGATGTTGGACCGGTGGCGACGTCTGGTGAATATTTCCAACTGGGGGGATGGTACCTCTTCGTCTAATAATAATAATAATGATGTGTTGTTTCCCGACGTCCTTGTGCCGCCCGTTACATCTCTCCTCGGCGGCTCCAATACACCAACAACGGCATCATCAAACACAATGTTGGTTCCCTCGTCGGAGCTGCGGTATCTGCGACCGCATCAGTTGGACGGAATTCGATTTCTGTGGAGTATTCTCGTCGAAGGCCCCTGCGGGAAGGTCCCCGCCGTTGGTTGTATACTTGCCCACACGATGGGCCTTGGTAAAACATGCCAGGTGGTTGTTTTCTTGCATCTTTTCCTCGGCGATCAGCGGCGACGGGGTCGGGGTCGTGGGCGGCCGCAGCGCGTGTTGATTGCCGTGCCGAAGTCCACGCGGTCCGGCTGGTGCAAAGAGTTCTCCACGTGGTCGCAGTACTTCCCACTTGCCGACCGCATCACTCCAATTGTCATCGACGAGCGGGACAATGCAAGGCGGCGGGCCGAGGTGTACAGAGAGTGGAGGAAAGCGGGAGGGGTGCTGCTGCTGGGGTATGAAATGCTACTCGGCCTCACACGGGTGTCAGATATGGAAAATAAACGTGATAATAAAGAAGAGTCTTCTACGGAGTGGATAGATTTACTTATATGTGATGAGGCCCATCGGCTCAAGTCAACACATCTGCAAATTTCGACCGCACTCCGTGGCCTGCATCCCCTGCGTCGCCTGCTCCTGACTGGCACACCGCTGCAGAACCACCTGCAGGAGTACTGGGCCATGGTGGACTTCGCGGTGCATAAGTACTTTGAGAAAAAACGCTTTCAGGAATTTTTCATTAATCCCATTGAGGCCTCTGTGGCCAAAGAGGCGAGCTCGAAGGAAGTGGCCGCGGCGCGTATGAAGACATTTGCGCTGATACGAGAGTTGCGTCATTTTGTTCAGCGTGTCGATAGTACACCACTTCAGAAGGAGCTGCCGCCACTGCATGAGTATGTCGTCGTTGTTCCTCTCTCGGCATTGCAGACGCGCTTATATAATCGTTTTCTTTGTTTGCTGCGGCGGGAGCATTCCAAGTTTAACTTTCTGCAGGCAGTGTCATATGCTAACAAGATCTCATCACATCCTCAGTTACTGTTTGATACAGACCCAACCTCACCTGTGAGAGGTATTCTGAATAATGTTGACAGTGAGTGGGATGAGACTACTACTACTACTACTACTAATAATAATAATAATAATAATAACAGTGTTGTTGATGAAGAAGAAGAAGAGCAAATGCAGAAAACAAATAGAGAAAAAACTGCTCGGCAGCAGCAGCGCACAAAGTCATCTGCGACTGTGAATGGAGTATATGCCGAACTGTGCCAGACTCCAGCAGGATACACGGCTACACCTGAAGATGGTGCCAAGCTATACATCTCAATAAAAATAATCAAGGCTGCAATGCTGAGAGGTGAGAAGGTACTGTTCTTTAGCCTGTCGACGAAACTTCTCGATCTCTTTGAGGGGATTATTGCCGAAATGAATCGCCGTTGGAAACAAGATGGCTCACTGCCACGCTCCATTCGTTTTTGCCGATTGGATGGCAGCAACACTAGTGCAGAACGTGAGGATACATTGCGGTCCTTCAAAGGGAATAAAGGGGCTGATGTATTACTGCTGAGTATGAAGGCAGGCGGTGTGGGCATCACCATCACCTCCGCCACGCGTGTTATTCTCGCAGACAGTGGATTTAACCCAGCGGATGACAGACAGGCCATTGGGCGTGCCTACCGCTACGGCCAGACGAGGCCTGTCTTTGTATACCGCCTCGTGTGCTACCAAACCCTGGAGCACCGCATGTTTCAGCAGAAGGTGGCAAAGGAATGGCTGTTCCGCACTATTGTGGAGGAGGCGTCGTTGAAGCGTGATGCACTTTCCGGGCTTCGGCTGCAGTCCATGTTTCAACTCCTTGGCAGGGCGCGAAAGGTGTCAAGCGGCGTGTTGCCTACATTGACAGATGAGCAGCAGGATTCAACCGCACGTCTTGTTGCGGAAGACACAGTGCTAGCAGACGTTGCGGAGGACATCTTGTACGCGGAGTCGCATGCTGTGTACCTTCAGCACGATGAATTTGTACAGTACGGCAATGAGGAAAAACTGTTTTATGAGGAGTACCAGAAGAAGGGGATTTTTAATGTCGACAAGAACATTGATACCTCTGCGGCTGATATGGAGCGGTGGAAGCGGCGGCGGGAGAAACATCAAGAGAACGTCGAGGAACAGACGAAAACACTCACGGCGCTCGTTGACGACATCATCCGTAGCCGCGCCGATGACGACCCGAAGTTGCGCCACCTCCTGCGAATGATGGGCGTTATTGTGGATGCATCCGGGGTCGTGTCGGTTGCCGCAAGTAGTGCGCAGGAGGCAGAAAAGGAAGCGAAGGAACTTCACTCTGTAGTGGTGGATGATGATTATGAAAGTGATGATGATGATGAGAGACATTCCCGTTTGCATGGCGAGAAGGCGCCGCGCACAGAGGCGTGGCCGGCTTTAAGACCAGTCAAAATTGATGACGACGATGATGAGTCCATATTGTTTGACAAGGCAAAGAGTGATGGCGGCAGTCTTGTTCTTGTTGACCCGTCCAAGTACGAACCCTACCGGCCAGGTCGTGATTCACACTGCGCAATTCTCATCGATGAGGATGATGATCTCTAGCTGGCTACGTAATAATGATAGTAATAATAATGACTATTATTATTCTATTTTTATTTTTATTTGAGCTGCGTTGTGTGTCTGCCGGTGTCTGCTTCATTTATTCTTCTTTTCTTGCTCCTTTCATAGACATGTGTGTGCTTTTATCCTTGCTTATGCTCAAATATAAACCCTAAAAGAAGAAGAACGAGGAGGAGGAGGAGAGGGAATAATAAAAGATGGAAACAGATAAGGGTGGAGGGACTCCATTTTCTCCTCCCTTATCCCACTTTCTGTCTCTATCCATCCGCATCTAAGTGCCTGGTTGTTGATATTGCTTTCTGAAGAAGTATGTGAGTACATATTCTTACATGTGCATGACCTTCTGCAACGAATTCTGAATAATACATTTTTTTTGTTGGATGACGATTATTATCATTATTATTATTATTATTATTATTGTGTATCTGTCTCTCTGTGGGTGTATGTATCTCACTCTTTCTGAGTAATGCATGGACCAACTATTTTTTATCCTCATTTTTTCCTTCTTTCTCTGTCTCGCTGTTTATTATTATTATTATTATTATTATTATTATTATGCGTGAAAGGCCATAGGAGGAAAAGGAGAAATAGTGAGGAGGACTGCTGATGGCAGAGGCCGCACTCCCCGCCAACTGTCTGCCCGCCCCGCCGCCCGATGCCTACGACCTGCAGGAGTGTTTCTCACTTCCTCCACTGGTGGTGGTCTGCCTCGTGCGCCACATCGACCGCGCCCTGGCCGAGGTTGCCACGCCGCCGTGCGTCGAGCGCTGCGTCGTCGAGCTGCAGTCGTACTTCCAGTCGTGCGTCGACGCGGGCCGCGTTGTTGACCGCGCCGCCCCCGGCAGCAAACTCCACCTGCAGTTCGGCAAGGCGGTTGACGTCGGCGCGGGGGCGGACTCGTCGCTGCTCAGTGTGTACATCGTCGCCGTCGACCAACCCTACTCGCGGCCCCGCCTGCTGTCGCACGTTGCGAAGAAGTGGCGGACGCACTTGGAGGAGACGGGGCAGGAGGGGAGCTCCTTTGTGATGCTGTACCACCATGACCTCGTTAGCGCGGCGGTGTTCAGCGCAAATCAGGCATCAGGCGGGAGTGGTGAGTCAAGTCACGTGGGGGAGCCGAATCAAATGAAGGCGGAGGCGGCCGTGGCGACATTGGAGTTGTACTTTGAGGAGCTCAAGGCACTCCGGTTTGCGCCGCACCAGATGTGTGCATACCTGCCGAATGAGGCACCTGTACGTATACTGGAGCGACTGCGGGTGGCATTTGCTGAGCGGACGGCAAAGTTGAGAACATCGTTTGAGAGTTACCAAGTGCGTCAATCACACCATGCATGCACAGACAGCAACATCAACAGCAACAGCAATAGTAATAATAATAGTAACGAGAGCAACATGGGAATGGTGGGGAAGGGGTGGAACCTGAAGGAGTGTTGGCGACGGGGGTATGATTTGGCAATGCATCTTCTGCAGTTTGGCGTTGTTACTGAGGCCAAGGCCGTCTTTGCCAGAATGTTTAGTCTCTATTATTACCACTCCGAGGACTACGACTTTGTGAAGGGCAAGACGAAACTCGCACAACTAGGGAAGCTCCCAAATGTATTTGACCCCAAAGTGTATCAGGTTGGGAAGAATGGATACCCGTCCGTGTTTCTGGACGACGCGGAGTTTATCGAGGCGCTTCTTTTCATTACTGCGTGTGAGATGCGGTGTGCGCTGCAGCTGGGTCTGCGTGACGCCGCCTTTGGTAGGTACAGGGCGTTCCTGCAGGTGGCGCGGGAGAAGTTCGCCGAGGATGCAGCAAATAAAAGGACAACACATGATGATTATGATGATAGTGGGTGGGAGAATTTCTTTTTGTTGCGCTGCACCGTCTCGGCAATGCGGCTGAACTGGTCGCTTGGGGAGGAGGCGGCCAGTGGGAGTGAAAGTTTGATGTCGCCAGGGCCGAGGATGAATACTGTAAAAGAAAAGCAGCCTCATCAACAACAACAGCAGCAGGAAGAAGAAACAAAGTATCATCCACTTGATGGGCTTGTTACAAGTCCAGATTTCTCGGATGTTTTGTCTCTCTCGGTGATGGATGAGTGGAATGTTTCGGCGGCCCCACACAACTTTAACAGGAGCGTCGTCTTCTCGCCCCCTCCTGACGAAGAAGAAGAAGATGAAATGAAGATGAGCCGTGGGTCAATGGCGAGACAGTTGCGAACACTGTGTGACGCACTTCATGTCAACTGGCATAGTGAATCAAACTGGATGTATCGCCTGCTCTCCAAACTCTCCACAGATGCGCTGGACTTTCTTATGGACCTTTCAGCCGTGCTTGGCTACACTGAGACTGGTGAGGTGGTTACACGAGCAATTCCCAAGTGCTCTCGGCATTCCTCCTTTACTTCGTCCTCTTCACCACCAACGGCCTCTGATTTTGAGATGCCAGAGATTGCATCAGCGGCGGTATTTGTGTCTTTCTACCGAGCACTCACAGAGGCGGCGGCAATTTGTTTTTCTCTGCTAGGCGACCGTCGCATTGCACACGCACTTTACTACAAGTTTGCCCTCTCACACCGTGTAGATAATCCTCTCCTCACGGCGGAATTATGTCAGCAGCGACTTATCCCCTTCTGTCGCCACCACGGCTGGCTGCAGCTACAAACAATCGTGCATCGTCTCTTCGTGGAGTCGATGGATGTTGTCATGCAGCAGCGCGAGGCTCGCGGCCAGCCACCGTTGGAGGAGGACGAGGAGGCAGTCATGCTGAAGGAATCCATTCTTTACATCATTGGTGCGTTGAGTGAAGAGGGGCCGCTGCAGGAGGAAATTCATCTTCTCTGTGGGAGGAAACCCGTGGCGACGTGGTGGTGCCATCTGGCACGGATTGATGACAAGTGGAAAAGTCTCAAGAAGTCGAATGAAACACCGAGTTACGGTCTATCGCTTGTATTGAAGAATCCACATGTCTTCTGCATGCATTCAGATACATACTTGTCATCGTCGTCTTCACTTCCTGCCGAACCATTAAGAGAGGAAAGAATGGGAAGCAGGGAGGGATCATTGACAGAAAAAGATGTGAGAGTAGTAGGTACGCCTTCATTCCTTGGACTGCACGCAAATATCTCGGGGACTGTTCTTATTTCCTTTAGCGCCACTTCTCTTGTTGATATATTTTCTCTTGAAATGGATGAGGAGGGAACTTCTCGTATCATGGTTACTGCGACGCTTGCATCAAAGAAGGATTGGGCAGACTCTATAGAGCCTATACATATTGTTGATGTCGATAAGATTGTATCGTCTTCTTATGATGAAGCGAAAAAAAGCCTTCAATGGGTGTGGGAGTTTCAGCCATCCCGGGCTGGTGAATATCATCTTCTCTGTATTACATTACGTGTAGCAATGACAACACTTGTATACATCCACAATGAGTCTGCAGGACTGTCTGGTGGGGGTCCCATTTCATTTCATGTGAATGACTTTTCCAGGGGTGTTGAGCTGATGCCGCGATGTCTCTTCTTTGTCCCTGAGCCAGATACTGGTATCAAACTTAACGTTCTGCCGCCGGATGAACCTCATTGCTTTGGCGACACAATGAATTATTTTACTGTATATGTGGAGGTAGAGCGCTCTCTGTATTCCCAGCATGGCATTGTGACGAATAGTACTACTACTACTACTACTACCACTGCTACTACGTTAACTGGAGGGAGCAGTGTTGGAACAACAACAATAACAAAACGAGATGTCATGCATTCCAAGAGTTGTTTTGATGGATCCATAGCGCTGGGTCCCGTTGCCGCCTCCATCTCAACAGCCATTCGTTCCTCGAGCCATTGGGATGGATGCAATACTTTCATGACGGACACGATGCAGGCGCCGAATGCAAATACATTGGCTCTCATTTATGTATATCGACCCAGACGATATGCACCGCAGCGGTCTACACCCTTCTCTGCATCCATGACGTCTCTCCTGCCACGGAGTGTGAAGGACGGCCCGTTGTGGTACGATATGTCTACATCCCGTCGCATTGACCTTGATCACACTGATAACTCATTCGGTAATCTCAATGTAAATTCGGTGCAAGTTATGATTTCCATTTCCGATGAGAAGACGGGATCCTTCACCACTGTACCCGTCAATGAGCAGTTTGTGATGTCGCAGCTACCACCACTCCTTCGTGGCAATGAAGGCAAGAATAATAGTGATGATAATGGCAACAGTGGTAGTGGGGAAGGAGGAGGAGAGCGAGTAGCGTCTATGCATCTGGAAGGTAGTATTCTGATGTCTCCAAGACAGCAATGTTGTTTCAAAATTTCTCTTGATGACAATGGACCAGAAAAAGAGGAAGATAAGGAAGTGGAAGTGGGAGTGGAGAACGAGCAGAGAGGAATAAATAAATATTTTGGCGATCTTTTAGAAACCACAAGTCTGAAGTCTTCCTTACCAGTGCTTCCTTTTCTAATGTCCAGCACAGATGAATGTGCACACGTCTCACTTTACTGTCACCGTAACATGGAGTTATGCACCACAAGTGTCTCTGTCCCACTTCGCTTCAAACAGGCCTTTGCCGTTCAGTACTTTTTCAAGTGTTTCCAAAGTCGTGTGTACTGCCTTGTGCATGTGGAGAATGTTCTGCAAAAGACTTCACTCTGGCTGCGCGGTGCGTTGCTTGAATTGTTAGACACGGAGTGTTACTACAGACTCACTCGGATCTCCGCAACGCATGAGCACATGATGTTGCGGGAGTGGAAGCCACATGATAAAATGCATTTATTCTTTGAGCTCAGTCCCTCCTCTGAGCCCTCTTCCAATGAGAAGGAAGTATGCCACCGCGTGCGACTTCAGTTGATGTACTCCAACTGGTCCCTGGCATCTGAAATGAAACCGTTGGAAGCGCATATTCTTTGCCCGAGCTCTGTCCCATCCGCACCCTCCTCCACTGCTCTCACTCCTGAAGCTACACCATCTTCTATAACCTTGCTGGCATGTGGGGAGAATGGTCTTGAGAAGTCGGCGGACACGCAGATAATGGATTCCACAAGGGAAACTTCAAAGGGTGGTAGTGCACTGGACCGGTCAATGCATTCCGCGAGACAACCAGTTGTGACTTACAATCCTCTGCAGTTGGAGAAATTGCGAACAACGTGCAATACGTTTAACGGTCCTGTAGGAACATTTACATCGAAACACTCTTGTTTATTTAATGTCATGCTGTTTGTAGATCCGATGCATTTGAGACATTCTGTAAATCATCTGGGGATGTCGGCATCACCTCCTGCTGCGAGAAGAATTGGATTATTGCACCGATATAACATAGAGAATACAAGTGATGACTTTTTGGATAGCCCACCGCTCCCAATTGGCGTGTCAGCAGTAGATCTTTCAGGCGATTGTGTGTTCCCCGTTGGTGAACCCATTCGGTTCTCCGTAGCGTTAGAGCCGCTTGCACACAATTGGTCTGATGACAGTGATGGTGAAGAGGAGTTTCTGATTGCATTCAAGGCAGATCCATCGGCGTGGATGATTACAGGGAAGCAGCGGATTCGGCGTGTACTCTCAATGATGCAGGACGAGACGATGTACTTTACTGCAGTTCCTGTTCCAGCGGTGCCTAGTCCGTCTGCCGAGCGAGAGGAGGATCAGTCCTTCGAGCGGGATGTAGACATGTTGTTGCAGGAGCAGCAGCAACATGCGGAGAATAACAGGAGGAAACAAAAGGTGTCGGTTGTGCCAACGCCAACAGTTGAGATTTATTGGGCACCACGAGGCGGGGATGTCGGTTGGGAGGAAACGGCCGCAGCGGATAATGTGGTGCCAATTGATGTGGTGCAGTTCCGTACATGCATGCGGATCCGTCACTGATTGAAAATGTGTGTGTGTGTGTATGATGGGGAGGAAGGGGGAATCGGTATAGAAGAGGGAGAGCAAGGAAGGGAGAATGAAAGAGAAGGAAAGCTGTGAGGTCGTGTGGAATGTAATGCAGAATTTTTTTTGGATTACACTGGAGAGGAGAGGAAGGGATATTCCAATAATACATATATGTGCAGTAAGTGTTGAAGTCTCTCACCTTGTTTTTTTTGTTGCTTTTTTTTTGTTACCGTGCTTTCTCTTTCTTTGAGCATCGTCCTTTGTTTGTTTGTTGTGTCTCATTCCTCTTCACCCTGCTGCAAGAGAATCGTAGAATACATCATAAAAAAAAAGAGGAAAGAAATAGAGAAAGAGAAGGAAAGAACAGTTGTATATGTTTATTATAAACGCATTATAATAGTTAGTACATTCTTTCTCCTTCTCTCTATTTATCTATTTATTTATTTTTTTATCTTATATGTGTATCAGTACTAGTGTGCCCCGTTGATGCTTCGAATTTCTCTTCTTCTTCGCATGATTACTCACTCCCCGCGTGGACTGCAGTTTGAAATCCCCGCGAGTGAGGCAATCGCGCGGGTGCGGAAGAACTACGGCAGTCGCTGGCTTGGAGCCTCGGGTGAGTTCATGGAGCTTGAGGACCCGTTGGCGGAGTTTCTCCCATTCTACTACTGCCAAGGGATCGTTCGCGGGACATACCGCGGCATAGTGAGTTACAGCGACAATGTAACGGACTCAAAGGGTCGCATGCATACAAGTTCTCAGCAGACGACGACAGCACCGCAGCCGCTGAACACAATATTTAGTCCGAATAATACTCAGATATATGCGGGGTATAAGTACAACATCCGGCATGTGCACACGGCACTGCGGAATGAAGAGAATCCGCTGCATCTGCGCAAGATGAATACGGTGGATACAACGCACGCCACAATTAATCTCTTTGAGCAGTCTATTGCGACGCTAAAAGTATTTGTGGAGGAGGAGGTGAGGAAACAGGCGGAACAAACCGCACGGGCTATCATTCGCTCATATCATCCAGGAGCCTCCACTATAAATGTAGAATTTCTTGACTTGAATATTCGACTAGAAGAAGTGACTCCTGTTTTTGTTCCGTGTTATGTTGTCAAAGCACACTATGATTCACAGGCGTATACATTATATGTGAGTGGTATTAACGGAACTGTAGGAGGCCCTTATTTAATCAACGCATTGCTCACTGCCCGTCTCTGTGCATTGGGTTCCACGGGACTGATCATGTTACTTCTCCCCAACAAAGCAACCGCTTTATTAGTGAGCTCATTACTAATCATCCCAGTGTATTACGCCGCCTTCTACGCTGCCAAGATGATCCCATTATTTCGACGTGATTATTACAGACGCCAGCGGGAGAAACTCCGCACAAAACATGAAGAGAAGGATCGTGGTGGGTTCCGTCCTCATGTAGGTTCCAAGCGCATAGACGAGGAATACAAGAGATCATCGTACTGGGACACACATGCATTCCAGACCCGCAAGCAGCAGACCGGCCCCGTTAGGGACCCGCGCGGTTATTACGCGGTGCTCGGTCTCACCGGGACGGAGTCGGTGAATGAGATTCGCTCGGCGTACCGCAAACTTGTGCTGACGGAGCACCCGGACGCGGGAGGATCAACAGAGCGCATGGCAAAGTTGAATGCGGCGTACCGTGTGCTGCGTGACCCTCAGCGACGGGCGGCGTATGATAAGGGAATGTAAACATGATTTTGTTGCTCTTGTTACTTTTACGTATACACAATTGTTGGTGAAAAAAAGAAAAAAGAGAGAGAAAATGTAGGGGAAAAAACAGCAAGGCGAGGCAATATATCGGAAATGGCAATTATATACTAACGAAGATGAGAATGATAATGTATCATATAATTATTTGTTTATTTATTATCAATATACTATTATTCTACACATATGTATGCATGTATATGTAAAGGGGAAAGTGAAGTGTATTGTTTTCTCTGCTGCTGTGACACAATATTGTTGTTGTTTTGCTTGTTGTTGTTTTCTTAGAGTCAGAAGAAAAATGGCCACAACGACGGTCGAAAACAAGAAAAAAAGTATATGGCGTACTACAGTCTATGAATGGCAGCTGTGTTGGAATGATCTGCGTGAGACAAAGTGCTCCTCAAGCCTTTTATTCGCTATTTTTTGTGTGCTGGCTGTGGTAGTTGGCAATGTCATTTTGCTTATATCTCTAAACTTCTGGCTCTCCATCTTCCCCAAAGAGGACATGGCCAGCAACTCCAGTCAGATTGCGGTGCAGGTAATTGTCTCCACGTTCCTCGTGATGTGCTTCACCGTGGTTGGGATAATCTATCTCACGGTGTTTGGCTACCGCTCACTCGTGCGCGCGTTAACGGACCCAAACCGCACAGGTAACCCATGGTATCGCTTTTTTTTGCTGTTTGCATCTGGCGCAACCAACGCCGTGACGGGTGTGTTAGCTGTCTACGCCATGTCACACATCCCGGAGTTCCTACAAGCGGTATTACTCAGTATCATTCCCTTCACTGCGCAGGTGTGGACGTGTCTTCTCGTTCCAGAGGAGCGTAAGCGTCGCTACTGCTCACTCACCTTTGTGTTCTCTTTTATTTTTGTTATTGCAGGCGTTCTCCTGTCGTCCTTGTCATCATTCCTGCATACAAATGAGACGGGGAGGGTGGCGCCGGTGGGTTGGGTTTTTGTGTACTTGGCCAGCGCCGTTGTCTTTGGTCTCTGGTGCGTTGTGCAGAGACTTTACCTGGACGCCATGATGTTTCGTCCTGAGGAGGCGAGGAGCCACAGCAACGGGAATGCATCAGGTAACGGCGTGGCTGAGCACATGAATTTTACTACGCCCATGAATACAACGGATGAGGTGGTGAAGGTAAACGAATGTGAATCGCGGAAAGCGGAAAATAATCAGCTCTCAGCCCACAACGAGCCCCTCCACGCTGAGAGTTATGGCGATGAGGACGCCCCGCCGAAGAAGCCGCTGCTTGCCTCCAGACGTGTGTGGGGGAAACAGAACGAGGACGACCTCGCTGCAAAGATGGTGCTGCTTCTCGTCGGCATTTGCTTCCAGGCGCTTGTGTCGTTTGCCTGTCTGCCGGTGGACGTCATCCCGTGGTTCGGCACCTCCTCCTCAGTCAAAGAGGCGTGGCACGGCTTCCGTGCCTCGTGCGATTTTATATTTGCTTCGTGGATTGATGTGCGATACGGCATGCTGCATACACTTGGCTTTTTCATGAGCTTTGTCGGGTGTGCGTACCTCAATGAACGCTCTCCGACGCTTGCCTCCGTTGTTATGCAGATCGCTGGTCCCATCACGAGCCTTGTCCTCATTATTCTGCCGCAGTGGGATGTGTATGGGGCACACGGGGTTCTTTCGCATAAGATTATCGGTGTGATCCTCCTGCTTATTGCCGGGCTGATGTACCACGTCTGGGATCAGGCATCTCTGAGGGAGTTGATGAGCAAATCACAGGCGTCGTAGCATCTCATCCACAAGCCACACACACTTGCAGTGTGCCGGGATGCATACATAAATGTATTATATGTCTAACTGTGTGTGTGTATTTATGTGCACAACATATTTCCAACCCTTTCATGACATGTACGTGAGTGGGTGGATGAGGTGGAGGCCTATAGAGGATTTTAGGAAAATGAACCGGCCATCAATAAATAAAACCAAAGCAAAAAGGTAATGGCAACGAAATGCATTGAATTTTTAGCAAGTTGTTATTTATTTTTCTTCTTTCTCGATTTTTTGGAATGGTTTATTGGTCAAAAAAAAAAAGAACCGAACTGTTAAAGGATGGTTAAGGGACACATATACAATTTATTTCCGTCCCTTCCCTTCTCTTTAAAATCCAGTTTTTACTCGCAGTGGGTGTGAAGGTTGCGTCTCTAGTGTAAATAAGTGGATGTCTTTTTGTTCTTTTTATTTTTTTATGGGTGGTAAGGAAGTATAGGGAGATGCTTGATGGTTTTAAACAATGCAGGTATGGATAAAGGAAAAGAAAAAAAATACTTACAGGGCACTGTAGAAGCTCTTTTCTTGCCTTCAAGACACACACATGCATATCACTGCAGTGGGTGAAAAAGAGCTCGAGAGAGGCTTCTAGTATAGTTACACGTACAATGTTCCTTCTTTTTCTTTTTTCCTTTACTTTTCCCTTGCCTTCATCTCTTTTCTGTATGCTCTCATGTGTGCCTAGTGTGGAAGGTGGAGGGAGTAGCGGATGAACAGTCGTCGGCGACCGCGTGAGGTTTCAGAAGTGAGTCCAACGGCTAAGCCCACGGCTGCCGCTGTTGATGATGATGACGCGGCCGGCATTCATGCGGCCATGGCGGTGGCGGGTTCTCCCAACGACATGACGGAGGCGCAGGTGACGGGGAGCGACGGGGCGGAGTTGGCGTACGGCGGCGACTTTTACCTGCAGGAGGAGTACATGCAGCGGCTGCGGCAGCGGCACCTTCGCCGGGGTGGTGCAGAGAGAGAAGAGGAGGAGGGGGGCGACGACGATGCGGATGACGACAAAAACAGCGGCGGGAAAGACAAATCTGCGAGACAGCGCGAGGCAGACCTCATTGTGAACACGCGGCACCAGCCGCTTTTCTTTTCGCTTGGAAAAGACTTCCCGCCGCTGCCGCCCCCGGCGACGCACACCGACGACGAGGAAGCCCCCGAGGCGGAGAACTTCATGGCGGCCCTCGCGGCGAAGGAGGGCGGGTCGGACATTATTCTCCCCGTCGTTAGTTCGCTCTGCCGCATGGCGCAGACCGCGGCGCGAGGGAGTGCGGCGCTGGCGGTCCTGCAGCGGCAGCTGAAGGTCGAGAACGCCACGCGGGAGGCGGTGGACACAAGCCGCTCCGACCTCGCACGCCTCATGCGGAAGGGCGATGTTGGTGGGGAGGGGAAGAAGGAAGAAGAGGAAGACGGTGTGACGGAGGATGAAGCGGAGATGCTGCGACGAAAAGTACGGAAAGAGAAGGCATTGCTTGAGCACATGATGGAAACTCCCCCTCATAATAATAATAATAATAATAATAATAATATGGCTACTTCTGCTGCTACATCCATTCATCATATGGAAAAGCTGAAAGAGCAGGAAAAAGAAGAACGGTCTCGGCAACGGGCAATGATGCTGCAAAGGCGACAGGAAAAATTGGAACGCGTAGAAAAAGCCAGAGATCGTTTGGCGGAGGAGAGTAGTCATGTAGAAGATCATACTGCCAAACGTCTGGCTTTGCTTTCATTGCAGCGACAGTTACCTATTTACCAATGTAAGGAAGAACTGCTTCGCTGCATTGGGGAAAACCCTGTATCTATCATTATTGGTGAAACGGGTAGTGGTAAGACCACCCAGCTTGTGCAGTATTTATATCAGCGCGGCTATACCAAGAATGGGTGCATCATTGGCTGTACACAGCCCAGGCGCCTTGCTGCCATTGGTGTGGCACGCCGCGTGAGTGAAGAAATGGATTGTGCATTGGGTACGCGTGTTGGGTATGCCATTCATCTAGATGACAACACAACAGATGAGACCGAAATCAAGTTCATGACTGATGGAGTTCTCCTTCGCGAGGTTGTACGGGATCCGGACCTCACCAAATACAGTGTCATTGTTTTGGATGAAGCACATGAGCGCTCTGTCAATACAGATGTACTGCTAGGGGTATTACAAGATGTGGTGCGTCACCGTTCGGATCTGAAACTTGTGGTGACATCCGCCACAATGGACATTCTGAAGTTCTCAAAGTTTTTTGGAAATGCCCCTTTCTATGAAATACCTGGTCAGACATATGATGTGGAAATACAGTACACCGCCAACCCTGTTGATGACTATGTCGCTGAGGCGGTATTCCGTGTCTGCCAGTTGCATATACAAATGCCACTGGAGGGGAAGCACGACATTCTCGTCTTTATGACAGGCCGGGATGATGTTATGGGGACGTGTGAGTTAATCCGGCGTCGTTTGCAGGAGTTGGACCCGAAGTGGCTTGAGACGCTTTTGGTGGTGCCGTGTCTCTCAGAGGTGGTGAGCGCGACGATGAGTGGTATTCTTGACGCCACGCCGCCTGGAATGAGGAAATGTGTTGTCTCAACCAATGTTGCCGAGACCTCCTTGACAATTGATGGCATCCGCTATGTTATTGATTGTGGATTCATGAAGACGAATGTATTTCGACCCAAGCTTGGAATGAATACTCTGCAGCGCTATCCTGTTTCTCAGGCACAAGCAAATCAACGCAAAGGTCGTGCCGGACGTACAACGGAAGGGCTGTGTTATCGATTGTACACGGAGGCACAATTCATGGAGGAGATGCTTGTGAGCAGCATCCCAGAGATACAGCGAAGTAGCATTGACAGTGTTGTCCTGTTGTTAAAGAGCATTGGTATCTCACGTCTCGTTGACTTTGACTTCATGGATCCCCCGCCACCAGCAAACATCTGCCGCAGTATGTGGCAACTCTGGGTCTTGGGGCTTCTTGACGACACTGGGTCCATTACTGCCGATGGTAGACAAGTCTTGGAGTTTCCGCTTGCGCCCTCACTTGCGAAGGTACTTGTCGAAAGCACAGAGCGTGGGTGCGGGGCTGAGGCGGTGCGCATCGTCTCCATGATATCGGCAGATCCTAAAGAACTCTTTGAGCTGCCAAAGGACCGTGAGGAGATTGCACGCCAGAACCACGGTCGTTTTTACGCGAATGAATCCGATCATCTGACGCTGCTTAACGTTATGTCGCACTTCCTCGAGAATGGTAAGTCCCGGCAGTGGGCAAGGGACCATTTTTTGCACCTCCCTACACTTCTGCGTGCCTGCGAAGTGCAGCAGAAGCTGCTGGAGCGGATGCAGCAGTTGAAACTTCCTGTTGTCTCGTGTGGCCCCAAGGGGCTTGACTCGGTGCGGCAGTGCGTGGCCGCCGGGTTCTGTCTGCAGTCAGCGCAACGCTCGAACACAAACTGGAGCGAGTACCGCCCGCTGCTTAACTCCGGTGTTCTGTGCTACGTGCATCCGTCCTCTGCGGTGTATGCGCGGGCGGCGATGCCGCTTTATGTTGTTTACCACGACCTTCTTCTTACCACACGCGAGTACCTTGTGGTAGTAACGGCAGTGGAGCAGGCTTGGCTTATCGAGGCATCACGTGGTGTGTTCTGCGCCAAACGTCAGGCGAAAGACGCAATCAAAATATCAGTGGTTCCCTCCGCATCCAAACCAACCCACCACACATCAACAACAACAACAGCGTCAAAGACAATGCCTGTAAGCAGCAGACACACTACCGGTCTGAACGAAGGTAAGCAAAAAGTGAGCGGACAACAACAGCCGCAGACAACTGGTGCTTCGCGGCCATGGAGCGCGATGCTTTCTTCGAAGAGACGGCGTGATCTCTAAGTGACCTTTTTTTTTCCTTGAAACTTTGACTTTGTTTTTATCTCTTGTATTTTCTTGTGATCACGGTTTACCGTGTGTGTATACATCTTTGTTTCTGGTGTGTGTTCCTCAATGTGGATTTTCGTTTCTTTTTTTTTTTGCTTCTCTGTATGTATGTGTAGATAGCAAGGAGGTGAAGACAACGGGAGGAGGGAAACGCAGGTAACCCGTTGTCATCACGCGATTGCGGCAAAAAGAGGATTTGATCCGTCCAGCTGCCTTCTCCGCTAGCATAGTGAGGTTGAGCATCTACAGTATCTCGTATTCACATTATAGCTCTTTTTAAGTTCAAAGGGAAAATGGATTTATTGGGATATTTCTTTGGACACTCGCATGAAAACTCCTTGAAGCGGCTTTTAGACACTCCTGTGGTCATATGGCAGATCCCATGTGGAAGCAGCTTGATAGACAAGAATGGTAATCTTGTTGTTGGTAACACCACTACAAAGAATATCCGTGCCAACTGCCAAACACTTGACAAGAACTATGGAGGCAGATACACTATATTTAATTTCTCTCCACTTATGATGGATCTTGAGAACTGCTCCCAGGGCGAGTTGCTGGACTACTCCAAACAGCCACTGGAAGACTTTAGATCGCTGTTAGAGCTTTTCCACACCATTATGAAGTGGACACACACTGATAGAAGGGAGGGCCACGTCGTGGTTTTGGCTTTTCTTGAGGAAAGCTCTCGTATGACATACCCAAACTACGCCGCAATGATTGCGACATGCTACTACATATTCTCGATGTACAATTCTGAGAGTGGTGGCTATACGTTGGGATTTGTGGAGGAAATGCTTGGCATTGAGCGAAGCAGGTATCACGGGGCATCACAAGAAATATACGCGGATTATTTTCAGCTTCTTCTTGATATGCCGAGCTTGCCCGCGACGAACCTGCGCCGGCTTTGCCTGGCAAAAGTGGCGCTGCATGATATGGCCTCCCTCAAGGGAACGTTGTTGGGTCTGCGCATTGAGAACGAAGGAAATACATATCTCTTTAGTGACCCTACTGCGTGGAGGGACGAGGAGGGCGACCCAGTCCTTGAGCTTTCCCTCAACCCGAAGCAGCACCTCTTTGGGGATTTCTCCATTACCCTTCTGCAGTACGAAGTACCAGCACCGGCGTCTCCAGGCCAACCAGAGTCTCCACGGAAGATGCACGTGCTTGCCCGGTGGGCCTTCAGCAGCATCTTTATTTCCCACGAGGTTCACAAAGTTCACGTGCGCTCCATGGACCACGTCTCCCCCGGCAAACTACCGTGCGACGCCTACATGAAGGTCTGCTTCCTGTGGGACGAGTCGCGGGAGGGGGACCCCACCTACGCCGAGCAGCTCACGCGGCGCATCGACCAGTCGCCGCGGCGCCAGCAGGTCCTGCGGGAGCTCGGGCCGATGTCACCGCGGGCCCGCTCCCGCCCCGCCGCCTCCGCCTCCGCCTGCCGCCTGGACGCCGACGAGGCTGCCGGGGGCCTCCACCACCGCGCTGAGGTGACGGAGCGGCCGCTTCTCCGCGGGGTTTTTCCGCTGAGCCCGCTGGTCGAGGACGAGCGCCGCTACCACGACGACGATGAGCTGGCGGTCTCACATAACCACACGCCATCACGCCACGAACCCTTGTCTATGCTCAGTAGCCCGCAAACGCCACCACCGCCACCACACGGGGAATTACCTCCACCGCCACCACCACACGGGAAATTACCCCCACCGCCGCCACCTCCACCACACGGGGAATTACCTCCACCGCCGCCACCTCCACCACACGGGAAATTACCCCCACCGCCGCCACCTCCACCACACGGGAAATTACCTCCACCGCCGCCACCGCCACCACACGGGAAATTACCCCCACCGCCGCCACCTCCACCGCCCGGGAAATTACCCCCACCGCCGCCACCGCCACCACACGGGAAATTACCTCCACCGCCGCCACCTCCACCACACGGGGAATTACCTCCACCGCCACCACCACACGGGAAATTACCCCCACCGCCGCCACCTCCACCGCCCGGGAAATTACCTCCACCGCCGCCACCTCCACCACACGGGGAATTACCTCCACCGCCACCACCACACGGGAAATTACCCCCACCGCCGCCACCTCCACCACACGGGGAATTACCTCCACCGCCGCCACCTCCACCACACGGGAAATTACCTCCACCGCCGCCACCGCCACCACACGGGAAATTACCTCCACCGCCGCCACCTCCACCGCCCGGGAAATTACCTCCACCGCCGCCACCTCCACCACACGGGGAATTACCTCCACCGCCACCACCACACGGGAAATTACCCCCACCGCCGCCACCTCCACCACCCGGTAAAACAGCTTCTTTCCCAGATGGTGAAGCTGCACCACCACCGCCGCCGCCACCACCACAGGTGTCATGCAGTGCTAGTGTTTGTAGTGATATTTTTTCGTCGGTTGGTTTGCCTGGTGAGGTGATAACTGCATCTCCAAAGCGTATTTATATTGGACCGAAGCTGAAAACATTCTTTTGGAAAAAAATGCCGCGGGCGTCGGGAATTTGGGGCTTTTCAAAGGATAAATCTGTGAATTCTATCATTGACGAGCCATTTTTGCTTGCGATGTTTGAGGTTCGTAAGAAATCACTGGCCTCGTTGGAATTGAGCGGTGAGGTAAAGGAGCCGAGGAAAAAAGGCCTTCGGAGAAGCAATGCTTTTAGTGCCCAGCGGCAGCAAAATATAGGGATTTCACTCAAAAAAATGAAGGTTCCAGTCGATGAGATGTGTCGAGTTCTTATCGAATGCGACGATACAGTGCTTCCATTTGAAATTTTGGAATCGTTTTTTAGTGTGCTTCCTACTCCAGAAGAGATAGAGGCACTTCGTTTGGAGCAGGAGGCTGGAGATGTGTCCTGGACAGAAGTTGAGGAGTATATGTATACGGTGTGCTCTACTGTAATCGATGTACGTGAACGTATTTCACTTTTGCTGGCTTCAGAACGTACGGAGGAGCTTTTGTTCTACGCAGAAGAGCGTCTTGATATGATAGAGAGAGCCGTAACTCTGTTATCAAGTAAGACCTCAAAGTTTGCATCTGTGCTTCATGCTGCTTTGGCCCTTGGAAATTTTATGAATCGGGGTAGTGCTCATGCTGATGCCGTCGGATTTCGTCTTGAGAGCTTGAATCAAATGAACTTTGTCAAGGCTGTGGATGGTCAGACAACCATGCTGGAGGTTTTTGTTATCTCTTTAAAGGATCGACGGCCGGATCTTTTAGAGTTTGTTGAGGAGTTGCAGTGTATTGATGATATTGCTGGCGCTACTGTGCAAGAGGTGGGCCGATGTGTGGCCCAGCTCAGTGTCACATTGCAGAAGATGCGGCGCGCGGTTGAGGAGTCGAAACAGCAAAAGGTCCAAAATAAACTACAGGCAAATTTTCCAGTAGGTCTTGTGGATGCATTCCCAGACCGAATGGCAACGCATGCCCAGAAATACGTTGCTCCTGTATCAGAACTTGCACTTCGTCATCAGCAATTGAAAGGCGATGTCATAGCCATGTTAGAAAATTATGGCGAGGACCCGATGTCAGATGAGAGTACGTTCTGGAGTTACATCTTACAGTTCAGTGCGGATGTGAAGCACTTCCTAAAACGTGCAGAGGAAAACGAGATTAGTAAGCAATCATTGGTAAAATCTCTGGGGGTTGACCCGAGTGTTCTCAGTGGGGAACGGGAAAAAGATGAAGTTGCGGAAAGCGGTCATAATGGCCTCAACATGAAGAATAGCAATAACAACAGCAGGAGCGAAAGTCCTACATGAAAGTGATTATTTTTTCTCTGTGAATTCAGGTTGTTACACCAGAAACATGGCGGGTATTGGTTCTCCATCACATATATGAATATATATATTGAGTGATAAGAGGTATTTTTTTCTTGACAAGATGAACTCAACAAAAGAGAAGGAAAAGAAGAAAGCGTGGGGAATATCATTATCTAATGATTGAGAGTGAGTGGGTGTCATGGAAGAAGGGAAAAAAACGATGCAAAGGAAACTATTGTGCGGAAGTGAAAAGGATAGTTTGTGCTTTTTTTCCTGTGCTTCTCCGTGTCTTCTACTATTCTTTTCCTTTCCTCTTCTTTTCATTTTTTTTCCTCTCACGATGGTTGGATGGTCTAACAGGAGTTCATTTCTCTATTTCCTCTCCTTCCCACTATACCCCTTTTCTTTTTCTGCATCTATCTCTTTTTTTCTTATTTATCGAAATTATTTATTTCCCTCCTCCGTTGCTCAGGTGGGCTTTAGTTAAAGCATGCCGAAACATGTCGCCATGGTTGTCCCTGGAGCCGGCGTCCCTGCATGTATCCAGAACGGTGTAGACGTCCACGTTATTGAGGTGGAAGAGGAAGACAGGAGAACAAGTGATCGTAATGTGGTAACAGTGCGAATGCAGGGGAGCCCGCTTGCATCCGGCAGACACGTGCGGCGACTGGACCCGTACAGAATATCTGAAGATGAAGATGAGGAACATGATGATGAAAGAGGCGTTTTCCATCAGGGACTTTCATCCTCTGGTGATAAGTTGGCGAGACCAAGGCGCAGATCACAACGATGGGAAGTATCCAGGCCACTGCTCTCACCGCTGAGGAGAAATGTGCATCAAGATGAAACAATAGGAGCAGGAGGAGGAACGGGGAGAAGAAGAGGAAGGGGGGGAAGGAGCAATAGCAGTAATAGAAGCATCAACAGGAGTCCTTTGAAAATAACACAAACTGCACAGCCGCATGAGGCAGTGTCACCACCCTCTAAACCGCCTTTAGAAACACCTGAGCGGCAGCTTGAACTTTATCGTTCTTTGCAGAAGCGAAAGTTTCTGACGCTGCATGAGGAGCTCCATCATCTTCGCGTAAGTTATATCCATGCGCAAAAGACCCTTCAGCTCCGAAGCGAAGAAGTTGCACGATTTCGTAAAGAACTGGTGGAGAAAAATAAAGTAATTGAAAGATTGAGATCTCTTCTTGCAGTCATGCGGAAGGAACGACTCTCGACAATTGAGCATGCTGCTACTGTGGTGAATGACGACACTGCTGATGATGATAATAATAATAATATAGATGCCGAAAATATGACACCGTCATTGACGCTTTTCGCTGCCACTGCAGTGGATGGCGGCGGTAATAGAGGTGGACGCGGACCGGCGACAAAGTTGTTGCAGGAGCTCCGTCAGAACATTGCATCCCGCGACACGACCATCAACGGTCTTCGCATGGAACTGAGTTCAGTTCGACGGATACAAAAGGAGGCGGATGAAAAAATAAAAACGTTAGAGGCGGAGTTGAAAGAGACTCGTGCACAGTGTGATAGTTTATCTGCTGAGGTAGTTAGTAAGGACAAAATTATTGAAGAACTACAGAACTCGTCTTCTGTAGCAGCCGATCATGCATCAGAGGAGGACAGCAGCACTATCACAAGTGGTGGTGGTGGGAATAGTAATAGAGTTAGAACCAACTTCTCGGATATGATGCTACCGCTGCGACGGCAACTCGAAGAGTACCGTCAGCAAAACCGTCTGCCGGATGATGTGATGGAAGGAATTCGGAAACATCTTCAACGACTGGAAGAAAGTCCAGGATCATATTCTCCACCCAACACCACCACCACCACCACCACCACCACCGCCGCAGACGCAATGATGCGGCCCCATCTCTGGCAAGAAAAGGATGGCTTGTGCAACGAGCTAATGCGTCTCCGAGAATGTTTGCATAGAGAAGAAGAGACAAGGGTGGAATCAGAGCGGTTGTGGCGCCGCCGTCATGAGGCCGACATGCGCATGGTAGAGGCCGAGCTGGTTACATCCAAGGCGGAGGTGGAGGCGTACAGGCGTGAGCTGGAGAGGATGCAGAAGCAAATCACAAGTGCAGGTTTTCTCGAAGCACAGTTACAAACTGCCCGCAATGAGAATGACGCATTGCAGCAGCGTCTGCATGAGCTGCGGGAGGAGAACATTTCGCAGTCATCCCGTGAAAAGGAACTGTTGAATGAGCTCCGCCTCACGAAGGAGGCGCACGACCGTCGCGAGGATGAAGCCGCATCTCTGCAGCGACGCCTGAGGGCATTTAGAAAGAGCGAGACGGAACTGCGGGAAGAAATTGAGACGCTGGAGGGAAGGCTGCGTGCGGAGACAGCATCATCACAGGAGCCCAGCAGTTACGCCGCGTTGATGGCACTGAATGCAGATCTTCAGGATCGGCTGAAGGCGTTGGAAACGGACCTTCAGAAGGCAAAGGAGGAGAAATCGCCTGAAATCAAAGAAATAAAAGATGATGGTGGTGGTGATGTAGCAGTAGCAGTTACACCACCAGAAAGCAATAGTAGTGGCGTTCTGGTGGGACGTTTTGTACAGCTCAGCAAAAGGGTGGAAGACCTCAAGACAAAGCTGCATCTCATGCAGACTTTTCTCCATAAGCTACAGGGACAGTTTCCCGCATTGTATATATCAAGTGAGCAATTGCATGGGGAGTTTAAGAGTGTTCGTGACGCCTACTCTGCACTTTCCTATTCATGGGATGAAGTCACGGAGGAACTGCGAGGACTTAATGACAGTGGGAGGGTTATACTCGAGGAAGATACTAACAAGAGTAATAATGACGAAGTAACATGTAAAACCCGGCGTACATCCGGTGTTCGCAATCGTCTGCAAGATGTACAACGACATGCCATCATGACGGCAGATGCCCCGGATGCCCTTGATGCGTTGCGAGCAGAAGTTTCTCGCTTCTCTGAAGCCCTCAGAAAGAGTGAAGAGGAGTTACTTCAAACACGAATGGAGCTTGTGACTGCCAGGGCGGAGCTCGATGTAATGCGGCAGCAGCAGGCTGCACACGAGGGACTTCTTCATGGCATTGGCGAGCGCAAAGTCTCTTCATTGCGTGCCGCGCGCCTGGAGGCTGCGCACTGGCAGCAGCAGGTGTCGGAGCGCGAGACGGCGATGGAAGAACTGCGGCGGGAATGTGAGGAGCAGCGGCGAATCATTGCGACACTAATTGAATCATCACAGCCGCCTCCTACTGACGTGTCGCCTTCGTCTGCAGTTGGGTTTGCGTTTCCTGACGGGGTGTCGTGGAATGATGATCGCATCATTGAGGAGGCGCTGCGGGATGAGACGGCGCGGCTGGATGAAGAGATGAATACACTGCGCCGTAAACTTCGCGCAATGAAAAGAGAGCGCGATCATTGGAAGTCATTGGCGGGGAGCGCATCAAAAGAAGTTACATGATTATTGTGTAAGTCAGAGAGGGAGAAGGAGAAACGGTTTGACCGCAGGAGTAAGGGGAGAAACGAAAAAAAAAAAGGTCCAAGAAATTTTCACATATGTCATGCAACCATATGTATACTGGGTGAAACACATGTATGTATGGCAGTTGTACCCCATATTTTTCTGTGTTTCTGTCACACTCTCCTTTTATTACTTTTATTATTATTCTCTCTCTTCTTTTTATTATGTGTACTCGTCCGTTTGTAATGTTGTTGTGGTGTGCTATCACCATTTTCTCTTTTTTTGCATCTCGGTCTCTGTCTGACTTGGAGACGGGGAGTGGGTGGTGGGAGAAAGAAAGAGGAGAGGGAGAGCATGCGGACACATCACTACTGAAACCTTTTTTGCCATACATACAAGGAAATACATGCATACGGACATAATCTCGTCCTCTGTGATTCGCTCTCTCTTTTTTTGTTTTTGCTCTGTGTATGTGTATAACATACTTTGGGTAGTAGAACTAGGGTGGGGGGAGGGAAGGCGTACTCTTGTAACAAAGCAGGAGGAAAAAAGAAAAAGAAGAGAAAGAGAGAAAAAAAACGAAAGAGAAGGAGGAGAAAATGTCTGTTTTGCTTCCCACCCTTTGTCGGCGTGGACTCGCATCACTCCGCATGCTGCACTCCTCACCGTCCCCAGTGATATCCGTAGGCGCATGTCAGCACTGCCGTTATAGTTCTCTCCGCTGCAGCAGACAACACTTTTGGAGTTTCTTCGGATCCCGCGGCGGGACTGAAAGACCATCTACACAGTCGAGCAACGCCGTGCAGCACCAACGCATCGTCGAGAAGGCGCACCGCGACGCAACGTTACATAATGAACGTCTCCTGGATGCATGTTTAGATCTCCTAGCAATATGCGGTAATGGTGGTAATGGTGGTGGTTCGTCACTGGGGAACTCCGACGCCGACTCAATCAACGCAATCGCCGCAGTTGTGGAAACGACATTACATGACCTTCGCAAAACTCCGTCGGAGCAGTTCGATCTCGTCTACGCCGCCCTCTGCACGCCCGTCGCGGAAAACAACCGGCAGGTGCAGCGGTGCCTTATGGTCGTGCTCGAGGCGTTTCTCCCCGAAGTTCTTTTCCGCGTGTTTGAAAGCGAAAACTTATTCGTCGGCGGCGACCGGCAGCGGAGTGCGGTTATCCGCCTCGTGCATGCGCTGCTGGGCCACGTGGAGGCGCCGGATGGAATTGAGAGCGAGGAGGTTGTGCTTGTATACATGGACGACGTGCGGGGCGAGTTCCCGTCGCTGCAGCGCAACCCCGCCTTCCTCGTGCTGGAGGCGAACGCGACGAATATCGCCATGCGGGCGAAGTTGTTCGCGTTGCTCTCGCAGTTGTGTGCGGAGTTCGATGCGGAAGGGACTGGGAAGGTTGACCTGGCGGAGCTGCGGCGCACGGCGGAGCGGGTGCTGGGCGAGGACAAGGCACGCATGCTGCTGGACGGGGCGCAGCCGGACGAGGAGGGAAAGATACGGTACACGCAGCTCACATCACTCCTGACACGCCCACCACCACGACAGAAATAAAGTATATATTTCTTATTTATTCATTTATACATCTACACACGGAGGGGGGGAGCGATAATGTTTTTTCTTCCTTCTTTATTTCTTTCTGGATGATGGTGGTGTGTGTTGCTTGCATTTTATGTTTCACTTCGCTCTTGTTCTCATAAAGAAAAAATAAAATGAAGGAGAAAAAAAAAAACATACATACATATGCCCTTTGTCTGTTATTTTATTTTCTTTTTTTTTTACTCCTCCTTTCTCCTTGTTCCTCTCCACCTTTATCATTATTGTTTCTTTTTTCCTTGCTTCTTCATCTTGTGGGTGTTTTTATAGTCTGCAGATAAGCCTCGTCCCCTTCCTTTGTTTGTTTGTCTTCACACATGCAGCGGCTTTTGAGTGGGACGCTGAGAATACACAATGGCCGCTTTGTTGTTATGAATGGGCGTTTGTTGGCACGCCGAGGCCCAAGGGCAAAGACAAATGCATCACAACAAGAACAACAAGAGCAACTGTCATCTCATGGAGAAACTCATTTCTATGAATATACCGCCAACGATAGTAATAATAATAATCTGTTTACGCCCACACTTGATGTGGAAGAGGAGTACAAGGCCTCTCTTATAACTCCCATACAAAATGCATCTCAGGAAAATATTCTTTCCTCCATTGACATGATATGTGATGATTTATTCTCCTGCAAAACCGATGTGCTGAAGTCGTTTGCCCGCACGCGCTCTGTAAGTGGGAAAACAAAGTCTGAACTTGTCATGAATTTGATAGACCTTGCGAATCAAGAGGCCCACGGAGAGAATCAAGACTTGCATGTAACCAAGAAAGTGCTGGGTGACATCTTCAACGAGGAGGTACGCATCAGCGGTGTTCGCTCGCAGTGGACCAATAAATCATTAGAGGCCTCTCATATAGAAATGGCGTGTGACAGTCATTTGAAGTTTGAGGTTATGAGCTACACGCAAAAGACATTGATGGTGCGTCGTCATGCATCGGAGGCGTCACGAGTCATGAAAAAATTACTGAGGCCTTTTTATTACGACTACAAGAACATTTCTGAGCGCGCGGTGAGTGGTTTGTTCCGCACGTACAAAATAGAAGTGCAGGAGTTGATTGAGGAGTTATCGAGTATAGAAGTTATTTCTCCCTTTTCTTCCTTTCTGGTGTCGTACATAAAATATGCGACATCTGGGAACTTGTTGACACGGACTGATGTCATTGAGCGTCTGCAGCAGCTGGAGCTGATACAGGCGACAGTGCACGACGAAGATAAACAGCTTCATCACAGCAACAACAGCAACAATAATAGCCGCAGTCGTGAAAATAACGATGATAATACATTACATCGTCTTATGGGTTTATTAGACGACGTTGTGGGGGAGGTGGAGAGAAGAGAACTCTGCTTTGGCGACAAGCGTACATCGTGGGGGACGGAGACACCGGAGGTACTGCGGAGTTCCATACAGGCATTTGCAGATAATTGGCTGCAGCACTCTCATGGAGACAGCAGCAGCGGTAGTGGTAGCGGTGGTAGCAATGTTGGTGGTGGTGGTATCATTCCCAGTAGTAGTAGTAGTAGTAGTAATAGTAGTAGTGGTATTAGCGGAGGTAGCAACATTAATAATAATTATTATTATAACTACTACGATAGGGTCCCTTCTTGGATACATGACTTGGTTCGTATGTTCAACAACTGGGACATCATTGTGCGTACAGACATTCCGATACTAGAAGACGTTCCAAAATATATTTTTGATTGCATATTAAGTGGCGTTGTCTGTTACTACATACTCCAGAAAATATACGGTGATATCATAACACCCACAGACATCCCTGTGAATGTGCGGAATGCAGTGAAGAAGGCGATGGAGGCGCATTTTAAAGATGAAGAGAAGGCGGCGCAGGCGCTGGCGAAGTTGTTTGCATACGTGCAGGCGCCTGGTGACTCGGGTGTAGTCAAGGCGGAGTTTTTCCCTCTTGTTCTCTCGCAGATGCAAAGTGTGTACCACGACGCGGAGCAGAATACATTACATCACATACGTGTGGCTCTTGTCTTGCGTGAAGTGTGCCTCACTGCATCCCGGTGTACACGCACCTGTGGGCTCTTTCACCTACTTGTCAAAATTACAGAAGATCTTCGCTTTCATTTCCGGTTTCAGAAAATTTTTAAGAAACTGTCAAGTAAAGACAGGAATACAATCCGGACAAAGTTTAGTATAAACATGATAAAGACGTGTGACTACTTTGAACAGGAGTATAATATAACGCCCATCTCTATAAAGGCCGTGGGGTTCTTGGTCATACAGTTACTGTATATGTCTATGCGAGGAAACTCATCCTCCTCTTCCTCTGCAAATCGTCCTATACTAGAACGGTATGTAAGTATCACAGGACGAGAGGAATTCTCTATTGTGAGCCTATCAGAAGTAGAGGCGACACAAATCAAAGACCTACGCGTTGCATTTCCCCCACAACTGTCATATAATTCCTGGTTACATCAGTCCGACACCAAAGAGAAGTCTGTATACAATGTACTCCCCTCTGTGGCGGTGAAGGGGTCTACAAATCAGGCGATGATTATCTCGCAGGCCCCTATGATGAAGGCGTTGGATGCAATTTCGCGGGTGCCGTGGCGCATCAGTAAATACATGCTGCACGTGCAGGAGGCAATTATACGAGAGGGATTTGGATTTGGGAAAATAAGGCCCGCGTTCTATCCACTACATTACTGTGCAAAGAGCAGAGGGGATATATCGTATAATACTGCAGATCGTGGTGGTGATGGGGACAACGATGATGGCAATGATGACGATGGGAATGTTTATAATCTTCAGCAGCGAAGAGAATATGATCTGCAACAGGATGAGGATTGGAAAAGTCTTTCAGAGCAGCGCAGTAATCGAATTCATTACTTACAAGCACTTCGTCAGGCGCGGTCTCTTGTGCAGTTCTCACATATTTATTTCCCCAACAGTATGGATTTCCGTGGGCGCATGTATCCCTTGCCTGGTCGACTGAATCACACCGGCTCTGATCCCTTTCGAGCTTTATTGGAGTATGCAGAGCCTAAGCCATTGGGAGAAGTGGGTTTATATTGGCTGAAGGTACATTTGGCGAATAAAATGGGTATGAGTAAGCTCTCCTTTGATGAGCGTGTGCATTATGTAAATGAACACATTGAGGATGTCGTGCAAAGTGCAGAGTCCCCACTTCACGGAGATAAATGGTGGCAGGAGGCCGCAGAGCCCATGCAGTGCCTCATGGCATGTAAAGAACTATCCGATGCACTTAAGTGTTCTCAAGGCGCAGAGAATTTCCTCTCACGTATCCCCGTTGCGGTTGATGGGAGTTATAATGGGCTGCAGCACTACTCTGCTATAGGCCGTGATGCATTTGGTGCGAAGTTGGTGAACTTGGTTCCAAGTGAACGACCTGCTGATGCATACACAGGGATTTTAAAGGAAATGATGCGATCTATTACGGCAGATGTAGAGAGGGATAATCCAATCGCCCTACGCTGTCTTGGGACTGGTAAAGGACAGGACTGTAATCATGTGAAGCGCAAGACAATCAAACGTCCCATTATGACTCAAGTGTATGGAGTGACCGGGTACGGAATGTCTGAGCAGATCTTAGACGAGCTTGTAAAACAGAATAAAAATCACGGCTTATGGACCTCTACAGATATGAGGGAAATGGCGGATTATTTACGGGAGAAAGTATTGGAATCTCTTGGAGTGACATTTCGAGAAACACAAAACTGCAGGCGTTGGATTACAGACGTAACAAACAAAATATGGGAATCACAACCCGCAGAGCTGCGTACCGCACTGTGTTGGACGACACCACTCGGACTTGTTGTGCGGCAGCCTTACAAGGTGCGGAAGGAAATAACACTCTTTACACCTCATGGATGTTCGCGTATACCAGCAGATGCATTTTCCGCCGCAAGCCGCAAACAGCTGACGGCTATTGCGCCCAACCTAATCCATTCATTGGATGCAACGCACCTCGCTATGACGGCTATAGAAATGCAGAACCTGGGTCTTTCCATGATGGCGGTGCATGACAGTTACTGGACACATGCGTGTGATCTCCCTGTACTGAGTAAAGTACTGCGACAGCAGTTTGTGACGCTGTATAGTAAGTATGACCCTCTGTGGGAGTTAAAGGAACAGTGGGAAGAGGCATATTTCATGGATCTGAAACGACACGGCACATTACTGCCAGACCCACCGAAACGGGGAGATCTTGACTTGAATGTTGTTCTTGACTCACCATACTTTTTCTCGTAAATAAAAAAAAAAGATATAAAATAAGTAAATAGCGAAGAACAATCTCACATAAATAAGCACACAGAAACTCATACATACGTGTGTACACATACACAAACGTAGGCATGTATACACATATCACATACATTTATCCTCTTGACTGAGTTTTCTTTTCTCTTAGTATGTATGTATGTGTGTGTGTGTGTGTGTGTGTGTCTTTTATACAATTTGGGTGTTTGTTTGTTGGGAGTTTGATCTCGAAAAAAATAGGGAGAGTGATATAATCACTCCCATTTTGATCGCACACATGCATACATACATACACACATTCTCTTCTTATTTACCTGTGTACACATGTATATTATTGGTATAGTGTTTGTTTCTTTGTGATATTTTTTTTATTCCATTTGCGCACCCTCTTTCCTTCTTCATTTCGGTGTACATATGTGTCTCTCTTCTTCTGTATTCGTTATCTGTCAAGTGTATGTATATAACCTGTTTTGTACAAGCAGAAAAAAAAAAAAGAGCTGTAGTGGTAGTGGAAGAAAAAAAAAAGAAGAGTCTCTAGCGTTACGGTGCACGGATGTATGGCAAACAGGTTGCACCCGTAGACTACTCCCTCTACCTGCAGGAGCCGCCATCGCGGCCGAACTACAGAATCCGCAACCGCGCGGAGCCGGACGTCATACTTCAGTCCACCGAGACCTCGCCGCTCTACTCCTCCTTCGCCCGCAACTGGCGCGACGCCCGGCTGGACTGCGCATGGCCGCGCGGCAGGAACGAGTTCGACCGCCAGCTCGACTCCGCCCGCCGCCGCCGCTCAGTTCTGCGCCGCCACGAACAGATGGACCGAGCCCGTGAACACTTCGCGCGGCATGCACGCACCGGGTTCGCGCGGACAAAGTCGGTGGACTACAACATCATCGCCGCGTCGATGAAGGAGAGACTCAGCCCACACCGGCGGATGGAAGCGAAGGGAGAGGGTACGTCGACGTCCACACCGACGTTGACGCAGCGCATCATCTCGAGCGCCCCGCTCGGGCGGCGGCGGCCGCAGTCGTCGCAGGAAACTTCTACGTGTCCCTCCCCTTCCACCTTGTCAAAGCCAGTTGGGAAACTGGACCACCGCCTCACGCCCGGCGTGACGCCGCTGCGGCCGGTGCGGGTGCGGAACAAATGTCTGGTGGTGCAGCGGCGGCTTGTGGACGCGGTGGAGGAGAAGTTTCTCGTGACGCCCGCAGGCCGGCTGCTCCCGCAGGAACAGAGTGGGGGGAAGCAGCTGAGCGAGCTGTACGACGAGCATCTCATGCATCTTCTGCGCGAAAATTTTGCCTCCTGCAGGTAATTGGGCGCTGAGAAGCGAAGTCTGTGCACACCTGCAAAGAGATTGATATGTATAGTGCCCACCCCTCTATAGAAACTAACACATAATCTTCATGTTTGTCTCTCTCTTTTTCTCTTTGATGTTGGTGTTTTTGGGGTTTGATCTTTCTTTCTTGTTGTTTATTCCTGTATATTCTAACTTTGTGCTCCACAATTTATTGGAAATGTATTATCGGTTGTGTTAAGACAGTCTTTACCTTTCTTTGATACCGATTTTTTTGTTTTTTTCTTCCTTTGTTACTGTCATGATGAAAATAGGGATGCAAAAGAGATGCGAACAATAGAAAAAATGAGAGGAAAGAAAAAGACATTGTCTTCAACTGGAACATTCCATACTACGGAGTTCCTTTTCTCCCAATCACTCCTATGTATATATATATATATATATATATATATATATATATAAACTCTCTCTCTCTCTCTCTCTATTAATCGTTTTTTTTTTTTTGCTTTGTTACCGAGTTCTGTTTGTTTCTGTTTTTCTTCTTACTCCACCACAGTTTTTTTCTTTTTTTGCCTTTGTACCAAGAACGGCTTTATCCAACATACATATTCATATACATATTTCTGTTGGAGAAGGGCCACACACAGACCGACACTCACTCCCTCACTCTCTTTTTCTCTCCCTCGTACGTTTACTTGTCATAAATGTCGGGAACAGAAACGCTGCATTCATCTTCCACGAACTGCGGTGGCCTCATCCTTGTAGAGTGTAGTAACTGCAATGAGGGATCGGCATTTCAAATTGCTGCGGAACTCCTTCGATGGCCTGAAGGAGTAGCAGTCAGAATGCACCGTTACGAATGTGTTACTTTCCCAGACATCCCCGTTAATAACAAGTACTTCTCCACGAGGGTTCGTGTCATGATAGTTAGTTCTGACGCCCTTGGTGCTGACACCCCTGCGGCTGAACTATCACACACAAAAAACATGCTTCATGAGTCGACGTTGCTGCAGCCGTATTTCATGAATTCGTTTGGTTGGGTGTTACTTGTGGACGGATCTGTACACCCGAATCAACTCCCGTGGCATCGTATTCCAATTTCATCCCTCTTCCGCGTCGTAATGCACCTTCACACAACTGGCACGGGTGTACAGGAGGAGGTGTGGCACGACGCCTGCGTGGCCAACGGCTTTGAGTACGTGCCACACTTGGAGGACTATGAAGTGATTCCACTAGGGACAGAGATGCACGGTTTGCTTGAGGGAGACCATCATGGTTCTGCAAGACTCCTTCAGATTTTACATAACACCATGTGGCCTGCAGCGTGTAGTGTGCCTAAGAGGGGCAGCTGTAAAGGTGATGAAGAAGATCAGGAGGAAAAAAGGCATTCCGGCAGCCTGAGAAATGATATGATTGTTGTGAGCTTCAATGGGAACAGTGTCATCGATTGGTTGTGCACGAAGTGTAAGGATACTCGTTTTTTTACGGCACAGTGGCCTTTGGAAGCAGAAACCACAAATGGGAAGCAAACAGAGTTCACGTCCTGGAACACAGCAATAAAGAAAGAAAATAAAACACTGGTTCTTGCAAACAAATACTATACTACAACGGTGGAGGTGCATCACGTACACCCAGCTTTCTTCTTTCCTGATATGTCAGACTTATTTCGGGCCCAGTACTTTCTCATAGCCCCACAGCTAGCTGTCATATATTGGCCTCCCACGTCATCAGCCCAGGACATGAATAGAGATACATACCCCCCATTGCCTGTCCTTATACAACAACTTGGTAGATGGGGAGTAAAAGACCATGTCATCCTTTTATCAAGAGGCGAAGAATCCATTTCTCCCATTGATAGGCAATACTGTGAAGACCATCAAACTGAGGTTTTATGCGATATTGATGATGAGAATTTTATAACAACTGATAGTGCAGGATCAAAGGCGTATGGTACCGTTGGGGCAGACCGTCTCGCTGAGATCATTCATACAGTACTTTGGCCGCAGCACACCAACAATCCACAACCACCACCATCGTCAACACCACAATCATTTCTATCCAAAAACAAATGTAATCGAGTTCTCTTTTGGGCATGTGCCCCATCCGCTGTCGAGGAGGAGAAAATTTTGTTCCTGGCCCTCCATAAAAGCTTTCCAGCCCTCCATGATCTTGCCACCACAGCACCTCTATCGATGATGTCACCCTCCGTGTATGCCCCTTTGACGGAGATAAGTGTCCGCAACCGGTACTTTGAGGCACCTGTCTATATTCACTCCTTTGGTGGTGCCCGAAGTGCCATTTTGCGTGAGAGTGAGCCAACAGCCGAAGAACTGAACAAAATTGGTGTTGTTGTTCTCTTGACACGTGCGGATGGGTCTAAGGTGAGGACGTGCAGCGCGCTTACGTCTGCACTCGAAAAGTGTGCCATTGCCCAGGGCGCCAACTGTGTTGTCGGGGATTCCTCTGCGCTCATTATTGATGGTGAGCAGCACGGCTGTGATGTGACGCAGCAGCTGTGTAGGGCGGCGGAGGGCACACCGGACTACCTGTGGTGCGTGGTTGGTGGCGATGAGTCCAACGACCTTCTCGTTGCGCAGGTGGGGGAAATGTGGCGACACGCGGCGGTTCGCGCACGTGAAGTTGTGTCAGCGTCAGCCATGTTCCCGTCCAGTAGTGCACACAGCGATAATGGGCATGACGGCGTGATACTCTCTGACAGCTCAGGCGGCGACGATGATGATGATGACGTGGGTGATGACTTCCTTCCTGTGTCTTTTGAGGTGCTGTACGGCGAGGGTGACGTGGATTGCTGGGCCCGGCTGCAGGATGTCGTGCAGCACCATGTGTGGCCGCACCGTACCTTGGCGGCGGAGGAACCACGGCATGAGGTGCGGGAAGATGCGGCAGAAAAGAAAGAATGCGGCTTGTTTTTGGATAGGCGAGAGGAAGACGACGTGGTCGGTATTCTGGAGGACGGCCCCACTCCTTTGCCGGCTGGCTGTGAGCTCCCACCGGACTATCTCGTCGACCCGGTTAGCCGTAGATCCGTGCGTGTTGTGGCGCTGGCGCGGCCGAGCAGCGGCGGGGAGAAGACAGAACAGCACGCCGAAATGGAGCAGGAGCTTGTGGCATGGATGGAGACAATGAAGCGGCACGGCCACATGCTCCCACGCACTGTGAGGCAGCGGCAGGCAGGACTGCTCGCAAGCAAACTCGGCAGCCTCCTTGTTGCTCTTGACAACGCATAAAGAAGTGGATTGTGATTCTCCCTCTCTTTCTCTCTCTGTGTGTGTGGGGGTTGGTGTGTGTCAGTGTGTTTGCCGGTGGAAATAATACTTTGGGGGGTTCTGGTGCGAACTCCTGTGACTCATTCTTCTTCCCTTCGTCCACTGCCACTTCTTCATCACAGTCCGTGCCCAAAATATTGTCTCGGCCATCATCCACACTTGGGTGGTGGGCTCTGTGAGCATTCCTGCGTCACGTAATTCTCGCTTTCCTTTTCTCTTTCTTTGTTTCCATCTGTTCAGAAATAAAGCAAGGACCGCACAAGGGACATTTATTTTACTTCTAGTTCTTTCGTTTGCTGCCGTCATTAACGAAGAATGCTGAGGAATAAGCCGTACCGCCCTGGACGGCTTCGCACGAGAAAAGTTTTCTGGGCAATGCTTTTTCTGCTCTCTGTCAGTTTATTCTTCTACGGAATGACTGAGGAACATGACCCCTTTATGCAAGATGGAATAATGGCCATTAGTCAGGGAGCGAGTTTGCTCTCACCCATTGACGAGGAGGAGGTGCTTCGGTACATCCCACAGGACGTTCGTAAGACGTGGCAGGAGCGGAATTTCTCATTTGTGGCCGGCATACCATCAGTTGATGACCCGCCGCACAGAAGGCGTCGTGACCTCCTGCGTGCCTCATGGCTGCGCTACCCCGGTGTTGCCAGGAAGGAAAATGATTTTGTGGGGGAAATGTTGGTTCTGTTTGTTCTCGGACGCCATTTCTCGCACGACTATGTGTACTCGCAGGAGGCCAAAGATGAGGCAACAGAGTCACATGATGTGCTGACATTACCCACGAATGATGGCCGTCCTTCAACGGGTAAGAAAATTGGAGACGATAAGGATTGGGGGTTCGCTGCAATGGTTGGCAGCAACCGAAAGGTGATGATGTGGTATTGTACAGCACTTCAACTCTTTCCTAATGCAAAGTTCATTGCAAAGATGGATGATGATGCCTTTATTTACATTCCACAGCTTCTTGCTGACCTGCACTCATTGCCTCCTCGTGGGTTGTACTGGGGATTAATGATGCAACAGAAGATTAAGAAAACACGGTTTGAGACGTATTACCATATTGGTGGCATGTGTATCACCATGTCGAGGGATGTGGTGGAGCACTTCACATCATTCATGCCTCTGCGGCGTCTACTGAGCAATCTTTCGGCTTCTACAAGACATGAGAGAATCCGATTAAGTACTTTCGATATCGATAGCGAAGATGTGATGGTTGGCCGTGTGCTCTATGAAACTCGTCATCCCAATGTCATTTTCATCCAGGAAAAATTGTGCCGTTTCCACGATGTGTACGCAGGTGAGAATACTGGGCCTGTTTCTTCCCGCTCTGTCGTCGTGCATCACCTCAAGGAGAACGAGTACGCGGTACTCGCACGTCGTTTCCCTAATGTCACTGCTGACTTGTTGAAACCGATCGCCTTTGACATCCGTCAGGGTCCTCTTAATGGTGTTGGCCAGGCGTTGTACAGCTACTCGTGCTGAGACACTGATTCTATTTAACTGTGCCTAGGGTGCGGTTAAAGGCTCTTGGCGTCGGCAGGCGGGTCTGGGGTAGCGCTGTGTTTGGGAGGCCTGAAACAAAACGAAGGTTAGAACTGCTCCACAGCTACACGTCCCTGCGTGTAGCGCCATCACTCGCACTAAGGGGATTCACCTTTGGAAGCTTCTCCAACTGTGCGGTGATGTAGAACTGAATCCGGGACCGATCCTGCGGGGAGCCCAGTGGAATGTGGGGGGGCTCACGCAGGCGAAAAGGATCCCGTTGGAGAAGTGGCTGAAAGAGGAGCGTGCTGCGTGGTCTGTCCTAGTTGAAACGCACTTTTCCGCGCCGGAATGCGAGACATTTAAGCTTTCCTCCTACTCTCACTTTGAGCTCGACGACCCCTGCCCTACACCTCCTGAAACAGAGTCTGAGGCACCGAGTCTGGAGGGTGATCGAAGCCCTAGTTTATTGTTTTCTAGTTTAATGGATTCTAGTTTATTGGTTTCGTCGAATCCCTCTCGTCCTCGCAGGTTGGGGGCGGAGAAGGTGAAGGGTCGTTTGCTGAGGAAGCGCGGTCGCTCCTTGGAAGGTCATGGAACCAACGGAATCTGAGCCCCTTTAAAGCTGCTCGGAGATGTGGTTCGAAATCATTGTATAGAAGGATAGGATGAAGAAAAACAACCCTTATAGTTTGGTGGCGCTACATGTGTAGCGGCAGCATGGGTACGTTTGAAAAAGAAAAAAAATGTGTGTGCATACATCGAGGCACTGTAGTGTTCCTGACGTCTGGGCGCATAGTATTAAAAATCGTGTGATGAACTAACAAACATTGTTTTTTTTCAGCTTATTCTCTTGAAGTGGTGTAAATGCACTTCACTTTACTAAACTTATATTTGAATAGAAAGCATCCCACTACCCTCATCGTTGCTCCGGGGAAGCGTTAGGGGATGGCGCATGGATCTTCGGACAGATCTGCTTGTGAGGTGTAGTGATGTGTGTTATTCGTGTGTGGCAGTAGTGTGTCTCTATGGGTGCATAGACATATCATGTCAGTTTTCTTTCTGGGTATTATCAGTTCGAAAGTAACTTCTTTGAGTGCAGTAAGCGAGATCCTTCTTTTGGGATTGCGTGCCGTTTTTTGTGGTCTCCTTTCTCACATACCACGTTACTCCCATGTCCCTGCCTTTATTCTGATGTGTCTGTGTGCTTTATGCGTCTCTCCCTCTCTCCCCCTCTCCCTCTCTCTAGTAAGCGCTCTGAGTCTGCTCAATGGGTTTCCAAGGGCGCAACGACGGTGCCGCCGCGGTGCGTGGTGGCGCCCCTCCGCTGAATCTGTCGTTCGGCAACTTCGAGTTCGAGGACATGAAGAGTGTGGGCCGGCGCGGCGGCGGCGTGCGGGAGCTTGCGGCGCTCCTCCGCCACGCCAAGCGCCAGACGGACGCCCACGCCGCCATGCTGGACTCCGGGGAGGGGCTGGGGCTGCGGCGGGCGGACCTGCTCAGCACCGCCACGCGCCGCGCCGCCGGTGTGAAGGTGAGGGACGACCCGCGGCGGCTGGCGAAGGCGCTGGCGAAGCGGCGCAACAAGAGGCGGAGCTCCGCGAAGAAGTGGGCGGGGCGGCTGCAGAAGTTGCAGCAGTCAGTGAACACCGTGGTGGAGGACCGCACGATGGCGCGCCAGGCAGCGCGGATGCGGCGGGAGAACAAGGAAAAGGGAAAACAGCAGAAACGTGAGGCAAAGCGAGTGCCTGGCACAGCAGTGCAGAAGAGGGCTAAAAAGGGCTCCGTCAGAGGCGGGAAGGCCGCAGCCACTAAACAGAGGAAGCCCAAGCATGGGAGGAAGTAACCCCTACTGAATACGTGGGGTGCAAGCGGACGACAAGTAACAGTAGTGGGAACACTGTGCCATCGAGGTGGGACGAGTAGGTCGACTCTGCGTTTGGATCTCGCTCGGTCTATGTGGCAGTGCGCTTTTCGAACAGCTGCGGTGGACTACGATTATGTGCGGGCTCAGTATATACTTTTTTTTTGCTCTGTAATTTGGTGAATGGCAGGGGGGGTGAAGAGGGCAATGAATTCTGTGTCGTTTATGAATGGAAAATTGGTTGGTTTTGTGTGCTGAAGTGAGTGGTAATGGTTGGATGTGATGTTACAGTGGGAATGGTGAATGTGAAGAGCATTGATTGAGAAGTGTGGTAAAGACGTTAAGGATATGATAAGTTGTGAAATTTATGCCGGTGTAATGTGTTTCTACGTATTGTGGTTACCTATCCATTCATATGCAAGGTGTGTATTTTTTTGGTTTTAAATGATGTTTCCGTTGTTGTTATTTTACTTAATTCATTTTTTTGTGTGTATATGAACGAGGTGAAGGTAAGTGCTTGCGTGTGTGTCAATTCCTTGTTAGTTAGTACTTGGGTTTTGTTATCTTTGTACCAGACCTAGTCGACCGAAAAGGAAGGAAAGAAGAAAAAAAACTGAAAAATAAGTAAAGAGAGAGAGAGATGCTCCGTCGCCTCACCGTCTGCGTCGCCTCCCGTTGTTTGATCACGGCAACTGGTGTGAGTTTCTCCATGGCTGCAAGGTGTTTTTCTCACCCGCAGCCAAGTGGCCGTCCTGTCGTGAAGGAGCCAAGGATGGTGGTGGTGGAGCCGGCTCTCTGTATGCCAATGAGAGGGTTTTCCGTCCAACCGCTGCGACGCATGCGTGATGCAAAATGGGTAAAGCCAGTGACGTCTCCTATGAACTTTGGTGGGGATAACACGGGAGGAGGAAGTACGGCTGACACCCTCACGCCATACGTGCGACAACATCTCTCACGCGTCTACGGACTGCTTGCCGCTGGCTCAGCAGTGGCCGGTGTTGGTTCTTTTCTGATGTTTGCCACGTCCCTAGGAAAGGTTGTGCCGTTCTGGTTCCCCATGTTGGGAGGATTAGTACCGCTTCTATGGCTTTCATTTGCCCCACCGAAGGACCCGACCTTGAAGTTAGCACTTTTCTTTTCCTTCACACTGTTAGAAGGCATGGCAATCGCTCCGCTGGTGGCGATGACATTGGCTAAAGGCGTACTCGGCACCGCTGTTGTTCTCACCGGTGCTGTGTTCTTCGGTTTCAGTGCCGCCGCGCTCCTAGCACCTCGTGCATCTCTGCTAGCGCTGCAAGGCCCACTGTTCGGTATGCTCATGGGCATGGTGGCCATTTCAATTCTTAACCTTTTTTATCCAACCGCCTTTGCGCACTCGTTGATTCTGTATGGCGGCCTCGCCCTCTTCTCGCTCTTTGTCTCTGTGGATACACAGGCGATGATTGAGCGGGCCCGCTGCGGTGCAGGCGATCACGTGCAGGATGCACTGCAGATGTTCCTCAACGTGGTAAACATCTTTGTGCGCATCGCCCAAATGCTCGGATCGATGGACCGCTGAGGTGAGGGAAGGAGGAGTGAATAAATGAATGGATGTATGGATATACCTAAAAAGAGAAGCAGAGGAGATTTGGGGTGAAGTGGAACAAAGGAAAGAAAGCAGAAGCCTTATGAAATGGAGGAGAGTGTGAATAGTGTGAAGGGTTGGGGAGTAAGGACGTCTCCTCCCCAATAATTCCCCCACCTTCGGTATTTCCCTTTTGACGAAAGGAAAATGAAATTGACAGAAGAAAAGAAAAGAAGAAGGAAGTTAGAGAACAGCCAAGCAGAAAGTATAAAAGAGGAAGGGACGGAGAACCAACCAACGCAAATGTGTTTTTAAAAGAAAAAAAAGGAAGAAGAAAACAGAAAAGGAACGGAAGAACATCTCGGAGGTGGGGTAGTAGAAAAAGAGAGAGAGAGAGAGAAGGAAAGGAAGCAAGAAGGTGAGACTCTGTGGATGCAGTCATGACATTGCCACATATGGTTTTGCGTTGGCAAGGAATGCTCTGAGTGGAGAAAAGTAAAGTCAAATAAATAAGAAGAAATGTTATATCTTCTATATTGTTGTCAAAGTTTTCTCTTGCACAGGGTGTTCCTCCCCTTTATTTTTCGGATTTCAAGGGTAAGGAGAGAGAGAGAGGGACGGGTGAAGATCGATGAGCATTTCCGTCCGCACTCGGTGGACGTGTAGGAAGAACAAGAGAAGTCGAAAAACTGAAAAGGAATGCGTGAATACTATGAGGAGTATTATCAATGCTCTTACTGTGTTTGAAGATTCATCTTTTCTTCTGCATGTGTGTTATTTCTTTCCGTTCTTCTTCTTCCGCTCTTGCTCCCCACACAAACACATATACACACTTCGTCATCATCACCACCTACCTTTACCGTCACCTTGTTGTTCTTATTTTATACCACTCTGTATGTATGTATCTATGCACCTGTTTGATCGGCACCTCTTACACTATTCACTGCCTTTTTCTTTTCTTTTTTTGGTGCGTCTGTGCATTATCATTGCTCGCTTATATATATATATATATATATATATATATATATATATGTATATATATATATATAAGCGAGAGAGAGAGTACCTATTAGCTGCGGTGAAGCAGGATGGGTGGTAGTGACGAGGATGGAAAATGGGATGTGGAGGATGCCCGGCGCCCGCGGCGTGCGAACCGCGGCAACCTGATGCGGGAGCTGCTGGAGAAGGGCCTCAACTCGGAGGAGGAGAACCTCCTGAACGAGCTCAGCGACGCGACGACCGACAGCACCTTCTCCGGCGGCGGCGAGGAGGCACTCGACGAGGTCGACAGCGACTTCTCCGACGAGGAGGTCGACGGCGTGCTCGACGGGGCGGAGGCACAGACGGAGGCGATGCTAGAGCGCGAGGAGCGGCGCGAGCGGGTGAGGAAGAGGGAAATGGAAAGACGGAGGATGGGCGGAGCAAGAAAGAATAATAATAATAATAATAGTGTTGCGTCCGCCCCACTGCGGCTGCGGCCCCCGCCGACAATTCCGCTGGCGGAGCGACTGCGGGCGGCACACAAGCGAGCGCGGGAAGTCCGTGCGGCCGCGGCGGGGATGACGACAGTCGGGAGCAGCACGGCGACTGGATCGGTGATGTCGATGGCGGCTGGCGGTGCACTATCATATAATGTTGGGGGGTCCGTCGTGCGGCCGCGGCGGCACAAGAATAATAATAATAATAATAGTAATAGTAATCGGCCCAAGTCTGCAGAGTGTTTGTCGAAGTTTGAGAAGAACGAGGAGGAAATATCGCAGCGTGTCTGCTATACAAGTAGCAGAAGTGTGCTTGAGCGGTTTGGCGTACCAGTGGTGATATCCTTCTCTGCATGTCTACCGCGTATATTTCACACGAAGTAAATCTTAACAAAAAAAGGAAGAAAACAGAGAAGTGCCACCCCTTTGTTGTAACAGTGTATATATATTTATATTTATTTATTTATAAGTCTGGTGGGGTCTTCCGTATTTTCATTGCTGTTGTTGTCTGTCTTGTTGTTGTTGTTTTATGTCTTGAACTACAGGCCATTGGTGGTGAGTTTTTCTTTTAAATGGCTCAGTTGTGTAAAAGAAACAATTTCTTCTTCTTGAATTCATGTCGAGTTGCAGTCATATTTATATTCATTTCTGTATCTTTCTCTCTCTCTCTCTATGTATGTTTGTGTGCATATTCTTTTCTCTCCTGTTTCATTTTTTTGCTGAATAGAATAAAGGAGGGAAAAGGAAAACGAATAAACGGTGAAGTGGGCTCTCTGGAAGAGAAGCAAATAAACTAGTAAGGTTTAGACGGCTAAGAACTCTCCTTCATACATAATAATAATATTTTTTAAAAAGTAATAATGTTGAACGCTGAGCTCACAAATCTTGTGGATCAGCAGAAGCGTACCGTGCAGGACGCGTTGGAGGCACAGAAGGTGCATATTCGTGTCCAACAACGTAAAGGGAAAAAGTTTGTGACATCTGTGCAAGGTCTTAACCAGGCACTTAACTTCCGCCGCATCAACCGTGAGTTCCAGCGGAGATGGGGTTGTAACGGCACAGTCATTGTGACACCGGAAGCGGGTACTGTCATTCAGCTGCAGGGTAACTGGAGTGAGGAGATTAAGAGGTTTCTTCTTGATGAAAACATGGCAACAGAGCAAAACTTAGAGATCCACTCCCTCAACTAAGCCTCATGCGTATACATCAAGCACATCACGCTCTGTATGTATGTCTGTTTACATGATTCTGGCGAGTAAGAGGGATAGAGAAGGGAACTCCATAATATTCTGTAGTACCTCATGTTGTGGTGCATATGGAGATAGAAATTTTAAAAAAAGGAAGGTGGTGGGTGTGTGTGTGTGTGTCCGTTGTACTAGAACTGTGTGCTTTTATGGCTGTTGGTACTATTATTGTGTTCTGAGTGCCCTTCTCTGTACTATGACTCTGGATCTTGGTGGTGGTGTTGTTAGTGGTGGTGGTGATGGGTAAAATGTTATTCTGATCCCTTCCATCATTGGAGGTGTACAATGAGAGAGAGAGAGAGGGCGGGCAGGCTGCTGACTCTGGTGCACCGCCGTCATATAAGTTGTATGCATGCAGAGAAAGGGAAAAAAGGGATGTGAGGAATGCAAGAAAGTAATGATTTATTTATTATTTTTTGTGTGTATGTTTGTTTGAAAGGAGCTAAACATAACAGACTGCATAGAAGAAACAAAACAAAACAAAATGACTGAGGAGAAGAAACAAAATAAAGTAATTAATTAATTTTAAAAAGCAAAAAAAGAAAATGAGGAGCCGTGACGATGAATTAAAACGCGGAATGAAAAGATGAAGGGGATGAGTAGTGAAGGAACAAACAAGAAGAAAGAAGATGATAAATGCGTGTGGATATTTATCTACATATTTATATATTCTTGCGTGTGATACATCTCTCCGCGATGTAGTACTGCTCTGAGCTACATACTTCAACGTGCGAAGGAGTTGACTTTATCTGATCCCTTTCTCGTTTTTTTTGTTTCTTTTTTTCTTCTTGTTACTATTATATTTCTTTTTTCCCATTTTCTTTTTTTTTCTTGAATGACACGTCTCACCTCCATTTATCTTCACATGTATACATCCATCCATGCGCACTCATGAAGCTCAAGCTCGTTTTTTTTTTTCTTGGTTCTCCTGGGCCCTCGAATACACACCGCATTGTTGTATTATCTCTATTTGCTCTTTTTGTCGTTCAGTACTTCAGGCAACTGTTCCCATACACACAGAGGGAGAGAGAGAGAGAGAGAGAGACCCCGGGTTCCTCAGAAAGTTCAGGGGATATTTAATTTACATCTCACTGTGTGGGAGGGGGGTTTGTGTAGAGACATATATATATTCCTCCATTCGGAAGAGAGAAAAGGGAGGGAAGGAATATAATATCTACCCGATTTCTCCGTGGGCAGATCCGTCCCTTGCGCAGGAACAGTCATTAATCATCAATCATTGGCGATAAGAAGGAAACAAAAAGAAGAGAAGCGGTTTGGGCACAATACACAATTTGCGTTAAGTGTTTCTGTTTTTTCCTTTCCTTCTTTTTAATTTTCTTTTTTCTGTTTGTTTGAGTTGCTGGACCATCTTGTGCTTCCTTCACGACTGAAACAACCAAAAAAGCAAAAAAAAAGCGCTCCCGCTGCTACCAACACCGTCACTTCAGCAGTGCTTCCACCGGGTTGACTGGAAATCGCACGGTTCCCTCCTGAAAGGCAACAGGTACATACATACATACGCAGAAGGTGGGTATAGTGGGAAACAAGGAAAAACAAGGGGAAATAACACTGAATAAAATACTAATTTACTAAAAGAAGCGAATATATATATATATATATATATATATATATATATATATATATATATTTATTTCCTTTATTTGTAAGTGAGAGGGAATTATAAGGAATAAAGAAAGAAGAGGAGAGAGGAGACCAAAGAAAGAAGAGAAGAAAAAAAACACCTAAACCAGGCGTGAGGAGACTTTAATTCAAAGAAATATCTCTTCCATCGGCCCCGCACTAACTACCACTCGTACGCCTGTTGTCTATTGGTCAGTTGTGTGGTGGTGGTCTGAATTCTCTTGCCGGCTGAGCGCAGAGAGAGAGAGAGAAGTGGAGGACGCAGAGAAATAAATACTGAAAGAAGGAAGAAAAGAAAACAAAACAAAAAGGAAAATGCCGCTCCTTCCCGAGTTCATTCCCCTGGCGAAGCAGAAGGAGATGTTTGCCATCAGCTCGTGGCGCGACTCCCCGCAGACCGCCCCCACAGCGCAGGCGGTGATGCCGAGTCCCCCCGCCCAGCCGGACTGCCAGTGCGACAAGGATGGCGCCGCGCAGAACAAGGCGGGCCACCGCTCCCGCAGGGGACGGCGCGGGAAGAGTCGACTGCTGCAGCGCCCGCAGGACGTGGATGACTTCTTCGTGAACTGCGTGCTCCCGCCAGGGGTAACGTTCGCCACACTCAACTCGGAGCTGAATATGTGTGCGACAAAGCCGCTTCGTGCGTATGACATTGGAGTGCCACACATGCTGTTCCAGCGGCGGCACTGTAGCATGGGTTCAGAGGCCGTGGAGGGTGGAAATGCGGAGAACGCCGGGGGGAATTCTGCCAACCCAGTGGCGACAACGGACGGTAAAGCACCAATGCAGCCGGCGTCAGGAATAGGAGTTAATGCTACTACTACGACTACTGCTGCTGGTGAGGCTACAGCTGCGACTGTTGCTTCGGAGGAAGCAACACCCGTTCTCTCGCCAACCCCAGCAGCAGCAGCAGCAGAAAGATCAACAACAGGGAATGCTGTGCCGGCATCAACAAAGAAGTCAAATAAAAACGTTGCGGAGATGTCGCCTTTTCGCACACCGATGGTGGTAGGAGCAGGGGCGGTGGCCACGACACCAGCGGATGACAACGAGGAGTCACCAGGCGCACTTCCGCCAGATTTGGTTCTCCCGCCCTCAGTTCCTTCCGAAGTGCTTTCAAGGGGACATCTCATTTCTCTTCTCTATGCCGAAAGTAGCGAGGCGGAGAAGGCAAGTGAGTGGCTGCTAAAGAAATGGCCGCAAGCCACAGTGGCGGTGGTGGCTCGCAACCGTTCCATCCTGAACTCTTCGCTTGTTCTGAAGGGACTTCCAAGTTTGGCAAAAACTGAACGCATTATTGAGGAGGTTGAGAGTGTCATCCCGCAGAAGCCGTCCTACATTCGCCTGCATCGCGGTGAGCGGGGTGTTTTCAAAAACGTTGTCTTTGTAAAATACCCTAACCGTGAGGTTGCGGAGGAGAGCAAGTTACGTCTCGAGCGCTTTTTCATTGGACCCCGCCAACTGAAGGTGGAGTTTAAGAAAAAGGAAAAAGGAACCGCAGAACGAGAAAGAGAAACAAATTTGCAGCAGTTGGTTCGTGACCTCCGTGTGAGCACGGAGCACGAGGGCTTTGTGTATGAACGCAACGATCTTACCAAGGATGAATTGAAGTTGTTGAAGCAACTCTGCCACTCGTACGGCCTTTCCTTTGATCTCAGCGACCAGACGGTGACGGTGAAACGCATTCTCCCCTGCAGCGAGCGTCCCTCACCCGCACTGCGTCCTGGTTCAACCTCGCATCTGAACTGGGCACAAGCAACGCCTGGTGCCGTGCGGCCGATGGACTTCAAGGGCATACGCCACTGGGGAGAAATACGTAGCAAGTACACTTCGCTGGGAATTGTGCGTCCAAAAGGGCCCCAGGACCTCGCGCCGTTTGCCCCCGGTCGAGGGCGTCCGCTGTAAAACAAACACGCAAACAAACAGACATGCACACATGCACACATGCAGATAGAAAGGGGAAAACATAAGTATGATGGGCGCATAACCAGTGCGGGTGTGTTTTGTCTTGTGAAATTGGGGATGAAGAGAATGTTAAAAGGGATAAGAAAGATGTGCGTGACTTTGTGATGGCGTGAAAAGGGAAATAAAATAAAAGAATAACAATGATAATACGAATGAGAGAGAGAGAATGTGGGAAGGGGGGGGGCGGATGAATGATAACGATAATGAAAAAGAAAAAATGGAGCTTTTCGTTCTCTTTATGCAACATTACCCGCAGAAGTCGACTACTACCGCTTATAAACAAATATAGGCACATACACTCACGATCATATGCAGGGTCTACATGCATGCAGAGAGAAATAAACATTTCATGTGGGGAAGGACACACAATTGCCCCTTTTTTTCCCTTTTCTGATCTTGTTGTTAGTGTTTTTTTCACATCAAATTTGAGGATTTTCATTGCGGTGTCGCGAACTGATTTCATCACTTCAGCCGTTTGGAATGATAAAAAAGCTCACTGGGTTTTTACGATCAATGATGATAACTGTCGTTTTGTTTTGTTTTTTGATGTCATGTCTCCTCTTTTTCTCCGCCCTTTCGTTGCAATTCTCCCCGCCATCACATCGCCGATTACATATGATGCTTTTGTGATGTGTCCAAGAGGAGTGGTTTTTTGTATTCTTTCTGCCTTCTCTCTCTGAGGAAGAACGGTTCAGGAAGAAGTCACGGCGGTGGTGAAGAGTAAGAGGGATAGGGCGAGGACATGCTACGTAAACCCAAGGGTCACTTTTCCGACTTGGCGATTTCCGTCAGTCCTTTTTTTTTTTTTTGCTTTCTATCTTTTTTTGATGATTTGCTGCTCTGTGAAACTACGAGTTGTAGAGGAGATGCGTGACTGTATCCTTTGGGGAAGAGCAGGGAAGACTATTTATCAGTTCTCTCTCCTCTTCGGTCTCTTTTTCGCCCCCCTCCCCTCTACCAGCGTATTTGTTATTTGCTCCTTCTCCCCCGCCCCGCCTTCGCGCAGGCAACGCCACCGCCACCACCGTTATGTCCTTGCGCTGGCCCCTATTACTTTTGCGTTCGGCGCCTGCCGGCCTTCCCCGGCAAGGAACCAGAACACAGTTTCAGCAAAGAAAAGGACGATGGAATCGTAGGGTGGCAGGCCTTTCCGTCCCGTGAAAGCCGCCCTTCCACTGCACACGCAGCAACTTCACACACACGCGCAGGAGAGACAACGCGTTCAACACACCCTTTCATTTCGAGCGAGGCCCCTGAAGCTGGCGAATGGCAAGGCGAAGCGCACAGAACAAAACTAGAAAAACCGGATGGCCCCTCGCCTCTTGGCATGCAAACGGCGCCGCAGGACGACGGCTGACCCGGCGAAGGGAAACCCAACAGACCACAAGGCAGCGCCACCCGTTCCTGGCAAACCCACGAGCCGGCCTGCCCCAACCCCTTCAAGGTGGATTTGGTTTTCCCGCCGGCCGAGGGAATTTGGCAGCGCAAGGGACGAGAGTGTCATTAGTGGCGCGGCGCTCCTGCGTTGGGCAGGAGGGGCTTCATGTCGTACGCGCAAAGTTATTAAGTGGGCACGGTGCTGCACGCATCCCCCGCATGGGAGCAAGGGACGATACTCCCCCCAACGGCTTTTCAACATTTGGACATCTGCAAGGCACGCGTTTCCCTTCTACTAGCACCCCTTCCGCCAGAAGCAAAATTCCCTTACAACTTGGGGGCTGCCGGGCGAGTCTTCCTCGGTGGACTCTGTGAGAGTGGTGACGGTGAGTGTGAACTTGGCTCATGACGTATTCGTCAGCCTTGACGTCAAGGAGAGGGCCGTATGGTGGCAGCGCCTTAACACATGAAGCGAGGGTGAAGTGGTTCAATCTCTTACAAATGTCTCCGATGGCCATGAGGTCTTTACTATTCTTGTGAGCAGGTGTCTCCTGCAAGGCTAGTGGAGGTGTTCTTGTTTTTCAGCGGTGATGGGTTTCGCGCTCACAACGTCACGATCGACATCAGGTTGCTGCGGTCCAGTTTGACAGGGCCTGCAGGGCGCTACTTCACCGAGAGCGGGAGCCGGGAAGGTGGATCCCGCACTTCGACGACGTGGTCGCCGGAGAGATTTCCCTTTCGATGTGCGGCAAGAGAAACGGCCCTCTATTTGGTGGTTTTGGTGGGGGACCCACGTGGTGCTCAGGGCCTTGAGGAGTGGTGGCTGCAGCATCAAGAAAGGAAGGAAATTTGACGTCTAATGATGCTAATAATATGAGAAAAGTATATGGGTGCATAACTATAAATATAAATATGCATTTGTTTGCGTATGCATCTCCTTTCAGTGCCCCCTCCACCCTCCTCACTTCCCACTCAGACGTACACTTACACACACAGAGAGAGAGGGAGAGAAAGAGAGAGAGACATGTGGGTGTGCCGTGTATGATGCTTTCATTGCTACCTCTCCTTGTCTGACTACTCCGATGGTGTTCATCTCCTCTTACTGTACGTCTGCTTTGCCTTTTTCTACTTGTACTTTTCTTTCTGTTTTTTTGCTTTTTTTGGCGTTGCGCCGCCACCACTACTCCTGCGCAAGAAGTACGCTAATAGGGAAAGAAGAGCTTAAGGCCCAAGAAAAGACACTAGGACGAGGAGATAAATCCTGTTTCCTGCTTTCCGTGTTTGGGGGTCTCAGAGAGAAAAGAAGGCCATGTTCAGTGGTCAAAGCGAAAAGCCGAAGGGGGCCAAGCAAACACCCTCGGCGAAGGCCGGTGCGGAGCGACGCCAGCGGCAGATGATCAGTGTGCGGCAGAAGGCCCACGGGGAACTCATGAAGCATGTCCGGGGGGAATATGGCGATGGCATCAACGGTCAAAATGTTGCGGGGGGAGATGTCATGAACGTCTGGGCATACAACAGCAAGACACAGCCCGAGGAGATACCACTGGCTCTGCTGCCGGAATTTGTCCGGATGGTGATTGAGGGTCAGTCAGATGACGTCGTGTTGCAAGGCGCACTCATGATCCGCAAGCTTCTTTGTGTGGAGAAGAGCCCGCCCCACGATGCTGTCGTCCAGACTGGTGTCCTGCCGTACCTCGCGAATCTCATGGATCGTGCTGACAACCCACAGCTGCAGTTTGAGGCGGCATGGGCCCTGACGAACGTCGTCGCGGGCACCACAGACAACGTGAATGCCGTCATTGGGTGCGGGGCAATTCCACGATTTGTGGCTCTCTTGAGCTCCGAGCACGCCGACTGCCGCGAGCAGGGCGCATGGGCCATTGGCAACATGGCTGGCGATGGAGTCAACTGTCGTGATGCAGCGCTGAGGTGCAATGCTGTGCCAGCCCTTCTTAGCACTCTGGCAGTTCCTGATCAGCCACTCAGTGTTGTTCGCAATGCTGTGTGGGCTGTGTCGAATCTTTGCCGTTGGAAGCCATCCCCACCGTTGGAGAGCGTTTCCATCGCACTCCCGGTTCTGTGTGGTCTTCTTCACCACCCAGACCAAGAGGTGGTGACCGATGCCTCATGGGCCATTTCGTACATAAGTGACGGTCCAGAGGAGCGCGTGCAGGCGGCTATCGATGCGGGTGTTGTTCCTCACGTGGTGGAGTTCCTTTCTTCACCCTGTGTGCCCCTCCAGACATCAGCGGTGCGAATTATTGGTAACATTGCCAGTGGTAATGACCTCCAGACCCAGGTGATTATCAACTGCGGTGCACTGCCAGTGTTTGTGGATCTTCTGACGCACCGTACGCATGAGATCCGGAAGGAGGCCTGTTGGACCATTTCCAACATCGCTGCCGGAAGTGCATTGCAAATTGATGCGCTTGCTACGTCCGGTATATTTCCTATTGTGATCAAATGTCTGGGAGACCCTTACCTTGATGTGAGGAAGGAGGCTGTCTGGTCAATTGCCAATGTCACCATGTGCGGCAATGCGTCCCATATACAGTATCTTCTGAATAGCGGTGTTATTCCGCCGTTATGTGGCACATTGGAATCCTATGAGGGAAAGATCCTTGTGGTCGCCCTTGAGGCTCTTCAAGGATTCCTGAAGTTTGGTGAGGAATATAGCGCTCCAGGAATGATTGCTGAGAATCTTGTCGCGCAGGCCATCAGTGACTGTGGTGGCATAGACGCCATTGAGCGCCTGCAGACCTTTGATGACAACAATGTGTACCGCATGGCTCTTTATATTCTTGAGACATTTTTTAATGCTGAAGACGGCGGCCCGTGCGGAATGGTTCATGAGTCGACGGATCTTGGTGGCGTCTCGTCGGATCAACTGAATGGGCCTTATGACTTTTGATGAGAAATTCTTATAAAAGAAGTGGAGAAACAGGAAATGAGCAACTAAGATAAACGTGAAGTGAGTAAGTAAAATATTGTAAAGGAGTGAGAACGTGGAGGTTTTTTCTGTATTCATATGTGCCTACGTCTGTGCATAGTAATCAGCGCAGGTAATCTGAGGTAAAGGGAGTTAATTCATATTATAAAGAATTGCTGGGAGGTAAAAGGTAGTAATGACATGCTGGCTTGATATTGCCTTGGAATGCCAGAGAGAAGCAGAGCAGCTGAACGGGTGGACTTGTCATGAAAGGGAAAGGAGAGAAGCCGAGAGGACAGATGGAGAGGTGCGAGTGGTTCGTTGGGTTTGTCCGAACTCTCAGGCGTTGACCGGCGCCACACTAAGGGTTGATAGAAAAGCAAAATTGTGGTCTTCTTTTTTTTTCTTCCAAAGAGGGGTAGGGGAGAGTGCAGTACTCCTGCGTGCTGTCCAGTGATGCCTTGTGTTGGCTGTGGAGAACGCGTGACGGTGATAGAGGGAGAACTGGGAACAGTGGAGGAGTTATCTTTTTGGCCTTCGCCTGGCGTACATGTCAACTATCATATTTGTCTCCCCGCACACGTAATTTTTTTTTGTTTGTTTGAGCCACGCCCCTTCTTCTCTTATCTTCCCACTAACTGTCTCTCATTCAGGAAACCCCTTGATGGCTGTGTTGTTTGCTCTTTTTCATTGTTGGCATCTGGAATTATTCTGAATGTAACGTCTCTCTTCCACCTCTACTCTCAATTCACCTTTTTTTCTTCTTGTCTTACAATTACGCTACTCTGTAGTTAGTTTGTAATAAGTATCTAGGGATGTCCCTGTGCATCGACGTGTGCAGATCTTGGGAGCCAGAGAAGGGCGACAACAACTAGTGGAGGGTACTGTTATTACTATGCGTCTTGGATTTCCTCATTGCAAGGTAATGTTGGCACTGGTCGCACCATTGCTGAAGTACATACACGTCTTCTAGATCGTGTGTGGGAGTGGAAAGATTATTGGATGAGGAAGAACTGGATGTTATTAATGCCAATCATATTGAATCATGTTTGAGGTAATATTGAATAATGCTTGGGAGTAGGTGTGGGGACTTTTTTTTTCTTTTTTTGCTTCCTGTTGTTGGGTTTTTCTCCTTATTTATTCCTTCCTTAAATTTATTACTGTCTCTCTCTAGCTATCTCTCTATCTGTTTGTGTAGGCATGGTTGCTGAATCACAGTATGACTACAGCACGACTGTGGCGATTCTATCACGTACTGTGGTGTTCAAGCAAAATGTTCACCCGCAATATCGGTCTGGCCCAGTGGCGTTAAAAATATCAGTTGCATCAACAGCAGAAGCAACATCCAATCTAACAGTCTCTCATGGAGAAGGAAGCCCACTTGATGGTGATGGACTGAATGGGGAGCAAGCTGCAAGTGCATCCTCTTCGGGAGTCATGCATCCAACGCAGCATGAAGCAAATATTTATGCCCTTGTGTGCCCTCACCCATCTATTCCCATTTTTGTGGAGTGTGTCGAAGACTTGTTTGACACCTCGCATTTTCTTGCAAAGGAGCAGCACCGTGGGGTGCAACGTCTACCGGTTCTCGTCACACAGTTTGTCAGGGCTGCCTCCATTGATCGCTTCTTTTACACTTTCCCGGTCCTTCAGTGGTCTGTCGTGGTGCATGTAGCACATCAAGTTGGCACGGTGCTTCAGCATGTTCACAGTAAGGGCGTTGTGTTTGGTGATCTTAAATTACCGAACATCCTTCTCGGGAGTGATGGTCATGTGTGGCTTGTGGATTTTGCAAGTGCCGTCGTTGTCCACCCCGATGCGGCTAGGCCTGGAGCGAGCACTAATGTAAAGTTGGAAGATCTGTCGAAGGGCATTACATATCATGTACGAGCTCCAGAGCTATTTTCCATCACACAAGCGGGAGAGATAAATACGTCGGCAAAATATCCATTTATGGTTGACTTCTGGGCATTTGGCGCCTTCCTTATTGAGCTTCTTACGGGTCGTCCTTGTCTTGGGTCCTTCGAAGAGCACAGCGGGAAGTACACCCAGGAGGAACTTCAGGTGAAGGTATTGGAGAGATGCTCACTGGTACAGCAGCGCTATAGTGGAGTAAAAGGCCTTCACATTACCAATGAAGTGTGGGATGCTATGAGAGATCTACTCGTTGGGCTGATGCAGCGTAGCCCAGAAGAGCGACTCGGTTTTAATGGTGGCTGGGATGATATTCTGCACCATCGTTTCTTTGAGTTTGTGGGATCTAACTTCCATGAACCGTTCCCTGAAGAGTACGCTGAAGAAAATGACGAGCTTATGATGGGGTTGTAACGCTCGAAGAAACGAGGTGGAATATAGAGGAAAGGTGGGGAGTAGTACTGATTTCTACTTCTACTTCTTTCTCCTCTCTTTTCTTTCTTTCTTTGGGGCTTTTCTCTGTTGCTATTGCCGTTCTTGTTTGTCTGTTCTTTTTTTTTCTGCTTCTTCGTGTAGTCGAAATTGCGTTGCAATGTATCTTCTTGGAGTTTCCGTCATTCCTGCAAGAGTATGTTTACATGTATATGTATGCATGCGACTCGTTGTGTGAATGGATGGTTTTTTTTTCGGTGGGGAAGGGAGATAGTCTGGAGTACTTGAAGTTATTGGAATAGACTTTGACTGTCTGATTTTGATGTGAAGAGGAAAAATAAATACGTTTTTGAACAACTTGTTCGATAGCGCATAACAATTTTTACTTTATTTTTTTTGCGTGTGTTTCCCGTTTTTTATTCTCATGGGCAAGTGGGCGCTACGTCGGTGTGTAAAGACATAGATAAAGGACTAGAGAAAGTGAAAATAATAATAATAATAATAATGCATTCATACCTCTGGCGCAAGCCACGTCGTCGAGGACGCCCTGTTTTGCGTGTGGGTCGGCGTATTCTCCTATTACTTGTTATGCTCTGTACACTTGGCATTCTCTTTGTGCTGGTAGAGCTCCTTGGGTGTGGCCCGTCTCTGCATACTGTCATAGAGACGAACGCTGAAGGGATGCAGAGAGAACCCAAATCACCGCTCCCGTCCTTTTTTGCAACCCCGACTTCATCCCCCAAAAAGATGGCCTACGTTGTTGTTATTACAAATGAGAACTACGTTGATGGAGCCCTGGTTCTCGGCTTCTCTCTCCTGCGTGAGTCGAGCTACGCCGCGGAGAAAGTTGTGGACCTCGTGCTAATTCACCCCGTGGGGCGGATCTCTGTTGAAAGCCGGGAGCGACTTCGCTGCGCCGGCTGGAGCCGTCTTGTCGAGGTTCCCGACTTCTCTGTTCACACCCCGAGAGCGCGGCTGAAGGATACATTTAATAAGTTGCATATTTTCAACCTCACAGAGTACTCCCGGGTGGCGTTGTTGGATGGGGACATGTTGATGATCAGCAGCCCTGATAAACTATTTGAAACGAAGCTGCCCAATGCGTCCTACGTGGGGGCTATTGGAAGTAGATCGACTAAGTACTTCCAGACAGGCATGATGCTCGTTATTCCATCCAGTAAAGTGTTTTATGATCTCCTGCATCGTTTGAAAACAGACGTGCGGCACCAACTTTATAGTGGTAGGGATGGTGTTGTTATTCGTGATTACTTTGGAGCCAACTATGTTATTGTCAAGAACGCCTTTAGTCGGCACGTCTACCCGGAGGATCCCTTCATTCGACGGAACACTGGATTGCACTACCGTGGTAATTGGAAGCCGTGGTTTAACATGGAGGAACCTCCACAACTGGAGGTGCGGACTTCACCTAAAACTTCTCTTCAGGAACTGGGTGGGCCCTATCGCCTCTGGTGGGAGGCATATGAGCAACTGCACATGAAATGTATGGCGCCACGAGATGCGATGGGGAGCCCCACGCGGGATGTTAATGCCCCTGCAGATTACAATCCCATGGAAAATATGTGGCTCATGCGGCATACACGCCACAGTTATGTGCAGTTGATGAAGTGTAAACTTCTACAGAAACGTAATATGACATTTGCAGGACTTCGGGTGGTGGCAACCGATGTCGGTGCCTCATGTGATGAATCGTGTCACGAGAATTATGATAATGATGACAACGGTAAAACGAGATTAAAATGTGTTGAAAAGGCATTAAGTTTTCTTCGTGTGAACTCCCCGGAGGCTTTGCAACTTGTATTTCGTTGTGCACATACCACCATGAATGTTCCAGAGCCCTATCAACCATCTTTCAACACCAAGACGAAAGCATGTCATGTGAATTCGCTCTATGGAAAAAGAGAGAGGCCAACATGTGGTGCAAAGGATCCTTTACATCGACGTTTATGTGCATGTATTAAAGCAACAGACTACCGAGAGAATCTCTCGTTTACGCCTGATACATTACCTATCTCTTATGAAACATTGCCTTGCCCAACCATGGACCCGGGTGTGGGATGGAATGGAATGCATACAAGAAATGACGTGATGAGCTGTTCACAGTGGGTTCCGGAATCCACATGTGACGCTAACGCAGTGATGCGTAGTAAAAATTGTGCCTCGTTTCTTCTTTATGAATGGAAACGTGTAGAGGTGATACCTCGTCAGTGGGATGCCCGCACCATCAAGGTTCGCTTCCACTATGAGAAGGGGATAAGTGCAATCGTGAAATTAGAGCAACTTTCATTTCCCCTTGAACCCCATGCAGAGTACGGCGCCTATGCCGCTTCTTTGTTACTAGGCATTGGTATGGTTCCGCCTACGGAACTCCTCCGCGTGCCAGCAGAGGCAATTCGTGAGGCCCTTTTGGAAAATGTGAACGAGACGGAAAAGCGATTTCTTGAGGATGAATTGCCATGGATGCGTCATAACAAAAATGCGAAGGAGATGATTACTGTGAGTGTACAGCTGTGGATAACTAATGGTTTGGTCTCGTTTCACAATGCCGTACCGCCTATTACAGAGGATGTATTCAACTGTTGGCTACAGCCCCAGCTATGTAATGTGTCCAGCCTCATGAACCACGCGTTGTTGTTTGACGTTGCAACAATGCGTTTCTTTGACTACATCATAGCCAATGCAGACAGAACATTTATGCATAATACAAATATCCTTGAAAACGGGGATACAAGGAAGGTTGTCTTGTTGGATCATGGTAAAAGCCTTCACACGGATGCGGTGGAGGTTAAACAGAGCTTCTTGTCGTCTGAGAAAACTGGAGCAAATTCAGTACCCATGTGCAGACTTCCACGTTCTGTCTTGCGGCGAGCACTGCGGCTTACTAAAAAAAGTTATCAGCCACTTTTACCATTGTTAACAGCAAATGAGACTGCACAGAATGGTGAGACAATACATGACAGTGAGACTCTGGCAGGGCAACTACTTCGCGCAGCACCGTCTAGAGATGTTGCGTGGGGTCTGCAGGAAAAGAATATTGCGGCGGTGCAACTTCGTCTCGAGAAAGCGTTGGAACACTTCGCCAAGTGTGTGGGAGTTTTCGGATTATCCCATGTCATTGGTGATTGAAGCCGTTTCATCCCTCTTGATGTGAAGATCTGTTTTTCGTTTTTTTTTTGTTTTTTTTCTTTGATTTTCATGTTTTTTTTGTTAAGGTTTGTTGTTTTGTATTGTTGTATTTTTAATGAGCTTTCAGGATGATAAAAACAATTAAAAGCATAAAGAAAGAGAGGAGGAGAAAGAGAGATGCATGGACGAGGGGGTGTGGCGGTATTTTGATGTAATCACCTATTTCTACTAACTTAAATATAATTCACCTTTCTTGATGATGACGCCTCTGTTGATTACGTTTTTCTTATTGCCTTTTTTCCTGCTTCCACGCAGTGGCGAGATCGTGTGGGGACGGATGGTCTCATATTACTGCTGTATGATTTTTTTCTTTTTCTTTGTGTGGCCCAGTGTGGACACTAGATGTATACATATATATATATATATATATATATATATATATATAGAGAGAGAGAGAGAGAGAGAATTAAGGATGCATCCCTGGCATTGGGTCGGGATGAGTTTCTCTCGTTGCTGCAAGAGGATTTATTTGGTCTTTTTTCTTTTTTCTGATATTAGTGGCGTGGAGTTAGCGTTATCCCTCAGCGAGGAGAAGGAAGGAAAATGTTATAGAGAGTGCCAGTGTAAGAAAAATGAAAAACAAAAAGTTGAACTTACTCTTGTGGGTCCCCAGTTATTATTGTTCATATTATATTTGTTGAGGTTGTTCTTTTGTTTGTTTTTCTGATTTTTTCTGGTCGGGTCAACGATGGTCCCTGCTGCTACCAGAAGTTAATGATTAATAACAACTACTTTATTACTTCAAAATGGAATGGAGGCTGGTTGTAATCAAACATACATTTGAACGGGAACTCTCTCTCATATATATACATATATATTTATTTATTTATTTATATTCCACTACGCCTTTCTTTTGTACTTGCACACAAACGGGTCCAGGTATAAACGCATTAGGCCAATCAGCAGGAGAAGTGGGGTAGGGGACGTACGTAATAAAAAAAAGGGTGTGTGGGTGAGGCGGGGAGAAACAAAAGTCATTAACTTGCAATCCTCCCTCTCCCCTCCCCCCCCAAAAAAAAAAAAAAAACACCATTCATTGTATTAAATGAAGTCTGCTCTTAGTTCCTTCTTCTCAAATGACACCGCTAGGACAGACGGGCGCCACCGCATGGTTACACGTGCCCTTGTTAAAGGAAGAAGTCCCCTCGGTCATGTAGACGGACCCGTCGGCGGTGTTCTTCGGTGTGTGTGCACCGCCTACCTTGTCTCCGCGCAGGAAACTCTGCTGGAGTGTCACCGCTGCAGGAATTGGTGTCACCCCGCATGCGTCGGTGTGGACCACGCGGAGCTGCGGCGGTTTCAACTTGAGAATACATATGTGTGTCCATTCTGCACGGGAGCACACAAACGAATGCGGAGTGAGTCGCAGGCGCCGACGCCCAGGCAATTACCGCTGCGACTTCGCGAGGTTCCGGACCGTTTGCCGTTTGGGTCTGTTATGCAGCTGCGCCACTTGTTGAAGGTAACAACGCGGGCCGCACATGATGCGGGATACATAGTCATAGATCTCCCAGTGGCGCTACTTACAGATGCAATGGAAAAGGAATGTCTTGAGTGTTGTGAGGAGGCAATTAGGGAGGCAACTTTTTCTGAGCAGTACCCTGCATACTGCCTTAAGGAGGTACGGGAGCACGCGCATCCATATGTGCAGGGAACCCTGCTTCGATGTAGACAAAGCGGGCGCATTGTATCTATGGTTTTATCGAATGGAATGGATGTATATGGGAATCTGCGGCATACAATTACGCAATTAAAAGGCGGCATTAACCGCGGTCTTATTGACCCGAAATATCAGACAACATTTATGGCTGCATGTACGGAGGTAACGGATGTGTCTGACTTTGTGCATATTACATTAAGTGCTACACATCGAAATTATCAAAAACGAGGACTTGCACGCATGCTCATGGTGTTAGATTTATTAAAGTGGGCGCTGCGTGGTCGCACACGTGCCTACTTGAACATGGCATTAGAAAAAAGAATTGTTGGCGGGGGCACACGGTTGGAGTGTGTGACGTCGCCGGCCTCTCGGCGTTTGTATGAGTCCTTTGGATTTAAAGATGTCTACCCGCGGTTTGATCGCGAGACGGACGAGGCGCGATGGACGCCGAAGGAGGCAGACATGGGACGTGTGATGGCGCACATGAATTTTGTGAAGGACGTCGTTGAGATTGCGATGCGGTATGAGACGGATGGTGACAAGAAGGGCACAAGTAATGGGAGAACGACTATGGCTGGAAATAATAATAACAATAATAATAATAATAATTTTATTGTTAACAATGGTGGTAGTGGTGGTGGTGGTATGCGCAACAGGCCGGGAGCCCGCTCGTCTTCTCCACCAGTAGTGAAGAGACGTCTCTCATTGGTGGGAAGAAAAGTTTGAGAAGAGGAGGGTATGAAGAGAACATTCATTGGCAGATGTTAAGGAGGAGTTCTATGCTTACTGCGTTCTTTCTCCTTTCTTTATTTTTGATTTTTGTTCGTTTGTTTGGATTTTTCCCTAATTTCACGCTACGAGAGAGAGAGAGAGAGAGAGAGAGAAGGTGTTTATGTGAGTTTGTGTGAACTGCTGCCTACGTGATTTCCTTAAGTCGTTCTCCTTCATCATCGCCCTTTCACACTCGCGATCTTATTTTAACGAAGTGGGGCACACAAAGAAGAAAAATAAAATATATCAGACAACATATATATATATATATATATATATACACATACCAAAGTGACATGAATCTGTGCGTTTAGCCCGGTTCTTGGTGTTCAGTGCGACTTATGTTGTTGTTGTTAGTATTATCATTATTATTATTATTAATGTCTTTTACCTTTTTGTGATCATTCCTTATTGATTGGAGTATAGAATATAGGTTTCTGGTGAGTCATTTCTGTATACAGGTGTGAAGATGTAATGGAAAAGAAGAAAATCCCAAGAGGAGGGAGGAATAATGAAAGATGGAAGGAGGGGTGGTATTCAAGACAAGAAGAACGTCATTTACCCGTATATTTATTTATATCTATCTATCTATGTATGTATGTATGCAGCAAGGAGAACTGTGTGTGTGTGTGTGTGTGTACTGCTGTACTTGTGGTCATTTTTCTGTTGCTAACCTTTTATATTTGTTCTTCTCCTTTCTTTTCCTCTTATTTGATGTGATGACTCCTTGGTTCTGTGGGAGAGTTTATATTTACGCAGAGAAAAAGAAAGAAAAGAAGTGAGTAGAGCTCTTGTTGTTTATTCCACCATGCGGCTGTCGGCTCCCTTGTGGCGGGCGAAGACGTTGGCGCAGATGTTCCGCAAACTGAAACTCGCGGGCGCACACCCCGATGTCATTTGGGCCATCGACGCGCAGAAGGCGCAGCACAACGGCGAGACGATGATTCGCCTGGAGACATTGATGCACCGGCGTAGTAGTAGTAGTAATAATAATGCGTCTTCTTTTTCTTCTAGTGTCAGTAGCTCCGGCTCAGAAGGGACGGCGGAGAGTTTTACCTTCTGGCTGGCAAACCCGCAAGAAAATAATAATAATAATAATAATAATAATAATAACGGAAGAAGAACTGAGCTGCGCTCTGTAACGTGCACGATAAATCCAATAGCCCCGAGCAGTATAGTGAAGCAGCAGCTGTCGCGGCTATTCAGCGAGGCTGGCATACATGAAGACTTCGACATTGATGAGACCCGCGTTGAGATGAACCTGGAGTCGGTGCTGCGCCACGCAGACGAGCTGCAGAACGAACATCTCCATCAATCCGGCGTTCTGTACATACGTGGGGATAAGGCGGTGGAGATGCTGCGACGGTTCGGTATTCTTCTTGTGATTGAGGAGAATGGTTTGACGTACCTCGTGACATTGCCCGAGATGCAGCAGCAGGAGATGTTGACTCACTCTTCATCTACCTACACGCCTGCAAGGAGTCTGGTTAGTCCAAATGGAGAAATTGATGCAGATATTCAAGAGTTCATGCGGGAGCGTGGTCTTCGTGCCTTTGATCTGCGCATGGCTGGTAGCCACTCCTCACTGGAGCGCTTTGTTTCCGCCTTTGAGCGGCTTGAGAGAATGTATGATGTCCACCGTGGTAGAGCATTCAGGCCCTCTGTGTGTATTGTTATTTCTCTCAAGGCCCTTGACAATTACGTTGCAGAGGACGGTTCCATTGTTCTCTCTGTGCAACGCATGCCAACGTGGGAGGAGTTTATGTTAACTCTTCCACAGGAGGTGTGGAAGAATTGTGTGCAGATGCACCGAGACTGGCGAATTGGGACTGCTCCTAAATTCAAGGCACGCCAACGACAACTAATGAAAATCGCAGACATGTTTTATTTCTTCCGTGTGCAGCTGGACTGCTCCATTGGCGCGCAGATGAACTGGCAGGAGGAGTTCATCCTGCGCATGATGAAGGAGGAAATGATTATTCGCAACACGTTGAGAAAGTATAACCTCAAGTCAGATCTTCTTAAGAAACGAGGCGAAATTTACGTGACATGCACCCTGCGGAGTGCAGTGGACACTGCGAAGGAAATTGGCTACCGCATTGGCGGCGATGGACGACTTTGGTTTAACTACAAGACAATGACAACAGGGCAGATGCTGCGGGTTTTAAAGGATAATCTTCGTCGCATAGAAACATTTCAAAAACAACACGATGATACTGTGGCTACGTTAGAGCGCTTGAGCCGCAGTATACCCGTGGACTTTAGTGTTGACACCGAGTGGAAACTGCGGGAGGAGGGGAATCTTGTGAACTGCCTGCAGCGATTTGTACGAACAATAAAAGAAAATCAGGCACAGTTGGAGGCCTTCCTGACAATGCTCTTGAAGAATGAGTCCACGACAAGGAGAGTACCAAAGAAGCGGATGGTGTGGATTATCTCCGCGCGGTTTGATACAATGCCAAGTGGAGTTATATTTGTGCCGTGGGATGTCGACTTTGAGTCCATCAAGAAACATCTCCTGCCAAGAGGTTGAGAAAGTTTATGGAATATGTCCTGTAATACATGTGTACACTACATATAAGGAATGAAGGCAGTTCTTGCTGTGGAAAAGAAGAAGAAAAATGTGATATTCTTCCTTTTTGGTTTTTGGGTGTTTTTTTTTTTCTTTGCAGCAAAGAGAGGGAAGGGGGGGAGGTCGTTATCTCCTTTGATTCTTGTTGGTGGAACATTGTTTTGGGATTTTTTTGTTTCTACTCCACTTTCTCTTTCACACACTGTTGCGCTTACTACTGCTGTTACACTGTCATCTTATTATTATCGTGAACCCTCACTTGTATTGAGGTACAAGGGCTGAACTTGTATAATAAAAAATAAAAATAAAAAAATAACAGAGAGAGAGAGAAAGACAAACATTTTCTTTCTTGCTTACTTTGAGGTTGATAGGAGCATATGCAAATGCGCTTATTCAATTCGTATTCATTTTCTTTGCCTGTTTGTTCTTTTTTTTTGGTGTGTTTTCCTTAATGGTACTTTGATTTCACAATTTCTATTGAATGATATATTCTTCCTCTTCTTTTCTTTTCTTTTTGCTCTCTCTTTCTTTCTGCCTGTATTTTTCTCTCTCGGTCTTTCTTCTCTATCGGTTGCACTGTTCCCCTCTTCCTCTCTCTCTCTCTTTATATATAAATATTATATACATGTATTCTGCGATGCATCTTTCAAGGTCGAAGGTGGGGAATTTGTTTGGTCTGGTTGTAAATGGCATGCCGCTAGCACGCCGCTATTTTTACTACCTCAACGAGCGCGGTCATCTCTTTCATGTATTTGACATTCGCGGCCTCGTTGAAAAGACGCGAATGCCGTCAGGCCCCACGTACCTGCGGGAGCCGTTGTTTTTAGACTTCTTCTTCCGGAGGATGCACCGCAACAGTTTACATCATTGCGACCAAATGAAAGGAATAATGTCTCTTGACGATGGCACCTGCATGACGCCGGGGGAGTTTGTTTGCAACTTTCCATTTGTGAGTTTATGCGGGGTGGAGAAGAACTTCCTGAAGGTGCAGGACGCCCCTGTTGTATTTACAGACTATGTATTTACATGCAAGGAAGGGAGGGCGGAGGAATTGACTGGGACATTAATGTTCGCTGGATCTCTGCGGGAGGCGTTTCAACCCGCAGCGCTTACGGTTACACGGGACGGAAAATTATTTCACCCCATCACCACAGTGAAGGGACTTCAGGCGGGGAACGATGCTCCCGCGGTGAAGGGACTTGTGGGGGCGCAGGTGGGTCTTAAATTGGGGTTTGATTTTGTATGTGAGGAGCTTGACGATGATGGGCACTATGTGATTGACTGGGGAGGGGAAAAACATATTATTCCTTATGTGGATGAGTAAAGGGGAATTATAATTAAAGCATTTTGCGGATGAGAGGAGATGTTTATAGTTGCGTCTTGTTGTTTTTGCTTGTTTAGAATTCCGTTCGTGTACAATATATCTTGTGTTTCTGTGTATTCCTCATATAATTATTATCTTTGCGTTCGTCTTTCTCTTTAGTTGTGTTTGCTTCCTTCCCGTCTTGAATATCACTTCTCTCATTCTCTCTTTGGGTGTCATTGTTGATTATGACAATTGTTGTTGTTGTTGTTGTTGTTGTTGTTGTTTTCTTTTTTTTTTGCCGCACCTTCATTCGTTTCTTTCTCCTCTTCGTTCTCTTCATAATGTTTGGCACTTCCATGGATTGGCACATTTCTCTTAGATACACTTGGAAGGGACGCAGTGCGCGTCTTTAACTCCATTGCGTGGGCGTGGGAGTTTGTTTTGCCATTATTTCTGTGAAGTACCACATATCTGTGTATATGTATACTTTTCTAAACCCGTAAAGAGAGAGAAGGATTTACAGACAGACAAAGAAGAAAAAAAAAAAAGATAAATAATATATAATTATTTAAGTAATAATAATAATGAATGACAGCAGCAGGGGGGTTGTGCCTGGGACGCAGCTCCACCACCGTGCTCTGTATGCATTAATTGTGGGGGAGCAGCCGCCCGACTGCCCGCCGGGGACGTCGGTTAAGATGCAGAGCGACGGGCCGGTGCTGCTCGACCACGTCATGCGGCTCGCACGGCGATATTCATGCATATATACAAGAGACAATAATAATAATAATAATAATAATAATAATAATACATTGGAGAAGAAGGGCGTGCGTGCAGACTGGGAGTTGTTGGGAATTCTGGAAGACCTGCGACGCAGAAACGGGCAGTACGCACAGGAGTTGGAGCTGCGGAAGCAGGAGGTGCGGAAGTTGCAGAATAAACTCCGCATTGTGCATAGTGAGGCTAGAAAGTGTGGTATGAAATCCCTTGCGGCGGAGGAGCGGAGGTCGTCGTCTTCGTGGAGTAGGGAGACGAAGAAGAGAAATAATTCAGATAGAAACCGCAAACTGGGATGTGATGTCATTCCCGCAGCGAGTGCTGTGCAGCTGGAAAGTAGTAGCGGTAGTAGAATTAATAATAATAATAATAGAGATAAAGAAGATTACACGCATCTGCCGGTTCCTCCAATGTATACAGGCAGTGCATTGGCCTCTGCATCCACTATAACTACTATGACTGCCAGTCCAGCGCCGCCCTACACGTATTCTTCGTCAGTACATGAAGAACCGGCCCGGTTGGTGGAGGATACAAGGGATACACCAAAATATTCTTCCTCTTCTTCCTCTTATTCCTTCTTTGCATCTGAACCTCAAAACATGAACGCGGTGGTGGTAAATAATAATAATAATAACGCCACTGCTGCCACTAAATCTATTATTCCGCACTTGACGTTGGAGGAAGATGTCACTGGCGTGCGCAGCACTAATGAGACTGACTGTGATGATGTTATAATGGCGCCACGTAATAAATCTTCTTCCTCGTCTTCTAACCGCAAAAGCGGGGCGATGGTTCCTTCTTTGCCGCAGCATCTGCTCAGCGGCCATGGCCCACGCGTGATGCTCTTCTGCCACCACTGCCGAATCTTCATTCCGCCCCACTCTGTTAACATGGCGCACCACCTACACAGTGAGGCACACAAGAATAACTCGGCCCCGCATGGAGATCCTCCCTCTACATCTGAAACAACATACACGCAGTTTGGGAAATTCCTGCAGCGCATGCCGCCCTACATTTCGCCCGTGACGGTGGTTTCGGAGGAGCAGAGGCGAAGGGAGGCGGCGGCGGGAAATATGTTCTTTGAGATGGGACTGGACATAGTGAACTCCGTCTGCTCCTTTTGCCGGGAGGTGGTGAGCACGCAGACATACAAAGTACACGAGTCTCTTTCAACTCATCGTCAGCGGGTGGCCGAGGCTGAAGTTGGCGTCAAACCATAATCCCCATTCTTTTTTTTTTCTTGTGCGTGTGTAAAATTTGAAAAAAGAAAAATGAAAAAAAAAACTCCATAGTCTTCCTTATTTTTGCTTGCTTAAGACTTGGAAATGGAAGAGGAATAAATGAAATTGATTATCAGTTTCCGGTCTTTATGTTTATTTCTTCCTTCGCTTATTGCTTGGACCTTTCTGTCCCTTTGAAAAAGCCCTGGAATTTGGTTTAAGTGGTGGAGGGCTTTGTGAGAGCATTAAATGATTTTGTTTTGTTTTGTTTTTTTGTTTTTATCCGCTGCTTTTCTTTTTTCTTCCAATACTAATAATAGTAGTAGCAACGCCAGTAGTGGTTTTGTTAATCCTTTTGCGGTGCTGCTGTTGGTGTGTGCCTACATGCAGTCGTTCTATTATGTGAAAGAATGACCCCAATGCCATTATATGGGGAATAATTGTGTATGCATGTCTGTATGACTATTATTATTTATAATTGCCCTTCTTTATTTTTTTTTTTCATTGTGCTTTGCTTTCCTTCTAGTTCCACTTGCTGCATTTTTGCTTGCCTCTGTGGGAATTGTACTAGAAATTTACTCAGTATACATGCACACATAGCAATGCTTACAAGTGTTGATTTTGGTGTAGACATCAGAAAGGAGGAGTGTGAGCTATTTCACGACAAATTACGTCTCTTTGTCTCTGGTCATGAAAAGATGTTCATGGAAATTCAGCAAACATTTGATTCCCGTTGGGATCCCATGATGTGGGACCCCACACCGCTGTCGCCTCACGCCAGCTAGGCGCCAGGGCGGCACAGCGGGGTGCACACACCACCGCCGCTTCCACCGCATCACTCTTTGCTTTGCCGCTCTCGTCATGGGGGTGGACTCCCTCACCAGCGAGGCGCGTGGTATTTTAATTCCCCCCTTGGCGGTCTTTGGAGACGCGGGCAGCGGCGAGGTGGGAATCACAGACGACGCGGCACAACACGGGGCGGCTCGGGTATTAACGCTGCTTCAGGAAATATGGGTGTGGCTGCAGCGGGGGCGGCGGGTTGTCGTGCACGCAGCTCAGCAGCTGGCCGCTCTTTACTCCCCTTCACATGAGCGGGATAAATATCGTCCTTTTGTGGATGTGCGTTTTATTCGTCTCTGGAGGTCGTTGGCTGATCTTCTCTCTGCCGTTGTGAGTGTTGAGGAAATTTTGCAGACGCACGACACACTTCACCGTGGTCTCTCTCTGTACCGCAAAGCACTTGCGCATGTTTCCAAAAGTAAAGATGCCGTTGACTGTAATGAAGTGACTATGAAATTACTGTGTCGGTTATTGAATAAAATGGATCGTGAATGACTTGATGATAAAATTCTCCAGCGCCTTGTCATGCAGTCATATGACTTACCTGCAAAAAATTCTCTTTGTAACGACGAATAAACGATTATGTGCGGAGTGTACAGATCTTCTTGATCATTTGATACGAACAGTGGAGGAGAATATAAATTCTCCAAGAGAAGGAGATAGTCGACGACAATACATTGACATCCTTGGGCTCTACTATTTATATATTCATCTCTTCAAGGGCATAGTAAGCAAGACCACAGAGCGGGATGTGTGTAGACGGATAGTTTCTCTACATCAGCACATGCCTGTGATTTATCTGCATGGATTACATGTCTTTCTTCCTGTTACGTGGTTATCACGCCGTGTACCAGGTGAACTGAAACATTTCCTGCGGGACTCCCACAAGGGGGAAACATGTGCGATAAAAAAGAAATGTGAAGAAAGTGGTTTGTAATTTCTTCCACAAATAAATCGACGAACAACGTTAATAAGCATATGGATATGTGAGGTGGAAACGACGTTCCTTATGGATTCCTCACAGTATATAACATTTCTTCAAACCATCACATTATTGATACAGCGAGGAGTACTTTTAACACAACATCTTCAGCGAGTTATTGTGAATTTTATTACTTTACATAACTCTGCAGACGTTGCCATCTCTCTTCAGCATGTTGATGGGATTGCTCATGGGATTGAACTGCTCACGATGATTCGATCTGTTTTCCATGTAAAAACAGGAGTCATAGCAACTCTATATAATTTCTTAATTCGCTCTATTATACACATTATGGAACGACACCTCTATGACTTTTGTTTAACTGCTGGAGATGTCACTACAGCAGACTCGAAGGAAGTTACAGATCAGTACAGTGCGATAAGGCAGGCCATTGCACTTCTTCATAAACAACAAACATATGAAAACTTGGTGTGCCTGGATATTGTTCTTAGTATTGCATTCAATAGACATCATCATAAAAATAATAAAAACAACATTAATGTAACGAACTCAAAACAATGTGAGGAGGTTTTAATTGCCTTCTCGCAGCTGCAACGCGTCATCTCTTTTCAATCAATGAAGTACGCTGCCACAAACTGTGACTTTTTATACTGGCACCGAGAAACGTTTTACCCTTTATTTTTTGAAAGAATCTATAAGAACCCCCCTCGCTGTAATTATCTGTCGTATCTAATTGTGGCCATACATCATGACTGTCGTCTCTCTATTCTTTCAGCACGACATGTAGAGAAGTCTACAACTCTACTCAATGCATACATTTATTATGTACGGAATTGTATTCAGAAGTATCTCATAAAGCCTCTCTGTATAGACATTGAGGATGAGTTACGACTGTATACACATTCTGTTGTTTTGGGTGAGCCATTCCGTAAGATTGAGAAAACAACAACAACAACAACAAGAAGAAGTGGTGGTGGTGAAGGATATTTTACACGGTTACCTCCCTTTAGATTTTTCAATGAATGGATACACCTCGCCACAGAGGTGGAGCACTACTTGGATGAGCAATTCTATAATCTCAATGCACTTACGGCAAATGGTTGGAAAGTATATGAAGAGATGAGAAATCTGGCCCTTGTGCGATATGGATTGCATATATGTGATGGATATCTTCCCGGTAGTATTCTGGATCAAGGATTGGATGTTCTCGTTATTACAGAAAACATACAAATGTTCGTGGCGAATTATACCTATAATATGAATGAGCAACTCTTTATACAAAAGCCAAGTACAACACAGTCAAAGCATCTGCATACATTACATATTCGTCATATAGCGAACTCTATACGAACACACGGTACAGGAATTATGAATACGACGGTGAATTATGTCTATAAATGTCTGTTAAATAAACTGGCGATTCTCTCACAATTTCTTTACGACGATCATGTGAAATCTAGATTAATTAAAGATGCAAGGATGTTTATTCTACAAAAGGAAGAACTCAAAGGAGAATATCCGCTTGCACGAGCAGAAAAGTTTATCAGAGAAATGCAGAAATTAGGTCTCGCCGATGATGGGCAGACATTCTTGGAAAAATTCCGTCATCTTGTTTCAGAAATTGGGAATGCACTTGGTTATATGAGGATGATGCGGAGTGGAGGGCTTCGTGCCGTCGCGGATGCCGCTGCATTTATTCCTTCCATTAATAATAATAATAATAATAATAATGTCCGCCTGGAACGTGTTATTGACCCTGATGCCATTGGAAGTGAAGAAGAAGACTATGAAGAAGATGAAGATAATATGATGAGAGGAAGAAAAGGAACTGCTGAAAAAGAGGCGGCAGAGGCAAAGACACCAGCAAGTACAATAGAGAGTCTTCGCGTTGTGGACAAGGTCGTTCATAATATGCGGGGAAAACTCTCCGATGGCTCCGAATATTTCCGCATGCTTCTAGATGCGGTAATGAGGCGATTGAGGGACGCTGATAAGTATGAACATTTAAAGAACTTTTACATGATTGTACCTCCCATATGTGTTTTACATGTAGAACGCATGATACATGAAAAGGAGCAACTTGTCAAGAAGAATAAGGACGGTATATTTACAGATGACGGCTTTGCGTTGAGATGTTCCTTTTTTGCTGAAGTTATTTGGCCTTTCAGAATTATTTGATTCACTTCACTGGTTTGAGAGCGTGCAGAAACATTACATGACTCATCTCCATGCGATGCAGGAAAGTATCGCAGAACGTAATAAGGAGGCAAAAAATCGAAAGACGCCTCGGGAAAAGGAGGCCTCACATGAAGACGAGGAAATACATAATATGCATCTGACCTCCACACTGGTGGAGAACGCCATCCGTGAGTATGCAGCCTTGGACGAGGCTTTTGTTTCAAGTAAAGTGTTCTTCCACACTGCCGTAACGGAGGGAGGAGGAAGAGAAGAAACTGATGGTGATGATGATGGCAATAATGATAATGATGATGAAGAAAAATAAAAAAGAAGCAATGTCATTTGTTCGCGGCTGTTTTTTCTTTTTTTTTTTTGGGGTACTCGTCATAGGGAAGGGGAGGGGACATATATATATCTTGTTGGTTGCTTTCGATTCGATTCTTTTTTTTTTCGCTGGTGTGATGTATGTGTATGGCATATGAACGTGAAGAGAATGGAATATCTTTTTTTTGTTTTTCTTTTGGAGTATTCTCCGCAATTATGTTTCGCTCCTTTCTTTTCATTCTCTGAGCATGTGTGTTTGTGTCTTGGCGTTAGAGAGAGAGAGAGACACTGGTTGATGAATTGTGTGGTATAAATAATTTTTGAAAAGTGTGGAAAACATCTATAGATAAATAGATTCACAATATACACCCACACCAAAAGAGAATTAGACGAAGAAGAAGAAAAAAAAAAAGAAAGGGAAGTAAGAAGCCAGATAAACAAGAATTAAATTACAGGAGTTTATGTTGTCCCGCAGCCCATGTATTCGTGCCATGACTCCCCGAGTCGCGCTCACAACGTTGGGCCTGACGGCATCCCGTCCATCAGACATCTCCCACGCCACAGTGAAGAAGGCGTACCTCACACAAACCCTGCGCTGCCACCCAGACCTCCACCCCGAGGACCCGGAGGCGACGAATAAGTTCCGGTCCCTCTCGGAGGCCCTCCGCGTGGCGCTGAAGTCACTTGAAATGAAAGCTCCGTCGGGAGCCGCGGGGAGGAATTCTTCGCTGGATGACGCGCAGAGTGTGTTGGATGCCCTACGGCAGGCCATTGTGGCGTACCACAGACAGAGAGATGCGACATGTAATAATTATAATAATAATAATAATAATAATAATAATGGTAGGCGTAGTCATGGGGAAGAAGACGTGGATTTGTTTTCTTCCTACTCGTTGGAGTATGTGTCGTCTGTTTGCCAGACAGAGGCTCTTGCCATGCAGCGTGTGAAAAAATTTTGTGATGAACTTCCCGAAGTTCTCTGTGGGAAATCGTGTGTTCTTTTTGAGGCCGTAGCGTTCTTTAATGCACGTTACGTTGAGGCCATGTCACGCTGCGTTCTGCGGTTTTCAAAGAATCTTCCCATCATTGTTAATCGCGTGGTGAAGGGACGAAAGAAATTTATACGCTACGCACGTAACAAGGCGAATTCAGGCGTTGGGACGGGGAGTCGGCCATGCCAGCAGAAGATTGAAGACATGGCAATGAAGCCACTTGTTCTTGTTGGGGTGCTCCTCTTTAATCATGAAAAAAATACAAAAACAAAAATGTCTTCTTCTTCTTCACATAATTCTGAAAATAGTAAAATGCCGCCTGATTCTCAAGACGAAGTTAAAAGTACATGTGGTGCAGTATCTGAAGAGAGTATAAAAATTTGTGAGGAATTAAGGTGCACCATCTACCCCTCCGATTCAATTGGCGACATTACTGAGAAAATAGGGCGGTGGGAGGCAGCGAGTTTTGAACGGTTGCAGTTGGAGTTGGCAATGGTCGACACCACCTCTTTACTGTCCAGTATGTTGGATCTAAATGAGCACACGCTATCTGTTATGCATCACTTGCATCTTCCAAAAAAGGTCTCTGAGAGGGTCTCCCTCACACTTCAAAAACTTGCATGCAGTTTATGCTACCACTGTGATGAAACCTCTCATGAAACTCAAGTAGCGCATAATAAAAATAATAATAATGACGAAGAGGAAGAAGAAGAAGCCAATCGGGAACAAATTTCAGATGGAATTCGTCGTTGTCAGCACTTGGCCCGTGTCACTTCTCCTTACATTGAAGGAAATATTAGCTTGATCTGGGATAATGATACTCCGTTGGTAGAAACCACAGAGGAGGTTGCTGCGGGAAATGAAGATGACGTTTTATTCAAGCGTTCAGAAGAGAACGATACAAATAAAGGTTTTCTCGTTAATCGTCACATGTCATGCTGTACAGCCGAAATGATGAAATTCTCCGTTGCTATTAAGCTATCTAAAGAAACGGGCGAATTTTTAGATCATTTAATAAATGCCATGGAACGTGTATTACGCGAAGCGAACCTCGCCATCTCTTTATTGCCTGAGTTGCTTGAGGTACGTGAAAAGGTGGTAAATGAAGAATTTATTCCCAAAGAAATAAGTCCCACAAAAGAGGAGGAGGAGGTGGAGAAGAAAGAGGATGAAAAAGAGAACGGAGTGTGTAATTCATCGGGGATGGGAAAGGGAGGTCATGGTGATGTACCTGTAGAACCAATGTTGAATTCATGCAATTATATTAACGATCCTGTCAAAGAATCTCTCTGTGAAGATGAAATAGGGAAAGAAACTGAACAAGAAATACAATATTGTTATCGTGGGCCAATTCATTGTTTCCCGCGTATTTTTTCAATGAGCCCTGCACAAGAGTTAAACTTTTGGCAGATGTTACATCAAAATCGTGTTTATTTGGCCCAGCATGCTCCTGCTATGAATCCCATTAATGTGTATTACAATTGTCTACCGTATAAACCACATCCACACGCCATGCATTCTGATAAAATCTCTTCCAATGACGAATTAATTGGAGGATGGATAGGTGAGGCTGAGGATGGGGCAGAAAATGCCATTATCACTCATACCGAATTGGAAAGTCATTCCGCGTTTCGACAATGGTTGGAAGATGTTGTGGAACAGTCTTCACTTAATAGAGAATGCCATCGCATTGCAGATGAGGCTGGAGTTGGATATGTCATGAGAGATCCCACACTTCCTCTACCCCAGTATCTTTCCTTTGTGAAGGTATTTTGTGCAGCGACTGGTGTACGTGGAATTCTTGAGAATAAAGCAGGTAAAACCCGCACAGTTACCCCAGAAGACATTGGTTTGGCTATCATTGTTGGGACAGAGTGTGATGTCCGCGATGGTGGCCGTCTGCTGGTGCCATGGTGGATGGATCCGTCTATCCTCCTGGCGTTGCTTCAAGACGGCACTGAGGGTAAAAGAGCAACGTTAATTGAAGATGGCCGGGAGGCTTCTTCAGGATAATCTAAAGAAAAGGAAAAAGAAAATACGCACGTTTTTGTTGATGGTGTTTTAAAGGAAAGATTACTCCTTTTTTTCACAAAACGGATATAAATAATTAATTAATATATATGTCTGTGGCTACTTCCTCATTGAAGATTTTTTTTTGCTTTTCTTCTTGTTTTTTGTTTTTTTTTGCCTTTCTAATTGCTAGCGTTTCCCCTCCGCATTGCGGCGATGAAAGGGAGGAAAATGAAAGAAAAGATCCCCCAGGAGGATTCTTGGCTTCCAGCCCGTTCCCGCCCCATTGGTTCCTGTTCGTTTCCGACCTTCCGCTCCAGTTTCTGGCGCGGCGCCTGAAAGAGCGTTCGGTGTCTCATTCTTTTTTGGGGCGTGGGCCGGGACGCAATTCAAAGCGTGACTCGCGCTCCCCCCCCCCCCCCCTTCCCCGCGCAGGTCATCCCCAAACGAGGGGAACGTGCCGGGACGTTTGCTTCCGGGATTTCAGCGTCGGACCGCGGCGGGAAGTTAACAGGCCAGATGGGCTTTTTGGGGAAGAGCAGGGAAGACTATTTATCAGTTCTCTCTCCTCTTCGGTCTCTTTTTCGCCCCCCTCCCCTCTACCAGCGTATTTGTTATTTGCTCCTTCTCCCCCGCCCCGCCTTCGCGCAGGCAACGCCACCGCCACCACCGTTATGTCCTTGCGCTGGCCCCTATTACTTTTGCGTTCGGCGCCTGCCGGCCTTCCCCGGCAAGGAACCAGAACACAGTTTCAGCAAAGAAAAGGACGATGGAATCGTAGGGTGGCAGGCCTTTCCGTCCCGTGAAAGCCGCCCTTCCACTGCACACGCAGCAACTTCACACACACGCGCAGGAGAGACAACGCGTTCAACACACCCTTTCATTTCGAGCGAGGCCCCTGAAGCTGGCGAATGGCAAGGCGAAGCGCACAGAACAAAACTAGAAAAACCGGATGGCCCCTCGCCTCTTGGCATGCAAACGGCGCCGCAGGACGACGGCTGACCCGGCGAAGGGAAACCCAACAGACCACAAGGCAGCGCCACCCGTTCCTGGCAAACCCACGAGCCGGCCTGCCCCAACCCCTTCAAGGTGGATTTGGTTTTCCCGCCGGCCGAGGGAATTTGGCAGCGCAAGGGACGAGAGTGTCATTAGTGGCGCGGCGCTCCTGCGTTGGGCAGGAGGGGCTTCATGTCGTACGCGCAAAGTTATTAAGTGGGCACGGTGCTGCACGCATCCCCCGCATGGGAGCAAGGGACGATGCTCCCCCCAACGGCTTTTCAACATTTCGACATCTGCAAGGCACGCGTTTCCCTTCTACTAGCACCCCTTCCGCCAGAAGCAAAATTCCCTTTTTTCTTTCAAACGTACCCATGCTGCTGCTACGCGTGTAGCGCCACCGAACTATAAGGGTTGTTTTTCTTCAACCCATCCATACAATGATTTCGAACTACAACTCCGAGCAGCTTTAAAAGGGCTCAGATTCCGTTGGTTCCGTGACCTTCCAAGGAACGGCTGCGCTTCCTCAGCAAACGACCCTTCACCTTCTTCGCCCCCAACCTACGAGGACGAGAGGGATTCGACGAAGCCATGACGTCCGGGGAGGGGGGTTCGAAACCAATAAACTAGAAAACAATAAACTACGGCTTCGATCACCCTCCAGACTCAGTGCCTCAGACTCTGTTTCAGGAGGTGTAGGGCAGGGGTCGTCGAGCTGGAAAAGCTCACACAGCATCTTCGCGAGTTCCCTGCTAAAGAATACTGCTGGCTTTTCCAATGAGGGTATACCGTGCTTGGTTCGAAGTGCTCCGAGGCCAGGGCACCGCAGAAGGTGAGCCGGGGTCTCCTCGCATACATAAGACTTAAACCAGGACTGGTGGTTCTTCTTCATCTCATGCTGGTCGTGCATCTTCCACGGATGGACACGAAGTTTGTCTTCCGTAATGAAAGTGGCGGGGCAGTGGGGGCATTTGGGTGTCTTTGTCACAATGGCGATTGTCTTCTCCTTTTGTCCGTCCTTAATCTCCACTCCAACCCCGTGCGTTGGGCGTTGCCTGTGCACGTGGTGGGTGAGTCCAGTTCGACTTGCGTACGTCTTGTCGCATACTCCACATCTGAATCTATGGGTGCTCGCATCGGTTTGTGGTGGCGTGGGCGCATCATCATTGCGTTTTGCCTTTTTATGCGCCCGAAGTGCGTCTTGGCCGAAGAACTGCAGTTCACATTCGTCGCATGGCCAAATGCGTTGCCCTGGTTGTAAGCGTCTTCCCTTTGGCGGTGCAGAGCGAGGCTCAATTTCAGGCATCTGTTCATCGGGGTGAGCTCCGCGTATGCGCCCGTTTAACCAGGTATGCGCGCATGATTTGTCGCAGAAGGGGCACTTTTTCGTCCAGCGTCCAGCACGGTGTTAGCATCGTCCGATTCTGATTCTTTGCGGGGAGGGGATGTGCACCGTCTGCTGCTTACAAACGTTGGAGGAGGCAGCGGCCCGGGCTTCCCCGGATGATGTGCTCTTACGTGCCGTAATGCCCCCCGCACATGGCGCTTACTTCCGCAATACGGACGGTAGAGGCAATTTGCGGTCGGATCGACTACGAATGTCATGGCGTTGGCTTTACTGGGGTTTTCTGGGATCCTTGGTTCGGGTCGATCTGGGCGTATCTTTGCCAGGTGCTGAAAGAAGCAGTGCGGCACATAACCGTTGACACAGTAGGGGCACTGATATCTTTTTCTCTCGGCATCCGCGAACTGTACGGTGGGGATCTCGTCTACTGAGGCAACTGTGGTGAGCAGGCATTTGTGGCTTTCAAAGCGGTGCTTCTCGCGGCAAACCTTCTTGCATGCAGAGCGTTGACGCTCCTGTTTGCGACGTTTGACGGGAGGCTCTGCTGCAAGGATTGGTGCGGGTGCCGGCACAGTGGGTAGTAGCGGTGCTGACGGCGCTGTGGCTACAATACCGGCCTTCGGCGGGGGCGTGTGGGGATGCTCCGCGAGCATGTGCTGTTTGAAGCCCTCCTTGCTTTGCGTGTGTTGCGGGCAGTGGGGACATCGTATATAATGCCCCCCGGGCGGGACCGCGAGTGCCGACTTTGCGGCGGGCATGGGCTCCGCGGGAGTCATGTCACGTATGCGACTCATATTTCGTCGGGCGTTGCATCTATTGGAGCATGTGCGAAAGCATATGGGGCAAAAGAGAGCTTGATTTGCCCTCGTCACAAATACCGGATCTACTTGGGGCAGTTGGGTCGTTGCCGGTGCGGGTGGTGGCTCGGGTGGTGGGGGATCAACGCCAGGAACTTCCCCGGACAGGGGAGCCGCGCCCAGTTTCGTGCGCCATCTGCACTGGGGGTCGGTGCTGCCCGTCAGAACTCCGTGCGGCCATCCAAAGTGTGTGGAAACTCCTGTGCGAAACTGGGCCCAGATGCTGCCACCGTGCCTGGGCATGGCGGCGTTCTTGGGGGCAGGTCGATGGTGACCCAGCAATTGTCGACGCACTGTTTCCAGGGGCGCTGGGTTGCCTTCAGCGTCCCTTCTCTTTCGTCTCTTTATGGACGTGACGATGTCCGTGATCCATGCCGGGACAGTTTGGGGAAGGTTCGCCGCCCCTTTCGCTAGCTTATCGGCCTGTTCATTGTTCTCCACCCCCGCGTGGCCAAAGATGAACTGAAAGGACATTCGTCACTCCCTGCGTGTTAAGGTAAGGGTCCGAGCCCAGATTCTTCGGAGGATGCCATCTGTGACGGTAGTGGGGCCCGTTTTAAGCGCGCTTAACTCCGAGGGGGAGTCGGTGAAGACTGCCACTTGGGTTTGCCGGGGTTTCGTTCTGTGCGGGAGGGGGTCCAGGAGCAGCTGGAGTCCGACCCCCATCGCGACGCATTCCGTGCGGTAGCTGCAGGCTAAGGGGCCGACGCCGTGCCGGCGGGTGCCGATAAGAGCGCCTTTCTTGTAAAGTAAAGCTGCGCTACCGGAATGAACATCGGTTGTGACGGAACCGTCCGTCCAGAGAGTATAATGTGCGCCGATAAAGCGGCTCACTCTTTCGACGCATGCTGCGCGTTTCTCGTCGTCAGGCGCATCGGCCGTCAATCCACCAGGAGCGGTCGTATTGAAGTACACTCATGGGGCGATCCATAGGGCGCTGGAGGGGTGAGGCACCGAAAAGTCATCCACTACACTGTATGCCTGCTCGACGTGGCGCAATGCCTCGTGGACAGGGCGGTCGTGCGTGAACACGTTCTCCGCTATTTCTTTGAGGTACCCTCCTCATTTGGTGGAGTTTAAGTAGTACTTTACACTGCACCAACGGACTACACCCTCAAGCGTATCTAGCCTTGCCTCTTTCAAGGCATCATCGCGGGACGCTCCCCGCGGGATTCCAGCAATCGCACTTGCTGCATGGCAGTGTGGTTTTTCGATTGCCTGCTTCGTCGTTTCCGAAGCAGCCAGCCACCATGCCGCGGAGCCATACAGCAGTTTTGATTGCATAAGAGCGAGGTGGAACGGTTTCAGGATGTCGCTCTTGGGTCCCCAGATCATGGAGGAAATTGCCTTGAGTTTCATGAGGCGGGCTTTTGCCCTCTGCAGCGTGATCCCGGCATGATTGCAAACACCTCTGACGGGGTTGAGCGCCACTCCAAGTATCTTGGGGTGGCGGTCCTCCTGCGGTTTGATTCCCTCGATGAACAAGGAGAGTCGCCCTGTAAGGGGAGAGCCGAAGAGAGTGTACTTCGTCTTTGGCGCGCTCAGCTCCATAAAGCTTTGGCCCGACCACGTCGATATACAATCCAGTGCGGCCCGCAGGGTGGATTGTATTTCGGCCGTGCTTGCTGACGTGGCCAGGATGGTGGGATCATCAAAGAAGGCGTGCTCCAGTGCGGGGATCCTGTTCAGTCGCTCGCTTGGGGAGTTCATCGCGATGGTGACCAGCGGCGGCCCGAGGACTGAGCCTCGTGGAACTCCACAGGTGAATTTCACAGGGTTAGAGAGTACATTCTGTACCTTTACCCTAGCGGTGCGTCGAGAAAGGAAGTCAGCCACCCAACGCGCAAGGTACGGATCTACTCCATAGCGCCTCATCGCCCAAATGATGCATCCGTGATCCACTGAGTCAAAAGCCCGCGCATAATCTATGAGGACTGCGCCCGCCTTCTGGCCCCGCTCACGATTAATCGTCTTCGACGGAAGGTGGACTAGGGGATCCAGTGTGGAGCGATGCGGCCGGAATCCGGCTTGCTGCGGTAGGATTTGATTCTCGACCGTGTCGCGGATGCGTCTCGCTACAGTGCGTTCCAGTAGTTTGCAAAGGTTCGACGCAAGGGTAGCTGGGCGGAAAGAAGCCGGATCATCCGCGGGCTTTCCGGGCTTTAGCAACGGGATAGTGGTTCCGCTCTTCCATGTCACAGGCACTTGGCCCGTCATAATTGTGGCGTTAAACAAGTGGACGGGTGCCACCCGTGCCTTTACTGGAAGGTTGGCCAGGGATTCCGAGTGGATGTTATCAGAGCCCGGAGCGGAGCCAAGATGCAGGCCGCGGAGTGCCGCCGAAAGTTCTCCCATTGCTATCCTGGCGAAGGGGCGGGGCGAGAGTGACGGGAGTTCCGGGTTGGTCACCGCATGCGCCTTGCGCGAAAGCGGCTGATCCTTAACGACGAGAACAGGGGAAGCGATCGGACGCGGGGCATAAATCGATTGCACCGGATGCCAGTTGGCCTTTGCCGTCGCGCCAAGGTCCCGGCGTCTCTCTCTCCATCGCGTCACGGCTATTCCTTTTAGGCGCTTTCTCCTGTGAAGGATGAGACGCTGTGCTTTAGCGACGCCTCGACATTCCCCAACCTGCTTATCCAGCAGGGTTGGTTCCGGTGTCCAAAATGGGGGCCCCTTAGCCACAGCGCACGGAACACTGCGCGTGACCGCCCTGCGGAGGATCGAGCTGAGTTCTAATGCCCGACTGTGCGCCGTGGTGCGTTTCCCGTCCTCCTCTGAGATCCGTGGGGGCTGGGGTGCCTTCAACTGACGGAGCCGGGTGCGTTTCAGATGACACCCTTCCTGTGGGCAATGCGATTGCTCCTGGATTCCTTAATCTTCATGCATGTTGTCGCTAGTGCACTGCGGGCAAGTTTTGCCTTCGCGCTGACGTATCTTTGATGCTCTGCCCAGTTCGCCCGTTTCCAAGAGTGGAGGCGCTTGGATCCTTTGAAGGTGATGGGGCGGTCTTGGGATTCCCCCACTTGCACCTCAAAAGTGATCCACGCGTGGTCACTGTCGGAGACGAATCGCGCGTTCCAGTCAGTCACCGTGGCTTCATGCGATAATGTGATGTCGGGCGCGGATTGCGCCAGCCCCTCATTGGCCTTCCTCCACGTGAGGAGACCAGTGTTGTGGCATATGATGCCGTGCTCAAGACACCCGCCCGAGACGCGCTCCCCCCCCACGCCCGCAGGCCTCGGAGGGTCCCACAGCGGGTGACGAGAGTTCACGTCTAAGCACACAACCGTCGGTATTCCATCTGTGAGGTCGCGGCTTAGAAGCGCGAGGGTCTCGGCTGAGACCTTCTTCCCGTTTGGAAAGTACCCAGCAATAATCCGTAGCTGGGAGGTGTCGGGAAGCTGAAGCGTGAGCGAGACCATCTCTAAACCACCCTCCGCCCCACACGGGCCAGCAACAACGCCGATCCCATCCTGAACGAGAATCGAGGCCCCTCCTCCCTCGGCCGGCCTAGCCAAACCAAAGTGAGAGTAGGAGGAAAGCTTAAATGCCTCGCATTCCGGCGCGGAAAAGTGCGTTTCAACTAGGACAGACCACGCAGCACGCTCCTCTTTCAGCCACTTCTCCGACGGGATCCTTTTCGCCTGCGTGAGCCCCCCCACATTCCACTGGGCTCCCCGCAGGATCGGTCCCGGATTCAGTTCCACATCACCGCACAGTCGGAGAAGCTTCCAAAAGTGAATCCTCAGTGCGAGTGATGGCGCTACACGCAGGGACGCGTAGCCGTGGAGCAGTTCTAACCTTCGTTGTGTTTCAGGTCTCCGAAACACAGCGCCACCCCAGACCCGCCTGCCGACGCCAAGAGCCTTTAACCGCACCCAAGGCACGGTCGCAGGCTCTTGGCTTCCCCTCGGAGAGGGCACTGCCCCTGGCACCACGTAGAGGTGGCCGGCTTCGCCAGGGGCAAACCCCCACCGCCCAGCAAGATCCGACGTGACCATGAGAAGCTTTCCCTCCCACCCGAGGAGGGTGGAAGCAACGCAACCCTCATCAATCACAGGATTCGACGAAATTTCCCCAAGCCACCACCCCTTCGTCATCTGCATATGCGCGGCCGTGCGTATGGACCTTCCCTCCGCAGAACCAGCAACCTCGGAAGGGTGTTACTAGCTGCAGTGGGTCTCTTCTTTTTCATTGGTGCATAAAGGGGAAACGCCATCGTGGTTTCCCTAATCGCAACGCCCCGGCCACTAGCGGCATGCAACCCCGCCCACGCATGCCGATTCATCAGTGCGGAGGCGGTGGAACCCAGTGCCCACGGATGCCCCCACGCGATTGGTCAGCCATGCGTCACCAACGTGGGATCGCCCACCGGCTGCCCAAGACCCAACGCAGGCGCACTGTCCGCGGAAACACCCGTGCTGGCCACCGCGCCCGCCAGCAGAAGCAAACATATTCTCTTGTTCTTGACGATGGCCTCGGTCGAATGCGCGCGGTGCGAGGGCCTGCCCCGGCCTCCCCCCTCCCCTGCTTGACGGCAACCCGCGCACCCCAATTCCCCGCACTCCCTTCGGTTATCCGCGTTGTGCCGCCACCGCCCCGCAGGAAAGCGTGGCTATCACCCCGCCGGCGCCAGCGAGCGAATGGGTGCGAAACGAAAAGACAGCCCCGCTCGGTGGTGGGCCCACTTGTGTTTCGCGTGGCTTGAGCTTCAGCGTGTTTGCAGCACTCTTCCAGGCAGGCCGCGCGGTCCAAGCACCACTGACGCAGCGCAACAACAACGCGAAGAGGATGAGACGCACATGAGAGGAAGAAGACATCACACGCCTGCAAATGTTTGGGTCTTTGCTGCTCACCCTTGCACCCGCACACTCCTTTATGCGTGTGTGTGCTGATATTCTCAGATCCCCTCACAGCAGCATAACAGCGATTGTGCGCACTCAGTCACTCTTTCTTCGTGTGCATGAGGGGGTCAGGCGAGGAGAAGTAATAAACAACACAAGAAAGAAGAGAAAGAGGGAGCCATAGGCGTGGAAGACAAGAGAACAACAACAGATGAGCATCAACCGCTGACATCAGTCATGCAGCAACAATACGTGTTGTTACATCCAAAGATAGCACACATTCAGCAACTTCAAACAAAGTAAGGAAAGCTGAGCGCTACACATACACAAATATATGGGCCCCTGTCATGTTTCCGTTCAGATGCATCCCTCACGCAAAGTATACACACACAGAGGGAAAGAAATCCAACGGAATGTGTACACGCTCAACCGTAATCAAAAGAAACAGAAAAAACCACACAACGGAAAGCCGAAGCGCGAGTGAATGAGTTTGTCGTCCACCAAGCGGCGGTGGAAAAATGAAGCAAGAATTATAGCGACCAGGAAACACACAAGCACACACTGTCTCTGCATTCTCACTACCAAGCACAAAGTACAAGAATAGGCAAAGAGAAAAGAGGTCGCCAAGATAAAACAATGAAGTAAAAAAGAAAAAAAAAAAACAATTAGGATGTGTTCAAACCAATGAATCCAAGGACGAATGCAGCGGTTTATTTTGCTCTCTGTATATAAACACATTATTCATGGGTGTATTCCAGATAGGGATGGGATGAGAAAAATGAATTATTTATGAATGATGCACCGTTTCGCTTTTTAGCTTTCTGTGTCGCTCCATCACTGTGCCAACATCCCCAGAGCAGAATAGGCCGAAGCGAAAAGGAGCACAAGGATAGCCGTCAAAGGAGAGGCTGCGCCGCTGCTGCTGTCACGGTCACCCGGAGTCGCTGTATTGTTCGTGCCTTTGGGCGTGGTGATAACAGCAGCAGACTGTTGTGTCCTGCTGGCACCCTCCTCGCCAGTGGGACTGTTAGCAGCAGTTCCATCTGATGGTGCAGATGTCTGTTCTTCTCTGGTAGTGGATGTGTTCTGCGTTGCTTGTGGGTCCTCTGCAGTTACTCCTCCGTCTCCCGCAGTCCTTTTACTCTCACCCGCCACCTCAGGAGTAGCTGCTCCCGCTTCTTTCGGAGAAGATTGTTGTTCTTCATCTCCTTCTGTTGGGCCCTGTTCTGCAGTGTCACCAGGATTCACTGTTGTTCCAGCAGCAACAGTTTGGGATGCGTTCTCAGTTCCACCTGCAGCATCTTGTGTTTGCTGAGCTGTATGTGTTTGCCCAGAAGGCTGGGATGTCTCTCCTGCTTGAGGAATTCAACAACAGTGTCAGCTCCTTGATCATCAGATGCACTGGGTGCTGTCGGTGAAGTATCAGTACCTGTAGCTTCTTGCTGTGATGCTTGTATCTCGTTAACAAACGTTTGATTATCCTTGCAGTATGTTGAAACGTTTGCATCAGTCAGATTCAATAGCTCCTTGAGCATCTTCCAGTTTGGTTGGTTGCAGAAGTAGCCCTCATTGTGAAACCAAGCATGGCTCCCACCACTGCAGCAGCACACCACACAGAGGAAACACACCAACAGCAGACGCCCAGTCATCATCGTAACCATCACTCGCAGTAGTAAAGTTGTTGAGAAGTGTGGCTTGGTCTGGATACACCGAAAATAAAAGAGAAGAGAGACACGAGGGAAGGAAGAGGTGTATACATACATAAAGAGAGACGGAGAGAACAATGAAAAAGGAGTAGAATCGGGGGACTGTTGTACTTCACTGCAGACCACGTAGTAGTGGCAACGCAAAAGAAATGCAAAGAAAAGGGATTCCGATTCCACATTATGTTTTTACCGAAACCAAAACCAAAACCAAAATAAATAAAATGAACCTCTGCTCACACGAATTGATGTCGCAGGGGTGGGTTGAGGGAGTGAGGGAATGCACAATGGCGCCCCGCAGCCACTAGCAATACACTGCAGTCCCATACAGCAATCCAAAGAAAAGAAGCAGCAGCATTCCGCCAGCACGCACGGGTGCACAGCCATCGCAACCTTCCTTCATCGTCTGCGTGAAATTCCGGCTACTGGTGTTCTTGCCGCTGCCATGAGAAGTCGGGACATCTGTTGGAGTGCTCGCTTCATCTCCTCTTGTCTGAGACTCCTCTGTCCTTTCACTCGCTGGAGGCTTCTCAGTACTATTTTCATCTGTGCCCGGTGAGTGCGACTGGACAATAACATCTTTATGTTCACGAAGCGTATCGATCTCGGTGGGGTTCAGTAGACGACTGTACAGGAGAACGTTAGCCACGGCTACGTGACTGGTGGCTGCACCACCGTCTCCATCATTCTCCACACCAAAGTCGAAGTGAGGGGTCCTAAGCGATCCATCGGTTCTATTCTTTTCTTCTGTTTTGTGTGTGCCATCTGTCAATAACTCGCCCCAGCGATGTGCGCACGTCCCTCGTGTGCTTCCACATTCAAGAGAATCACCGCGTGGGGTGTTGTGTTTGACTCCCACGTCTACACCATCACATCAGATTCACTTTTGCAGCCCAAGCCTCAGTGCTTGTCCCCTGCACATGACAGTCCAATACGCACGACATCACTATCTTCTCCTTTCTTCTTCCCCAGGCGCACACCCATGCGAGGAATCGGGCTGCTGCCGCTCGCCTTCCTTTCCTCCGGCACCTCGTGGGTAGTCACCGCGGCCGCAAGGGTGAATTGGTGCCCTGCAAGCCGGCGCAAATAACTCTGCTCGCCGCTGCCTGCATGCCACCAGGAACAGTCGCATTCGTGCAATGACACTCATCCTTCCCTGCCTTGATGGACGATTCCGTAGTTAATGCGCCACAGAGAAAACCAACACGTCCATTCGTTGGAATACTGCAGATATCTTCCGCTG